>JAUTXW010000007.1:1200000-1541027 GCA_030620095.1 Kuschelorhynchus macadamiae | reverse complement strand
AAACCAAAATTTTCGACGTTTTATACAAATATTTTTGAAACGTAGGAATATGTTCGAAAAAAACGGAATTCACACTACGTTGTAATTGAAAACGTTTTAAAAACCTAATTTTTCGACGTTTTATGCAACTAATTTTGTAACGTAGAATTATTTTTGAAAAAAGACGGATTTCAAACTATGTTGTGATTTCAACTTTTTATAACATTTCTTAAACGTCCAGATAGCCTTAAATTTAACCACGCCAAATCACATGACCCTTGTGCTCAATTTTAATTGGCTTATATTCCAGACAAGCGGGAATTCACACTATGTTGTGATTTCAACTTTTTATAACGTTTCTTAAACGTCAAGATAGCCTTACAATTATCCACGCCAAATCACGTGACATTTTAGTTCGGTTTTCGTTGGCTAAATCAGCCGACCTAGTATGCCGCGCGCCGTTTCGCCTTTGCGGGAAGGGTGTGTACCACCACCAGTTGTTATTATTGTTTGCCGGAACTGTGGTGCGTTCGTGCTCTGTAAAATTATCTCAAATTTAGTGGCCCAAACAGTGATTTCTGTATCAAATAGTTGTTGTAAAGGTAAGATTAATTTATACTATCCTTTTTTGATGAAAATATTGATCAAACTACAATAAGTGTGTAGGTATTTAACAAAATAATGCATGGCCTTGTCTAGCTCCATTCAGCTTCTGTATTTTGTTTTAGATAAATCTTTTTATTTTAGTTCGTTTATTAGGTATTGAGTATCAAATATAATACATAGAGTTGAGAAGTACACAAAGAAACTGAATTACCAAATATATAGGTATATGATAAAGAATAACTCCTTAAGACTTTTTTATAGGCGAACGTTTTTAAAACGTTTTTTTTTAACGTTAACTTGACGCTTGTAAAAAAGCTCAGTGTATAAGAACTATATTAGAAATATTTGGCAATGGATCGAGTGACACAAAAATTACACTATTATATATACAGGGTGTTAGTAAATAAGTGCGACAAACTCCAAGGGGTAATTCTGCATGAGAAAATAATGACAGTTTGCTCTATAAACTCTGTCCCAAAAATGCTTCGTTTCAGAGATACTGCAGGGTTTTAAGTTTTATTTTTTTTTTGTTATTTTTGTCCACTGGTTACAAAGTTTTTTTTTTTATTTTGCGTGCAATTTTGGGGCATTCTAATATGAGATAGAAAAAAACTTTTAATACAAAAATTTTAGGGTTTTCGACCCATTACTCGCGGTATAATATGTATCAAATTTGAAAGAATTCTCTCTATAAATGTACCCAGTGGACAAAAATAATCAAATAAAAATTAAAACTTTAACACCCTGTATGTCCGAAACGAAGCATTTTTGGGACAGTTTTATATATATTTATATACAGAATTACCCCTGAATTATTAACATCCTGTATATAGATTTGGGAACAATCTTAAACATATTACCAGTTTAATAATGTAAACAATTTTGAAATCTTTAATAATAATAATATAAAAGATACCAATGGTGGATACTTAAGTTGGATATAGCTATATTCTCTAATTATTTTTTAGAATTGGATTTTACCAGAGGCTTATTTTGGCTTGGGTTGAATAAACATGACTTCAAGGTCAAAATTTAAACCAATTTCAAAACGTCAACTTCAAAGGAATTGTAAAAAGCAATTTGAAAACCTTAAAAAACAGTGCCTGATAAATAATAATACCAATAATAACAATGAAATTGGTACTAATGATAGATCGGAAAATACTATTACCATTACCAATAAAGAGGTTACTTTGGAAGCAACTAATAGGGATTACTGTCACAATATTACATCCACGAATTTGGCGAATGATTCAAACAGCGATTTGACTTTACTCCAAAGCTTACGCGATAGCAGTAATACTACAACAACAACAACAAAAGTATGCTTTATTGCCGCAGAAAAATTCTACAATTTTATGGACAAAGCAAAATATACCTAAAAATAAGACATATCAAAACATTAATCGAAAATAATTTCGACAAGTCAGTGCTTTTTTTTTTTAAAATGTAAATTATCAATTTACCAAATCGTAAAACACACGTTAGAATATAGCATAACATTGCAAACAGTAAATGAATCATGATAACCTTATAAAAGTAAACAAACACACATGTACGAGGTGAATAATTTCGATGACATTGAAATCAAAATTGCAACTATGCGACCTTAAACTCTATGTTATTATAGTTATACAAATAATTGTGATGTTAAACAGAAGGTATATTGAACTAGTGCAGAATGTAGTATACAAAAAGAATTAAATTGTTTTTAATCCAATACCTAACAAAAATAATTAAGTTTTAAGTGAATGTTCGACAGTTCTTTTCCCTATATAATGATTTACAAAATTCTATGCTATGAGTTAGGACATGACTCACAAAAGATTTAAGTAAACAAGCGAGTTTAGTGACAATTTAAAGAGACTTACTCACTGAAAAAAAAAATCATTAACGCTGTAAAGTGGTCTCTCAATGAGGTATGCTTTGGTGTTTTTTCGAAATTGTGCAAGCATAGGGATAGATTTTAAATGTACTGGCAGATTGTTGTAAAGTTTTATGGCGTTGTAAATAATTGATTTTTTTATTAATTCTGTGGAAGGAATGGGAAGATAAATATCATGCCTAGAGTTTCTGGTAGGGTATACATGTTGTGGCCTTTCTGGGAGGGTGTTTATATGTTTTCTCAGCAAACATACCGTTTCCAAAATAAATAATGCAGGAAGTGTTAATATTTCATGTTTTTTGAAATAGTATTGGCAGTGAGCTCTATTATTTAGACCAAACAAATAACGAATGGCTCTCTTTTGAAGCATAAAAATACTACGAAATTGCTCGGTGGTACAGCAGCCCCAAAAGGGAAGGCCATAGCGGAGGTGGGATTCAAATAAAGAGAAATAAGTAAGTCTGGCAGAAGGAACGTCTAGTTCTTTTGAAACTGATCGAATGGCGAAGCAGGCGGTAGAAAGTTTTTTAGTTAAGGTGTCAATATGATTAGACCATTTTAGGTTGCTATTTATATTTAAACCCAGGAATTTAACCGACTCTACGTATTCAATATTGCTGTTATGTACCTGAAGTGGTTGTAAAGTTCCCTTATAAGATAACGCCACCGTTTTATCGACGTTAAAACAAAGCATATTGGAATCGGACCAAGCCTTAATTATAACCAAGTCTTTGGAGATACTAGAGTGTAAAGACGTTGTATCAAAATCACTCCATGTTATGCTTGTGTCATCAGCAAAAAGGGAGATTCTTCCATTAATTTTAAGGTTCGTGATATCATTAATGTATAACAAAAAAAGAATAGGTCCCAAGACTGAACCTTGAGGAACTCCACTTGTAATCAACTTACAATCAGAATCGGAACCATTAGCCCTTACAAGTTGTTGCCTTTTTCCAAGATAAGATTTGAACCAATTTAAAGAAGTACCACGAATTCCATAAAAATGTAGTTTGTTTATCAGAATTTCATGACTAACACAATCAAAGGCTTTCGCATAGTCACAAAAAACTGAGGCAGTTGGGTGGTTGTTATTGAGAGATGAGTAGACGCCTCTAAGCAACGTGAACATGGCGTCACTGGTGCACTTGTTGGGTAGAAATCCGAACTGCTCCGGGGATATTATCTGATGTTTCAGGAGAAATGGCATAAGACGGTTCTTCAGTAGCCTTTCGATGATTTTTGATAGCACTGGTAGTAGTGCAATTGGGCGATAATTGCAAGAGTTAGTTTTTTCGCCGCCTTTATGAAGTGGAATAATTATAGCTGTTTTAAGGCAATCAGGGAATACACCTTTTATAAAGGACTCATTTATTAATGTTGTAAGGGCCTCTATGACTGGGAGTGGCAAGTTCAGGAATATTCTAATTGATAGGCCATCAGTGCTACACGAAGATTTACTTTTAATATTATGTATTACCTTCAATAGTTCAGTGTTGCTAACGGGACTTAAGAAAAAGCTATCAGCTAAATTTTTTGAAGGAGGGAGAAACGAAAGAGGGTCCAAACTTGGCGAGATACTAGAGGTAACATTTTTGCTTACATTAATAAAATAATCATTTAGATCATTAGCCCCTGGCAAGTTCTGAGTCACAGGGTTTGATTTGTTTCTGAGGTTATTGATGATGGACCAGGTTTCTTTTGAAACGTTATTAGAGTTTGTTAGACGTTTTCGGTAGTGTAATTTTTTTGCTGACTTAATAAGAGTAGTGTAGATCCTCCTATAATTAGAGATATAGTCGAGAATAAGAAAGGAGTCGGTGAATTTTTTTATATATGAGAGCGAGCGCATATTTTTAGCAGAAATTCGTATTCCTTTCGTGGTCCACGGTTTATGCCGCTTAGGTTTGATATTCTTAAGCGGGAAGGCCTTGTTAAAAGCACTTAAAGTTTTATTTAAAAAAGTTCTGAAGTTTGTGTTGACATTATCAGATTCAAAATTCCAATTGGTGTTAAAGCAAATATTATGAAATACTGAGAAATTTGCGGCCGAGAAAATTCTGCCCCGATGGCGAGATCTTGGTAAGGGCCTAATAGGTAAACTAAACCTGGAAATTACCGCCTCGTGATCGGAAAGACCTGAGTTATAGACCTGTGATTGCACCTCTGATGGAGAAAAATCAGACGCCATGTAATCGATGATAGAAGAAGAGTTTTTTGAAATTCTAGTTGGCGAGGATACATGCATTGAAAGACCGAAAGAGTCGAATATAGAAATTAGATATTTCTGGATGGCACAAACAGTAGCATAGTCAATATTAAAGTCTAACATTTGTATCTCCAATAGCAGTAGTGATATTTCCCTTAGTAGTGATGAAGAAAACCAAGAAATAGTAATTAACGAACAATTAAAAAATTGGGCACTTCATTTTAATATTACTTCAAATGCAGTTAATTCATTGATCAAAATTATTTCCCCTTTTTGTATAGGCGTACCCAAAGATTACCGATCATTATTAAAAACTCCAAAAAACATACCTAACGTTCTAAAACTGTTAAATGGAGAAATGTTTTATTGTGGTATTTTAGAAAATATAATTGAAAAATTGCAATCTGGACTTAAAAAGAATATTACTACGATAAAAATTCAAATTAACATAGATGGTTTGCCCATTTTTAAAAGTTCTAATGAAGACTTGTATCCAATATTAGGATTGTGTAGTGATTTTATCGATGACAGTCCATTTGTAGTTGGCGTTTTTTATGGATATGGTAAACCAGATCCTTTGGAGGTTTATCTACAAAATTTTATTATTGAATTTAAAGAACTTGAAACTAAAGGAATCAATTTTAATAATACTCATTTCATTATTGAAATACAGTGCTTTTTATGCGATGCTCCAATTAGGGCCTATCTAAAATGTCTCATTGGCCACACAAGTAAGTATGCATGTGAGAAGTGTCAGATCATTGGTACGTACAAAAACCACCGTGTTAATTTTGCTGACAATCCAATATGTGTTTATCCATCATACAATGATAAAGATTATGAAGATTTGTTAAAGAAAGAAAATCTACATTTTAAAAAACGATCTCCTTTATCTGAAGTTTGTCCTAATCTAATTTCAAAATTCCCTTTAGATCCAATGCATTTGATTTTTCTGGGTGTTACTCGAAGAATTTTACTCCATTATTATATTGAAGGAAAACAACCTCATAGATTGTCGGCTACAAATGTAGGAATAATAAATTCCCAAATTGAACTACTTATACCACACATTACTTCAGACTTTGTTCGAAACATTAGATCTTTAAAATTTATTGCAAAATGGAAAGCTGTGGAATATCGCAGTTTTCTTTTATATTATGGAGTAATACTCTTCAAAAACGCGCTTTCTGATATTCAATACCAACATTTTCTTTTACTTCACTGTGCTGTTTTTATATTATCTGATAATCAACTAATATCAAAATATATTGATTTAGCAAAGTCCTTTCTTTCTAAATTTGTTTCGATTTCTTCTGTAGCCCTGGATGAAAATTTTGTTGTTTATAATGTACATTCTCTTCTTCATGTTGTTAGTGATGTTCAAATGTATGGATCAATTAATTCTTACACCTGCTTTCACTTCGAAAATTTTTTGGGGTTAATGAAAAGGCGGATACGTTTAAGGAAGCATGTTTTACAACAGGTTTATAATCGCCTATATGAGCAATGTTCCTCCACAAACGAAAATAATTACAGTTCTAACCACTTAAAAAATCAACAATATTTATTGAAATATAAATATGATCACATTTATGAGTTTGATAAAGTTACTTTTTTTAGAAGTAAAAGAATAATTTTTGAATCATTCTTTTTAACGATCAAACAACCTGATAATTGTGTTATATTAAAATCAAATAAAATTTGTTTAATCCAAACAATTAATTTTTCAAATGACGATCTGTTTTTTGAAGGTATTTCCTTCACATATCGTTATGATGTATATGAGCAACCTATAAAATCTTCAAAATTAAATATTTTTTTCTGTAAAGGTCTCAGGGAAGAAAGTGCGGAAAAATTTTATTTAGATGATGTCGTTGCAAAAGGACTTTTATTACCATTTAAAGAAGGATTTGCATTTTTTCCATTAAACCAGACTAAACAAAACCTAAGTCCACAAATTTAATTTTAATTTTTCATAATGCCCATATCATGTTGATAAAAACCATGCAATAATTTTTAATTACAAACAAGCATATTTAAAGTTTACTACATTATTTATTTTTATAAGGTTTATCGGTAATTTTTGGATAGTTTAAGTTAGATTTGTTATTTTCTATAGCTCTTTTGTGTTTAGCATTAAGTAATACAATAATAATGTGTAAATATATATAATAATACTATATATATATATATATATATATATATATATAATTTTTTGTTATTGTTTTTGTTCATAATATGTATTCTAGTTCAAGAAAGCTGATGAAAAATGTATGCAGTTGTTGAATTTTCTTCACCTGGACTATCTAACGAAGTGGCTGTCGTTCCACTGTCATGGGTTTTAAAAAACGAATCAAGGTGTTACTGGCCTTCAAAGACAAATACTACGGAGATCGAGGAAATTATTGCTCAGTCAAATCCGCCAAATAAGTATTGGCCAAACTACAAAGTTTCCAAGATTCATTTCAAAACAGGTTGGTATTATTATTTATTTTACTATATTGTGTAATGATATTGTATTTTTTGCAGTGTCTTACGCTACCGCAAAAAAACATTTGGACATGTTGCTAGTTAGCGATGAATCGTCAGCAGCGGCATCAAATGCTAGTTCAAATAAGAGTTTAAAATTGAAGTCACATTTGCAATTACCATCAGACAATGAAGCGGACTGTAGCAGCGACGAAAATGAAGGACCTCTACGAAAGAAATTCAAACAAACTGCAAATTATGCACATAATTCTGATATTCAACATGTTACTGCTGACCAAAGTAAGTCACTCATGCTAATAAACTTAAATCAGAATAATGTTGCTCATTTTTTACAGGTGTCGATATGTTAAATGAGGCTGACGATATTCCCATCATAATTATTCCAGGCGAAAATATGAATACTGCTCCGATCACTGTTGAAACACGTTCGTTTTCTACTTCGGCATCAACTTTAACAAATTCTACCGTTCTCAGTAGCACCGAGAGCGATCCACAAATCAGAAGTAATGAAGGTATATAATCTTTAAGCAACGTACTAAGTATTAAATTATTACACAAACGTCAGCGTCACGTATATTGTTTTTATCCCTTATAAATACACTGTTAGTACCACATACATATGTACATGTAATAAGATTTAATTTACTTTTAGTATTTCAAGATACAGTATTAAAAGCTTTGGCAAGCTTGAAATCCACCAATGAGCAAATACTATTAACTTTAAATGAAGTTTTGCGATATAATAAGAAGTTGGCTTTGGAAAAATTAGTGGCCCCGGAAAATTTGCCAACGTTCCCTTTAAATACATTACAAGAATTTGAGGAATGTGAGAAATTAGTGAAAGACGATCCCATTGTCTACCAATACATGGTAAGCATAAAAGTGTCTGTAATTATTTAAATTTTTTATTTACAATAATTCATACATATTTTCAGATTAGACGATTGGCTGCATTGGGCGGCTCTGGGGTAGATGGCACTACAAGAAAAATAATGAAGTTTTTAATAAAAGATGAACTGGGAATCTCTTTTAATTGGAAAGGCCGCCACAATAAGACACCTTTTGAAAGTACTGGGCTTATGAATATTATATATGGTAAGTTTTTTTTTTTTTTTGGTATCCATGCCTTTCTATACAGGGTGGCAACTATTTAATTAACCCAATATGGCCAGTCTTAGCACAACACTGATAATTTGAAACTGGAATATTCCTGACAAAATTAAAATATTTTAACTTTAAAACCACTTTACACTAAAAGTTGTAAAACTAAATTGTATTTTTTTTAGAAGCTGCAAAATTAAATTTTCCTTCGGGGGAAAAAAACGACGAGACTATCGCAATAACAGTTAAACAGTTGCTGAAATATTCAAAAGCAAGGAAGCAATTGCAAACTAAAAATAATAATTAGAATTAGAGCTTAACGAAACTACCGTTTTCTTGTAGTAGTTTGTGTTTATATTTTGACATTTTATTTTGATGTTATCAATGTTACTCTCATTAAGTAGTTACCTACGGACTCTTATAATACAGGATGGAAAGCTTTGACTGGAATAAATTCGAAAATAATAAGGCAAAGTTAGAAAAATCGAAAAACCCGTTAACTTACATGTTTTAAAAGATTTTATTTTGCAAAAGGAATGACACCTGTTGAAAGATATGACTTCACAAGCTATAATTTTTAATAACAAAGTGGTCATGTGATAGCTTAATTGAAAGCTCTTTTATTACATAATTTTCCCCCAAAAATTCCAGAGTTCTATAATTAGCTGTTTTAAAATGGCGGCCAATTAAAACTCAGAATTTTTACAATTTGAAGGGCTGTAAAATCTATACCGATTGACTTAGACCAAAACGGCTTTCACATGCACAGCTTAGTTTTTAATAATCTATCTTATGCAATGATTTTAAAATCAATTTCCGGTTTAACCGGAAGTATTAAAAATGGACCACGCTTCACTTCCGAGTAAAGCAAAAGCTGACGCCAAAATAATAGTATAAAAACATTATTGAAAACTCTTAAGTCAATCGGTTTGGATTTTACAGTCCCTCAAAATTTGAAAACTGCGATTTTTAACTGGCTGCCATTATGAAACTTTGGGATTAAACTATGTAATAATAGGCCTTTCAAATAAGCTATCAAGTGACCCATGTTGCCATTTAAAATTATGAAATGTGACGCCGTAGCTTTGACAGACGTCATTCTTTAAAAAAAATGTTATATGAAAGTTAAAATGTAACTTGACGAGTTTTTTTTCCAAAAAAAGCTTTGCCTTTTTGTTTTCGAATTTATTCCAGTTAAGCTTTCCACTTAGTATAATAAATAAACTGACTAAAGTTTGTTTCTATATTTTGACATTTTATTTTGATGTTATCAATGTTATCCTTAGTGAGTATAGGTACCTACTAAATAAATATTTATAATAAAATAAATATTTATAATAAAATAGACTGAATAATAAAATAGACTGACTGAAGGACATGTTTTTTACTTTAACTAACAAAAATACCGTTTTGTTTTAGCATTTTTATTTGTTTTAGGATTAAAAGTTTGTTTTTACATTTTGACATTATTTTTATTTTGATGTGATCAATGTTATTCTTAGTGAGTAGGTACCTACTAAATAAATATTTATAATATAATAAATAGACTGACTGAAGGACATGTTTTTTCCTTAACTAACAAAAACACCGTTTTTTTGTAGTATTTTTATTTGTTTTAGGATTAAAAGTTTGTTTTTATATTTTGACATTTTATTTTTATTTATTCAATGTTGTTAGTGGATATGTTTTTTGCCTTAAGGATTAACAAATACAACTACCGTTTTCTTGTAGTAGGTATTTATTTTTATTTATTTTAAGTTTAAAAGACATATATGTTTTTATATTTTATTATTTTATATTAAATCGTTTATTAATCCCAAAAAACGTACAGTTTTATTTTGATGTTTTCATTAGTGAGTATAGGTTCCTATTAATAAATGTTTGTTTATCCATGTTTAAAGGCAAAGTTTAGATTTTTTTTTTAAAAAATTAATTTACTTAGTATATAATTTATATAATTTTAAATGGTTATGCACCTCTAAAGAGACATATTTTCTAAGGTTTCTATTTTCACGCAAAATCACTGAAAAGGAGAATCGATAATTCAAATTACAAAATTTGGCTTTCTTTGATGACCTTATATATCATATAGTATGGTTCTCCAGATATTGAGTGCACAAGAAGGAAAAAGTATTTATCCATTTCTCACCAAAATTTATTCTTGATAAAAGTTTCTACCTAAAGAAAAAATAGTTTTGATACTGTCAAAAATTGAGTCTGATATATACACACTACACAGTGTTCATAAAATACGAAAATGTTGTTTTAAAAAGTTAAAAATTTATGGAAAATTAATTTCTGAGACTGTTTTAATTGTGTTGCCTCATAAATTTAATTTTCATATATTTTTAAAATGTCAAACCAATATTTTTGTGTTTTACCACCTTGTATATTGACCTAATGTTTGACAGCATCAAAAATATTTTCTCTTCAAGCAGAAACTTTTATCCAGAATAAGTTTTTCTGAGAAATCAATAATAAAAAAATTGTGCACCCAAGACCGCGGACTATAAACTATATAAAGTATATAGGTTATACAACGTTTATAAAACTACTTATAAAACGTATTTTTAAACTAATATACATACGTTAGAAAGTAAAATAAAATAGAACGTTTAATACACGTTGCTCCAAACCTAATTAGATTGGTTGTTTTAAGCTTTTTAAATAATTATATACATAACGTTTTACCGACGTTAATTTTATACTTAAAATAATCGTTTAGAAAATGGTTACAAACCACGTTAATTTGCGCGACATTTTTGAGTCGATTCGACGTGATTTTTCAACGTAAATCTAAAATGGTTAGTAGTAAAAAAAAAACGTTTTTTTAACGTGTGGTTGTTTACTGGGATTATGTCCAAAGTCACCGCAAACACAATGAACTAGTCGATAAAAATAGGCAAATATTAAGAAGACTTATCGATGTTGTTTGTTTTCTCGGACAGCACGAATTGCGATTTAGAGGTCATGACGAAACAAGGGTTTCTTCAAATAGAGGAAATTTTCAAGATTTACTTAGTGTAATGGCTAAATATGATGATTGCTTAAAAATCATTTAGAGCAGTCTAGCCTTTTTCGCGGAACGTCGAATCGAATCCAGAATGATTTAATTTCCGCTGTTGCAACCATTATTCTAAAAAGAGTTAAGCAGGAGATTGGCGAGGCGCGGTTCATTCTTATTGTTCTGGATCTATCAATTATCTATAGTAATACGCTACGTTAAAACAGACGGAAGTATTCAAGAGCGATTTTTAGGTTTTAAGAATGTGTCTGAAAATCGTACAGCAGATGCATGATATACCGTAGTTTATAACGGTACTAAAGAAATTAATGGAGAGAAAAAATTAGTTGCTCAAAGCTATGATGGAGCTGCAGTGATGGCAGGACAATTTGGGAGTCTGCCAGCTAAAGTTCGAGAAACTCTCCCAAGTGCTGTGTTTGTCCATTGTTTTGCTCATAAATTAAATTTAGTTTTATCCCAGTCCATCAATCACATTAAAGAGTGTAAAGTATTTTTCGTTACTTTAAGTGGCATCGCTGCTTTTTTTTCCAAGTCAACAAAACGTACACAAGCTTTGGACTCCATTATCCACAAATGATTGCCCAAAGTAGCTCTAACTAGGTGGAACTATAATGGAAGACTTGTGTTATCAGTATATGAAAATCGTGAATCACTGATTGAACTATTTGAGACTCAGAAGCAATAAATAGTTCGAGGGGGTTTTGGACTGTTTGAAAGGAGATTTTAATTTTAATTATTTGTTGAACATATTTTCAGAAATATTTCCATTCTCGAACAATGGTTTTAATATATTACAAACTAAAACAAATGATATTGCTTTTTGCATAAAAAAAGTGGATGATTTTAAGTCCATGTTAAGCCAAAAAAGAGATGACTTTGACCTATTTTGGGAGAAAACGATGACGTTAAATGTAGAGCCACAAGCCAAGCGTCTTCGAACAGACAAGGTGGGAGATGTTCAAACATCATACAGACGCCTCTTTTATGAAATAATCGATCAAACAAATAAACTATAGATTTAACGATTTAAATGATTTTAAATTCCTCGAGCTCTGCAATTTTGATGCATTTAAAGGAAAAACTTTTCCAGAAGATGCGTTTAAATCTCTTCTTCTTCATTATGATCAGTTGCTCGACAGAGTGTTACTGCGATCTGAACTAAAAGTGATTTACGAAACTGATGACATTAGCGCAAAAAATAACGCCAAGGAACTAATGCAATTTTTAAAAGACAAGGAGCTGGAAGATGCCTACACCGAAGTGTCGAAATTGTGTGAATTAGTATTGACAATACCTGCCACAAGTTCATCAGTAGAACGCAAATTTTCAACACTTAAACGTATAAAAAATTTATACATCGCTATTGTCCATTGAAAATAAACTTCTCCAAAATATTTCGCAGCATAGACGTTTTTATGATAACGTCATTGACGAATTTGCAAAAAATGACCGAAGAATCGAATTACATTACAAATAGGTAAGTTTCTAAAAATTGCTTCCCTTTCTTAAAATTTCAACTCACGCCCCTGGTCGCACTGTTTTAGTAAAAACTGTTTAACAGTAAAGTAGCCCTTTAGGGCTGAATTAATTAATACTTTTTATGGTAGCATAAAGCTCTTGTAAACTGCCACTCAGGACTATATTTTCGTTGAGTTTGATTTATAAATAGAGGTGGTCGCACGGTTTTATTAAAAATATCTAAGAGTAAAGTAGCCCTTAAGGGCTGATTTAAATTTTTACGGTTACTTAAAGTCCTTGTACAGTGTCTCGAAGGACTAAATTTTTGTTGAGTTTGGTTTATAATTAAGGGCTGAATTAAATAACTATTTTCACGGTAACTTAAAGCTCTTATAGAGTGTCTCGTTTTCGTTAAATTACGTTTATAAATAGCGGTGGTCGCACGATTTTAGTAATTTTTTTTAAGAGTAAAGTAGCCCTTAAGGGCTAAATTAAATAATTATTTTTATGATAGCGTGTACTGCTAGAGAAGCCAATTACATGTTTATAGTTTGGTGAAGTTTTTTCAATAAATTAAGTTGGTAGCACGTTTCCTTTTGGAAGTCGGTTAAAAATGTGTTGATAAAATCAAAACTATAAGCTGTCACTGTTTTCCTATCAAATTTTCTACACCAATCTCTACAATAACTATTCGGCACTCCTTGCATAAGATGATCAATATGACCTACAAAGCAACCGAAAATATTAAAAACATTGGATATATGTATCGGGGTTATCTCAAGACTCTCAAGTACGCTTAGTATGAATAATTTTTATTGTTCGACAACAATAAAATTGCCAAGCGCGATAAAATTGAGTTATCTGCACCAGTACTTAGAAATAGCAGATTAGATTCAACCGCAATTTCACATAAATTTAATGCCCAGTAATTGAATAAGCGCAACTAAAACATATTACGGATTTGTTATTATCTTTTGATACGAATTTGAGGTAACAACTTGATAATCTCGGCCTTGTCTCTCTCAGATTGACTGTTTTCGAAGTGTTACCTACTTTATATTTAGGAATGTGTGAATGAGTGCCTCCACCCGAGGACAGTGAGATAAGTTGTCCAAAGTGTTTTTGTATTTGAGTCATATGTCAATACTGATAATCTGAATGTGTCATATTCAAATTTTTTGACATTTTTGTGCACCATTTCTTTTTGGAATATCAAAAATATGAAAAGAAGAATACAGTTGAGAACTGGTGAGTTTTAAATTTAGAAGACAGGAGTGTACCCGAAAAACACCCATAGTTTCTTTTAAAATTTAATAAAACAATGTTATGTTTGGCATTTTTTAATTAAAAGTATCATTTGATAAACTTATGCGGATTTTAACTTTTTTTGCGTACTAGTAGATTCTGGTGTGCTGATCACGAATCTGAAGCCAGATTTTTTCTTTCTCGAGACATTTTTCATCAAAATCTATAAACTGTTTTCATTATTTCTTCCTTCTTTTTAGAAATGTTTCGGAAAATTTTAGATCAATTTACTTACTTTTTTACACCCTCGCCAATTTTTATGATTTTTTTGTATCATTTTCGGGTCCTGATCACAAATCTGAAGTCAATTTTTTTCGCCCACGTTTCGTTTTTGAGTTATTCATCCTCAAAATTCACAGATATTTTATCCCTTATTTCCCACTTTTTTCTTTTTTATAAAAATTGATTAGTTCTATATGAAACTACTACAAACATTTTAAAAGACGCAATAAAACTCTCTTTTTGATCTTCCTGCCTTATTTTATCTAAGAAAGTAGGACATTGGAAACACTTAAAAACAACTTTAAAGAAAAAAAAACATATTTATTGATACAGATTACAGTAGCTGATAAGCACTGTACTGTAATACAAATTAATTGGTACGAGGTTAGGCGCCGTAAGCATCATCGTTAAAGCCCTAACCGAAAAAGCGGGCAACACTAGCAAAGTGTGGAAGGCGGAAGTGTAACTTACCAGAGGGCCGATGCCGAATGTTGGACTTCCACCAGTAATGCACTTCTCTGTTGTCTGCCTATTCTGTCAGGACTTTAACGATGATGACTAAGGCGCCTAACCTGATGCTACCCGGTACCAATCCACCTAGTGCCTTCTCGTTGGTACCGATCCCACCTATGTATGTAACCAGGGGCGGATTTATAATAACTCTGATGACGTTTAAGCGTCAAGTCCCCAATAATATTCACTCCACTAGGTTATGAATTACATTTTAAATCGACTAACTGCCATATGTGTCTACCAAATACAATATTTATTTTAAAATTAGTAGAATTTGTATTTTATTTTTAATTCCCTAAAAAAATCAGAATTGAAAAAGGTCATTTAAAATTTTCTAACCCATATATCTAATTTTATATAAATGTCGTGACGGGTTCTCACATATATGTATATATATATATATTATATAATATATATATATATATATATATATATATATATATATATATATATATATATATATATATATATATATATATATATATATATATATATATATATATATATATATATATATATATATATATATATATATATATATATATATATATATATATATATATATATATATATATATATATATATATATATATATATATATATATATATATATATATATATATATATATATGTATATATATATATATATATATATATATATATATATATATATATATATATATATATATATATATACGGTGACACAGAACATAGGGTACATGCTCTAACCGGAAGTGACCTAAACTTTAATATATTAAATGCAACCCTGTATATTTTTTTTCATAGTCTATTCTGCACAAAATTTCCTGTCCAATGATGTATCACAAGTTATATTTTTCTTTCGAAATGGCGACACTAAAACCAGTTTTCTGAACAAATAATTTAAAAATAAAAAATAATAAAACCCGTTTCAGTGTTTTAAATGAAGGTTCCAAAAACTTCCTTTGCATTTTAGAAAATATCGCAGAGCTTTTTCTCGAGCGATTCTTAATTATAAAAATGTGTTAAGGGACCAAATTTAAAAAAAAAATATTTTGAACAGCAGTAAAACCCTATTTTTGTATAATTTTGTTTTAAGCAGTTAAACAATACATGAATGCTCTTGTAATAATCAATTTTAAGAGCCATTTTGAATAAGAGTAATTCAGATACATAGTGCTGCTATATAAAAAGTAGATTTTTATTTTTCTGATACTACGACAATTATTCAAAACCCCTTCAAATTAGTTTTTAGTTTTAACCTAGTGATTCCCCCACAGTCAAAAAAATTACAAAAGATCGTGTTTTTAAAAATGGGGCAGACATGAACTTTGAAAAAAAAATGTACTGTATTATTTACCATCCTATATAACATGAATTAAGATCGCTAAATCGAAATCCAATTCAAAGCACTATAAACCATAAAATGGCCTCTCATTTCTCGAAAACCGCACTTAAATATCTTTTAAGTTTTTCGAGACATTTGAGATTAAAAATAGCCCAAAAATTTCCATTATGCGTTTCAAAGTTCCAACACTATAGTCAGAGTATATATTATGAAGTTGTGGGTGCACTTCGAGGTGGTTACACTGAAATAGTAAAATCCTCAGTACAGGGTGTCCGGATTTGGTTCCAAAGCAGGGTATCTCGCTTATTTTTAAAGATAGAACCTTGCGGTTTTCACGAACCTGAGCTAATTTTTTGTGAAACTCATGAATTTTCATAGCCTTCTTCGTTTATGAGATACAGGGCGAAATAGAAAAGTTTGCATTTTGGGACCCCCTCGTATCTCGGTTATCCTTTAACTTAACGCAAAGGGAGAAATTGCTGCTTATGCAGTTTTTTACGCTGGATCCAGTGGCGTAGTCATATTTTTCATTTGAGTTGTTATTTTTTAGATATGACCCAAAGTTTTGTTTTTTTAAATGGGACACCCTGTATATTGGTCCAGAAATTGATTTGTCCTTTTAAAAGCTTCTCAAAAATACGTAATAGTATGGGTCTATTTTAATAAACAACAACAAAAATCCTAATTTTTATAATTATCATCCCAAATTTTGCAGTAGGCCATGCAAAACAATGCTGCCTTTTACTTAAAGTCGTTAACAATATCTACATCCTAACAATAAATCAAAATAAATATGTAATTAAATCTATTTATCAAAATATGTATTGATAATATCGCACCAAAAAAGTACCACCTACCTAGATTTATGTAACACAAGAACAAAACAGTAATAAATTATTATGTAACAAGCCTTTCAGCAAAAATCAACTGTCGTATAAGAACTACAGTAACCAAGGAAATCAAAAGAACTGTTCAAACTGATTTCCATTTTGTTTTATGCATGCTTCGCACAATTTTCGTATTCGTTTTAGGGAATTAAGCAATATAACGGGATGATTTTGTAAATAGCCAAAATTTTCTCTTATTGCATTTCCTAAATCTTGGACATTATCATAGTGGTCTTTGTAAATTCTATTTTCCAGATATCCCCATAGAAAGAAATCTAAAATCGACAAATCTGGGGACCTAGGGGGCCATCTTATAGGTCCATTTGTTCCGATCCATTGATTGGTAAAATTATTGTCCAGAAATAATCTCGTCATT
Organism: Kuschelorhynchus macadamiae; assembly: GCA_030620095.1. NCBI lineage: Eukaryota > Metazoa > Arthropoda > Insecta > Coleoptera > Curculionidae > Kuschelorhynchus > Kuschelorhynchus macadamiae. The sequence continues at coordinate 1,523,647 of JAUTXW010000007.1, read as the reverse complement.
ACAGAATTGTGTGCAGGAGCACCGTACTGTTGAAAATAAATTTCGTTAATTTGCGCTAGAGGAACATCGTCAAGTAATTCCGGTATAGCTGAATAAATATATAAAATTGTATGTGTTCCTAATATGAAGCAGGACACATTTAGACCAAACCTGCCCTGCTGTCTTCTGGGAAATATTTGGTGTTGATTTTCCTGGGACCAGAATCTACTATTGTGCCTATTGAGTATACCAGAATTACTGAAATGTGCTTCGTCTGACCATATAACCTTCCTTTCAAAATCTCTAACCATATCGCATCTTTCTCGAAACCAATTGCAGAAGACTACCCGACGCTCTGCATCCCCTGGCCCTAAGTGCTGCACGAGCCTAAATTTGTATGGGTGGTATTTGTGCATTTTTAGAATTTCTGGAACTCTAGTTTTTGGAATCCCTATGCTCTTTTCAGGCTTCTGCATTAGCCAACTGTAATTTCCTCAGCCTCCCGATTTTCTTTATTATATGTTTTCGTACGAGGTTTGATAAATGATCCGCAATTAAGTAAATTCTTTTTTATCCGATAAAAAGTGGATATATTAGGTTGCCTCCTTTCTGGATATCTAAATAAAAATTAAGCAATAGTATTTCAACATACCTAAAAATTAACTATTTACCTGTTAAAATACATCTCAGAAGCCGCTTCAACATTTTCATTACTTAATATAAAACAAGCTAACATATCGTACTTTTCATAATGTTCGAAAGTTTGGTTTTCTTCCATAATAATACAAATATATTTTTTCACAATAAATAAATACAAAAAAACTAGCGCTATATTTTATATACGCGTACAAAATTGGGAAATTCATTTGCTTCCAAGAAAACGGCATCGTTTTGCATGGCCTACTGCAAAATTTGGGATGATAATTATAAAAATTAGGATTTTTGTTGTTGTTTATTAAAATAGACCCATACTATTATATATTTTTGAGAAGCTTTTAAAAGGACAAATCAATTTCTGAACAAATATACAGGGTGTCCCATTTAAAAAAACAAAACTTTGGGTCATATCTAAAAAATAATAACTCAAATGAAAAATATGACTCCGCCACTGGATCCAGCGTAAAAAACTGCATAAGCAGCAATTTTTCCCTTTGCGTTAAGTTAAAGGATAACCGAGGTAGGAGGGGGGTCCCAAAATGCAAAATTTTCTATTTCGCCCTGTATCTCATAAACGAAGAAGGCTATGAAAATTTTGTTTACGGCTTCATGAGTTTTACAAAAAATTAGCTCAGGTTCGTGAAAACCGCAAGGTTCTATCTTTAAAAATAAGCGAGATACCCTGCTTTTGCAACCAAATCCGAACACCCTGTACATATTTCAATAAAAATTAATGAAAAACACGATTGTCGGCGTGATGCTAAAAATGAATATAATAATAATTTGGGAAGAAATTCTTGTTCGATTTAATAAAGTTAGCCACAAATTACAGGCATTTAGTCTAATCATAATATGTTTTACGCGCGTTAAGATACCCTTCGGGGCCCCAAAAGTTTATTAAGCTTCTGGTCCCCAGATCCACCACTGTATGTAACAAAGTCCACAATTAATTTGTATTATTTAAAGTTATATCTCGATTGTTGTTCATGATGTCACTATGCTAACATGAAGGAAAAGTATGGAGGTTTTTTAGTGTTTGTCAATTTTTTAGATAAAAAAGACAAGAAAAACAAAAAAAAAGTTTACTTTACTTTTTTTTATAATAAGTTTTTAGTAGTTTCATATAGAACCAGCAAATTTCGTAAAAAAAGAAAAATGTAAATTGGGTTTAGGATGTTTATGAATTTTGAAGATAAATAACTCAAAAACGAAACGTAACCCAAAAGAATCTGACTTCGCATTCGTGATTAAGACCTTAAAATCCACCTATATACAAAAAAATCATTAAAATCGGCGATGGTATAAAAAAGTAAATAATTATCAATTTTTTTGTGCAAGGGAGAAATAGTATATATTTCAGTTGGGGATTTTATAGATACTGCCTATAGATTTTCCTCTGACGAATATCATTAATTATGGCTTAATTATAACATGTTAGGATATGTCTTCTTCGTCTTCTTTTTTAAGTGCCCTATGATTTACGTGAAGTTGGCAACTACCATGGAAAAGGCATTCCGATCTTCGGCCAACCTGAATGTCACGATGCCAACATGAAGGAAAAGTTACTAGCCCAAAAAATATGAAGTATGGAGGTTTGTTTAGTGTTCGTCAATTTTTTTGATAAAAAAAAAGGAGAAAAACAAGAAGACAGTTTACTTTACGTTTTTTTTATAAGTTATTAGCAGTTCACACAGAACCAGAAAATTTCTTAAAAAAGAAAAATATAAACTGGGTTTAAGATGTTTATGAATTTTGAGGATAAATAACTCAAAAACGAAACTTAACCGATAAAATCTGACTTCGGTTTCGTGATTAAGACGCTAAAATCCACCTATATACAAAAAATTATCAAAATCGGCGATGGTGTAAAAAAGTAAATAATTACCAATTTTTTTTGGTGCAAGGGAGAAATAGTAGAATATATATTTCAGTTGGGGATTTTATATATATATATATATATATATATATATATATATATATATATATATATATAGATACTGCCTATAGATTTTCCTCTGACGAATATCATTAATTATGCCTTAATTATAACATGTTAGCATATGTCTTCTTCTTCAAGCGCCCTATCATTTACGTGACGTTGGCAACTGCCATGGAAAAGGCATTCCGATCTTCCGCCAACCTGAATGACGTCACGATGCCAACATGAAGGAAAAGTTACTAGTCCAAAAAATATGAAGTATGGAGGTTTGTTTAGTGTTCGTCGATTTTTTAGATGAAAAAAAGAAGAAAAACAAAAAGACAGTTTACTTTACGTTTTTTTTATAAGTAATTAGCAGTTCATACAGAACCAGAACCAGCAAATTTCATAAAAAAGAAAAATGTAAATTGGGTTTAGGATGTTTATGAAATTTGAGGATAAATAACTCAAAAACGAAACTTAACCGATAAAATCTGACTTCGGTTTCGTGATTAAGACGCTAAAATCCACCTATATACAAAAAATTATCAAAATCGGCGATGGTGTAAAAAAGTAAATAATTACTAATTTTTTTTTGTGCAAGGTGTTCGTGTTTCGTATATTAAAATAAACACATTATATTTATTTGGATATGGTTTTAATTCTCAGTACGACCAAGTTAAACTACATCTTAATAAAGCCATGATCAGTGTGTCAAGACAATTGACAGTTCTCGCTATAAGTCATATGTGTCTACAGAATAGACAGTCGTAACTATAACTAAACTTATTCTACATCCCCCTTTCTTAAGAGAATAACTACTTGCTAGTCTACTTCGAAAGATTCAGTTTTGGAGGAGGTTTTGAAATTCGTCCCGATGACGTAATGTATGATTTTCTTACAACTTTTGTCTCCAAATCTGAATCTGATGAATCAGTGTCTCTCGTATCACTTCTGTTGACAATAATAGTGATACATTCTTCATAATTACTACTGTCACTTTCTGAGCTATTTTCACTAACACTTTCTTCACTTTTCATTTCCTGCAGCCTATTTCTTGCACTTATATTTTCTACGAACTCTAAACTATTATTAACATTTTCCTCTAACTCTAAATTATTATTAACATTTTCCTCTAACTCTAAATAATATCTGACTTCCTCATTATTCTTATTCTGACTTTCGGCCAATGAATATTGGTTTTGACTTACTTCAGGGTTTTCTAAAAACAGATTATTTCCTAAAGGCTTAATAAATCTACGATTCCTTGTAAGCAACGAACCATTATTCATTTGCATTTTGTATGTCCTATCTCTAATTTTTGCAACAATATATCCGGGAAACCAATTACCTTTTGGTTCCCTTTGGACATAAACTTTCTGATTAACCTTTAGTTCGGGTAAGTTTTTAGCTGAAGATCTGTTATAATATTTTTGTTGTGAATTTTGTTTATCTAAAACAACTCTCTTATTATACTCATAAGGTATTTTAGGTTTTGACTGATTTTTTGTTACCAATAAATTTGTTCTAATCTTTCTAGACATTAATATCTCGGCTGGAGATATGTTTTCAAAAATAGGTGTTGATCTGTAATGAAGAAGAGCCATGAATACATCCTTTTTATCATCGCAAATTTTTTTAAACATTTTTTTAACAGTTTGGATGTGCCTTTCAGCCATACCGTTAGATTGAGCATATGTTGGAGATGATACAATGTGTTCAAATTCCCATTCCCTACTAAATTGACTAAACACTTGTGATGTAAATTGTGGACCTCCATCTGTTACTAATTTAACTGGAATTCCATGTCTAGCAAAGATAGATTTTAAGTTATTTATGACACAATGAGTTGTTAAATTATTGTTAAGATCAGCTATTTCAATATACTTAGAGAAATAATCTATAATTAAGAGATATTTCTTACCTTTTATTTCAAATATATCACAACCCAATTTATTCCACGGTAAGTCAGGGATTTCATGTGGATGTAAAGGTTCCCTATTTTGCGAATTCGCATATGTTAAACAAAGATGACAATTTGAAATTCTCTGTCTGATTTGATCAACCATTCCTGGCCAAAATAAAGAATCTTGAGCCAGTTTTACACATTTGTTCAATCCTAAATGACTATAATGTATACGATCCAACATTTCATTCTGCATAGATTTAGGAACTACTAAAGAATGATTTTTAAAAATAAGTCCATCTACAACAGTTAAAGTAGTTTTATAAGGACAAAATATTTTAAGATGATTTTTTAATTTTTTGTTTGAATTGGGCCAACCATTTAGAATAACCTCTTTTAAATCTTTCAAAATTGGATCTTTTTCTGTTTCAGTCATGAACTCATTAATTTTACTTGGAGTAGCATTTAATTCTAACTTAATAAGGCATACTTGACACTCTATATCATCATCAAGTTCCTTAAATTCATTTTCAGAAAGATATGCCCGAGACAAGGCATCAGCTAAAAGTAAATCTTTACCTCTTTTATATTGCACTTCAAAATCAAATTTTTGCAGCTGTAATAGCATTCTTTGAAGTCTTGCCGGACAGCTATTTAAGGGTTTTTTGAAAATGGAAATTAAAGGTTGATGATCTGTCTCTACAATTACCTTTATACCAAAAACATATTGGTAAAACTTATTTAAACCAAAACAGATAGCATAAAGCTCCTTTTCTATTTGTGCATACCTTTGTTGTGTTTCCGTTAATGCTTTTGAAGCATAAGGACATGGAAGACTATCCTGTAAAAGACAAGCTCCTACTCCTGAGTTTGAAGAGTCAACAGAAATCACTGAAATTTTATTAATATCAAAGAATTGCAACACAGGTTTAGTTGTAAGAACTTCTTTTAAATTCTCAAACGCTTGCTCCTTATTTTCATCCCAAATAAACTCTACATCATTTTTCAATAAACTTCTCAACGGCTTAGTTTTATCCGAGAAGTTTTTTATAAACCTACTTACGTATGTGAGCATACCTAAAAGTCTTTGAATGTCCTGTTTGTTTTTTGGGTGTGGAATTTCAGAAATTGCTTTAATCTTTCCATTATCAGGACTAATCCCCTTATTATTTATTAAATGACCCATGTATTTAATTTGTTTTTCACCAAACCTACACTTATCTAAATTAAATCGAACATTATTTTTTCTTGCTGTTTCCAGGACTTTCTCGAGCCTTCTGTCGTGTTCTTCTTTATTTTTTCCCCAAATAATTAGATCATCAATATATATATCTGAACCCTCAATGTTATCAAAAATATTTCTGAAACGTTCTTGGAATATTTCTGGAGCACATTTAATGCCATAAGGTAGACGTAAAAACCTAAACCTACCATAAGGAGTCCCAAAAGTGCAGATTTTTGAGCTCTCCTCATCTAGTGGTATTTGATAAAAACCATTGGTGGCATCTAATGTACTAAAAACAGTAGCACCATTTAATTTACTAGAAATTTCCTCAAAAGTTGGAATTTTACACAATTCTCTTTTAATTACTAGGTTTAAATCCCTTGGATCTAGACAGATCCTCAATTTCCCATTTGGTTTACGTACTAAAACAAGAGCATTAACCCAATCAGATGGACCTTCTACCTTTTCAATAATTTTCTCCTTCGTCAATTCCTAAACACTGTTTTAAAGGAACCATCAAAGGAAAAGCTACCCTTCTAATAGGATTGACAACAGGCTTATGGTTGGGCTCCAATTTAATGTTACACTTTTCTTTTATACAACCTATTCCTGAAAACACATCTGCATAGGAATTTATGAGTACTGAATACTCCCTATTCTGAAAATTTACTGAATCTATTCTTTTAATCAAATTTAGACGTTGACAAGCAGTCAAACCCAAAATTGAAGCAGTATTACTTTTTACAATGAAAAACTCTAAGTCATATGACTCATTATTCTTAATACAAGTTAATGTACATTTTCCTAGTACATTCAATTCAGCACCAGTGTATGATTTTAATTTACAATCAGATTTCTTAATAATTTTTGAAGTGAAACCTAGCTTTTTAAACAAATCAAATGACAAAATATTGGCCATTGCACCAGTATCAATTTTTAATTTAACATTTGTATTATTTATTGCTAAAATTGTGATCCACTCACGCATACACTCATTCGTATCACTTGAATTATTTATACTACCTATAAATAGCGAATTTTCTGAGTTACTCTGACTAATCACATTAATTTCTTCCACAACTTCATGCACTTTCCTATTGTTTTTCTTTTTCATACACTTACTTTCAAAATGATTCTTAACTTTACAGAAATTACATTCCTTACCGAATGCTGGACATTTATTTATACCATGACTCATGCCACACCTAGAACAGTCATTTATTTTCTTGTTCTCAGTTCTCTTAATTTTCTTCTTGTATTTGCTGAAACTTTCTTTGTGGATATTATCTATTGTAACTCCATGCTGGACACTATTCATTGCTTCGCTTCTTTCCTTGGACATTTCTAAAATTACACATTTTTCAATAACCCTGTCGAGGCTCACTGTATCCTCTTCTTGCAGTAATTTTTCTCTTATTGATACATTATGGACACCACAAATTATCACAGTTTTTGCCAGATCTTCTTGCAAATTACCTAATTTGCATTTCATTGCCATTTTCTTCACTTCTGTGACAAATTGATCTAATGTTTGACCTTGAGCTTGCTTATATGAAAATAATTTATAACGCTCATAACTTAGATTTTCTTTTGGCAAGAAATGTGCCTCAAATTTGTCCAGAAGAATTTTCAATTTATTTCTTTCTTCATTTGCAAATTGGAAGGTTGTATAGATCTTAAATCCTTCTTCCCCAATGAAATGAAGAACCTGGGCGCACTGAATCGCTTCCTCTTTTTTATTTATTTCACTGGCAACCAAGTAGTTTTCAAACCTTGATCTCCAAACTTTCCAGTTTTCCGAGACGTTTCCCGCCATATGCATAGGAGCGACGCCACGGCTGTCCCCCATTTTGCACGTTTATACTAATTTGGACTTGTAATAATTTTGCTTACCAGTCTTTTGGTTCCTCTACACTACTGCGCCATGTTTGTGTTTCGTATATTAAAATAAACACATTATATTTATTTGGATATGATTTTAATTCTCGGTACGACCAAGTTAAACTACATCTTAATAAAGCCATGATCAGTGTGTCAAAACAATTGACAGTTCTCGCTATAAGTCATATGTGTCTACAGAATAGACAGTCGTAACTATAACTAAACTTATTCTACACAAGGGAGAAATAGTAAAATATATATTTCAGTTGGGGATTTTATAGATACTGCCTATAGATTTTCCTCTGACGAATATCATTAATCATGCCGTAATTATAACATGTTAGCATATGTCTTCTTCGTCTTCTTCTTCAAGTGCCCTATCATTTACGTGACGTTGGCAACTACCATGGAAAAGGCATTCCGATCTTCCGCCAACCTGAATGACGTCACGATGCCAACATGAAGGAAAAGTTACTAGTCCAAAAAATATGAAGTGTGGAGGTTTGTTTAGTGTTGGTCAATTTTTAGATAAAAAAAGAAGAAAAACAAAAAGACAGTTACGTTTTTTTATAAGTTATTAGCAGTTCATACAGAACCAGAACCAGCAAATTTAATAAAAAAGAAAAATGTAAATTGGGTTTAGGATGTTTATGGAATTTTGAGGATAAATAACTCAAAAACGAAACTTAACCGATAAAATCTGACTTCGGTTTTGTGATTAAGACGCTAAAATCCACCTATATACAAAAAAATCATCAAAATCGGCGATGGTGTAAAAAAGTAAATAATTACCAATTTTTTTTTGTGCAAGGGAGAAATAGTAGAATATATTTCAGTTGGGGATTTTATAGATACTGTTATTATCAAACAGTGTAATTATTTACAGCTTATTTGTTTTAGATATACCTCCAAAACACCATATTCAGTTATACCATTACAGACAAAAGTCAAACTGGGATTGTGGAATATCATGTGTCCTAATGGTTCTACCAAATAAACATAGACAACATTTAGTCAAAAATTTAAGTCGGATATGTAAAAGCGAGGGATTTAATAAAAGGTAAGTCGTCTAATGACACCAGAACTTAGCCAATTGTATTTTTAATTATTTTGGGACCAAATGGGTTCAGACGCGTACCCAAAGGGATATTTTTTTATGAGAATTTGATAATTTTTTTATTCGTCAGATTTTTTCCTCTCTAATGGGGTCCTCATTATCATCAGTAGTCGCAAATTTATTTATGATATACTTCGAGAAAGAAGCTCTTGAGAAAGCAAGTTTAAAGCCCAAATTATGTCATACAGAGCTCGAAAAATGTTTCACAGACATAAATTCAATCCACCCCAGAATACAATTTACAGACGTTTAAATGCAAGATCACATCATCAACGACCCGTTAAAGCAACAAGTAGTCTTACCATATATAAAAGGCACAACATACAGAATCGGAAGAGTTCTTAGGAAACACAACATACAAATAATGCACAAGCCACAAACAAGGTAAACTACATGGAAATCCAAAAGATATAATGAAACTATACAGCATTCCGTGCCAGGACTGGCATCGGCAAGAGTGGAAGAGCATAATCTCAGGATCAGAAACAAACAAACAGCCTCAGCTCTATTCCTACATCATGTTTTTGTTATTTTCAGAACGACAGTAGTGAACGAATGTACAGGGTGTCCGGATTTGGTTGCAAAAGCAGGGTATCTCGCTTATTTTTAAAGATAGAACCTTGCGGTTTTCACGAATCTGAGCTAATTTTTTGTGAAACTCATGAAGCCGTAAACAAAATTTTCATAGCCTTCTTCGTTTATGAGATACAGGGCGAAATAGAAAATTTTGCATTTTGGGACCCCCCTCGTATCTCGGTTATCCTTTAACTTAACGCAAAGGGAAAAATTGCTGCTTATGCAGTTTTTTACGCTGGATCCAGTGGCGTAGTCATATTTTTCATTTGAGTTGTTATTTTTTAGATATGACCCAAAGTTCTGTTTTTTTAAATGGGACACCCTGTATATTTGTCCATAAATTGATTTGTCCTTTTAAAATCTTCTCAAAAATATATAATAGTATGGGTCTATTTTAATAAACAACAACAAAAATCCTAATTTTTATAATTATTATCCCAAATTTTGCAGTAGGCCATGCAAAACAATGCTGCCTTTTATTTAAAGTCGTTAACAATATCTACATCCTAACAATAATTCAAAATAAATATGTAATTAATTAAATCTATTTATCAAAATATGTATTGATAATTTCGCACCAAAAACGTACCACCTACCTAGATTTATGTAACACAAGAACAAAACAGTAATAAATTATTATGTAACAAGCCTTTCAGCAAAACTCAACTGTCGTATAAGAACTAGAGTAACCAAGGAAATCAAAAGAACTGTTCAAACTGATTTCCATTTTGTTCTATGCATACTTCGCACAATTTTCGTATTCGTTTTAGGGAATTAAGCAAAATAACGGGATGATTTTGTAAATAGCGAAAATTTTCTCTTATTGCATTTCCTAAATCTTGGACATTATCATAGTGGTCTTTGTAAATTCTATTTTCCAGATATCCCCATAGAAAGAAATCAAAAGTCGACAAATCTGGGGACCTAGAGGGCCATCTTATAGGTCCATTTGTTCCGATCCATTGATTGGTAAAATTATTGTCCAGAAATAATCTCGTCATTCCAGAATTGTGTGCAGGAGCATCGTCCTGTTGAAAATAAATTTCGTTAATTTGCGCTAGAGGAACATCGTCAAGTAATTCAGGTATAGCTGCCTCTAAAATTTCTATATAGCGATTGGCTATTAGATTTCCCTCAAATATATAAAATTTTATATGTGTTCCTAATATGAAGCAGGACACATTTAGACCAAACCTGCCCTGCTGTCTTCTGGGAAATATTTGGTGTTGATTTTCCTGGGACCAGAATCTACTATTGTGCCTATTGAGTATACCAGAATTACCGAAATGTGCTTCGTCTGACCATATAACCTTCCTTTCAAAATCTCTAACCATGTCACATCTTTCTCGAAACCAATTGCAGAAGACTACCCAACGCTCTGCATCCCCTGGCTGTAAGTGCTGCAGGAGCCTAAATTTGTATGGGTGGTATTTGTGCTTTTTTAGAATTTCTTGAACTCTAGTTTTTGGAATCCCTATGCTCTTTTCACTGGCCCTACAAGAGTTTTTAGGGTAAGCTTCTGCATTAGCCAACTGTAATTTCCTCAGCCTCCCGATTTTCTTTATTATATGTTTTCGTACGAGGTTTGATAAATGATCCGTGATTAAGTAAATTCTTTTTTATCCGATAAAAAGTGGATATATTAGGTTGCCTCCTTTCTGGATATCTAAATAAAAATTAAGCAATAGTATTTCAACATATCTAAAAATTAACTATTTATCTGTTAAAATACATCTCAGAAGCCGCTTCAACATTTTCATTACTTAATATAGAACAAGCTAACATATCGTACTTTTCATAATGTTCGAAAGTTTGGTTTTCTTCCATAATAATACAAATATATTTTTACACAATAAATAAATACAAAAAACTAGCGCTATATCTTATATACGCGTACAAAATTAGGAAATGCTATTTGCTTCCAAGAAAACAAAAGAAAACGGCATCGTTTTGCATGGCCTAATGCAAAATTTGGGATGATAATTATAAAAATTAGGATTTTTGTTGTTGTTTATTAAAATAGACCCATACTATTATATATTTTTGAGAAGCTTTTAAAAGGACAAATCAATTTCTGGACAAATATACAGGGTGTCCCATTTAAAAAAACACAACTTTGGGTCATATCTAAAAAATAACAACTCAAATGAAAAATATGACTACGCCACTGGATCCAGCGTAAAAACTGCATAAGCAGCAATTTTTCCCTTTGCGTTAAGTTAAAGGATAACCGAGATACGAGGGGGGTCCCAAAATGCAAAATTTTCTATTTCGCCCTGTATCTCATAAACGAAGAAGGCTATGAAAATTTTGTTTACAGAATCATTAGTTTCACAAAAAATTAGCTCAGGTTCGTGAAAACCGCAAGGTTCTATCTTTAAAAATAAGCGTGACACCCTGCTTTTGCAACCAAATCCGGACACCCTGTACACCTGGAATGAAAACACATTATATTTTTCCATCCCTGAAGGACTAAGAATCAATATATATATATATATATATATATATATATATATATATATATATATATATATATATATATATATATATATATATATATATATATATATATATATATATATATATATATATACAGTAAAAAGGTTTTTTTGGGTATTTTGGTCCTAATTTTTTATATATAAAACGAAGACTTAGTTTGTATGTAGCATTTTTTTTAATTACAAATGTTTCGGCAAGTTTTTCCCTTCATCAGTGTATCTTAAACAATATTTTTTTTATATAGATCGTAACAGTTTTTAAAAAATGTACAATAAATATGATCCAAAGAAATATATATATATATATATATATATATATATATATATATATATATATATATATGTGTTGATTTTTACTCCTTCACGGATGGAAAAATACAATGTGTTTTCATTCCGGGTGTACATCCGTTCAGTACTGTCGTTCTGAAAAGAACAGTTTTGCTGACGTTTCGCCAAAATCACATTTGGCATTTTCGAAGCTTTCTTTCTCGCGTCCGAATAGAGACTGAAGTGTTGGTGACTGCGACTTTTATACCCCCACTCGGGGCCGAAGGTTATATCTGCGCAGGCGTTGATCGTTATTTATGTTTTCCGGATGGTGCTGTTGTTGTTGCGCTAATTGCGCTTGAGTTTTTGCGATTTTAGATTTGTCGATTATTGTCTTCCATACTGTTGGTAGTTTTAATGATTCGTCCCTTTTATTCAAATCACCTTGTTTTTCAATTTCTATGGCTTCTCGGATTATTCTGGTCTTATAATGTTCTATATTGGCAATCTCCCTACACCCCTCGAAATTTATTTTATAGCCGGTTTCCTGATGATGTAGGAATAAAGCTGAGGTTGTTTGTTTATTTCTGATGCTAAGTTTATGCTCTTCCACTCTTGCTGATATTCGCCTGTTAGTTTGCCCTACGTACAACTTTTCACGGTCCTGGCACGGATTACTGTACACTCCGTGGTTTTCCAGTTTGATTTTATCTTTTGGGTTTCCGAGTAGTTTACCTATAGTTGTTTGTGGCTTGTGTATTGTTTGTATGTTGTGTTTCCTCAGAATTCTTCCGATTCTGTTTGTTGTGCCTTTTACATATGGTAAGACTACTTGTTGCTTTCCCGGTTCATATTTTTTGTTGTTCGTTTTTCGGGAAACCTGTGCATTAATAGCTTTCTCTATGGTGCGATTTGTGTAGTCATTTTTCTTTAAAGCACTAGATATTACCTTAAGTTCGTTTTATCTCGTCTGTGTTTCAGTTAGTCGCACGGATCTAGATATTAGAGTATTTGCCACAGCTTGAATTTGTGCTGGGTGATGATGTGATTTTGCATTTAAATATCTGTCTGTATGTGTTGGTTTTCTATACACGGTGTATTCGAAATGTCCGTTATGTAGTTTTGTGACCAAAACATCTAAAAATGGTAGTTTGTTGTTTTCCTCTAACTCTAGAGTAAATTGTATTCTGGGGTGGATTGAATTTACGTGAGTCAGAAATTTTTCGAGCTCTGCATGACCATGTTGCCATATAATAAATATGTCATCCACATAACGAATCCATAATTTGGGTTTTAAACTTGCTTTCTCAAGAGCTTCTTTCTCGAAGTATATCATAAATAAATTCACGACTACTGGTGATAGCGAGGACCCCATTGGAGCACCATCCATTTGTTTATACATTTGCCCGTTGAAAGAAAAATAAGTATTTTTGAGGCAATGCTCCGATAGTTCTATTATATGTGCCTGGAAATCCTCGTTCATAGCAATCTTGTCCAATGCTTCGTCGATGGGAATACTGGGATCTAACGATTTGACGTCTAGGCTTGCTATGATATCGTTTTTTTCCAGAACGGTATCTCGTATAATTCGAGTGAAATGCTCCGAGTTTTTTTCAAATGAATCAGCTTTTTCTACAGTTGGTTGCATAATTTCAGAAAGGTATTTCTCCAGTTTTTGTAGCGGCGAATTAACAGCACTAACAATAGGTCTGATAGGTGCCCCTGGTTTGTGTATTTTTGGTAAACCATAGAGTTTAGGACATCTGCCCGACTTTTCCCGTGGTATGATTTTTTGTTGAATTTCGGGCAAGCAAAACTGTTCTTTTCAGAACGACAGTAGTGAACGGATGTACACCCGGAATGAAAACACAATATATATATATATATATATATATATATATATATATATATATATATATATATATATATATATATATATATATATATATATATATATATATATATATATATATATATATATATATATATATATATATATATATATATATATATATATATATATATATATATATATATATATATATATATATATATATATATATATATATATATATATATATATATATATATATATATATATATATATATATATATATATATATATATATATATGTATATCTAACATGACCCCTTTTTTTAGTTGCTAAAATTATACAGATTTTTTAACTGAAACCCCCATATCAACTGTCACCGTACGACACTGAATGGGCCTAAAGAACAATATATTTTTTTATTGGTTGTATTAAACAAAACTTTAAATTATGTTTTAGCACTTGGACCATAGATCTCTGCTACCTCCTGAAAATGTACAACGTTGACCATATTTTTTACACTATAACAATTGGGGTTCACGAAGGGTATAAAGGGAATAGCTTTTATCACCACATATTAACCAAAGTAAGTAATAACATTCATATCTGCTTGTTTTATGAATTATTTTACGTTAAAATCTGTAATCCGACGCATCTTCTTTAGTCCAAAAATAATATATTAAAAAATTTAAAAACAACGCTGAACTAAAAAGTAACAAATAAAATTTGATCCCAGAAATATTTATTACACGAAATTAGTAGCATTCTTTCTGTATTCTTTACTTTAAATTTCTTTATCTGTGGCTCAAAATATCTTCTGTTATCTAGGCAACATTCTGTGTGTTTCAGAAACCTATTCTCAAACATTCAAAAATACCTAACGCTTTTAATCTAATTTAATAAATATTACAATATTTTATTACCCAAGCTTCACCTTTCTAGATTGCCTAGTTTTTTATTTGGATTGTAATCTTTTTTTATATATTACAAAGTAAGGATAGTTTCTAGAATGTCACATTTTTTTATATAATATGAAATACAAGCAATTTATTAATATTACAATATTTAGCTTAAGTTTCTAGATTGGCACGTTTTTTTATAGATTTTATTAATCTCTTTTATATAACATAAAATGTGAGCATTTTATTTTATTTATCGATTGATAAAGCACAGGTATGCAGGTATATTGTACACTAGTGTCTTCAGTTATCTCATCACAAAGACTGCATATGTGCATGATCTTCCGCTCCTGAATCCTAGTGTTATGCAGATATTAATTTTATTCATTAGGATTTTGTTGTTAATTTCAGGGTGGTCTTGGGTAAACTGATTCGTCTATAATTTCTTGGATTGCACTTGTGTTATTCTACAATTTTTCTAATGCGATCAGTGAGTTTCTTACCAGATTGTTTCTGTTATTGCCTCTGATATTTGTTTTATTAATATTTCTTCTGGTATCTTTTTTGTATAGATTCCTTATTGTCGATTCCTCCTAGCCTTAAATGGCATATCATATCGTATTGAAAAGTGTTTCTGTTTATATAGCTCTTACTAATACACCTGGTCTATTGCCTAAATGTATACTTGAATATTGGTCACTCATGCGGTAATGACACAATGAAAGCTAAAATGAAAATTTTTGTTTCCGCTAGGATGAAACGCGGGTAAACACGAAATTTCAAGAAGCACCAAAGAACGAAATCCCGATCAAAAAAGCGTCAGTATCGATTCTACATATCGTCGAACAGCTGGTCAACGGACCAATCATAATCCTCACCAACGCAAGACTTCTTTACTGTGATATATGCAAGTCCAACAAGATCTCAAACGAACTGCGCAAATGCCTTCCATGGCCGACTGCTTATCAGGGCCACTACATCGTGCTGTGCGGGTACGACATCGAGAGACAAAAAGTGTTCTACAGAAATCCGTCCTTTGGAGATCGTAAGTATTTATCTTATACATTTTTCTTTCTATATATATATTTAGAAGAGTAGGCGATACGACAACAGATAATCCATAATAGTTTTATGAAAAATAGGGTCTAGTCTTAAAAAATCATCGTTCAATTCATCCGCCTTTCACCTTCCATTGCACTAGACATCTTCAAGGATCTTTACTTCACGAGATCTGAGCACTGAAGTGAAATAAAGCTCCCTGAAGGTGTTTCAAAGGCGAAACGTCGGAAAGTGATCCCATTTTGACACGATCTAATCCCAAAAACCACAATTTTTAATTAACCAAAGCCATGAAACCGATCTATCTTAGAGTCTAGTCTAGTCTATTTTGAACAGTAAGACCGAGACGGTAGGCTGGTCTTTTTCACTAAAAAAAAAATATGTCAATGCGGACGTCTATTGCCTTAAATACCAAACGTTGGATAACTTGAAAAGTAGACTAAAAAGGCATATGTATACCTATGGTATACATATGGTATGTATGGAAGTCTAAAGATCGGAAAATGATTTCACTTCATTTTGGGAATATCAAAAGGGAGCCTACATCGAATTCTTCACAAGGACTTAAAATTTTATCCGTACAAATACCAAATGGTGCAACATCTTTGCCAAGAATTTTTAAATTTACATTGAGCCAAATTTTTATTTGAACGGCAGCATAGTTAATAAACTGAATTTTAGGTATTGCTCGAACGAAAATCCTCATGAAATCATTATAAACAATCTCCATAATCCAAAAGCTGTTGTTTGTTGTGCGGTAGGATCATTTGTCATTATTGGTCCATATTTTTTAGGAGATGGAATAAGCCTCTCACAGTGACGTTCGAGCGTTACGTAAATATGCTGGAGATGTTTTTTATTCCTGTTTTAGAAAGAAGGGGATTGCCAAATAATGCGTTATTTCCAAAACATGAATGGCCCACCGCTAAAAACTCTATAAGAGTTCTGCGAGAAGTGTTAAATTTGGTTAAATTGGCCTTCTAGGTCCCCGGACTTAACTGCATCAGACTTTTTTCTCTGGGACTATTTAAAGGCGAAGATTTTGCTGCATTCTGTCATGAATAATTTCTTGTCCAAACTTGAAGTTGATGGCGGTCACTTAAAAGACGTAATTTTTAAAAGTTAGGAAAAGTCGTATGTTATTATAAGTCCCAAAGAGTAGATTGTAATTAAATATAATAAAATGTTTGATAGATTAAGTTTTAAGAATTTTATTGAGCTATTAAAATGGGTAGTCTATTATAGAGAACTATCGAGTTTCTCGGCTACCTATCGATATTATCACTTACCTATCGATATCACCGGATACTTATCGATATATCGATATTTTTACTTACCTATTATTATTCGCTATGTCACTGATAGATTACTATGTTATATGGATAAAACACTAACCCCGGTATTCACCAAAAAATGTTTAAGAGTTAGACGAGGTGTGTCATTTTGTAATTGACATTTAGAAAAATTGTTTGTTCAATTGTTAAAAATGTCATCTTAAACCTATAACTGTCAAGTTAGATTTGGTCTAAATTTAAACCTCTTTAGTGAATACGGGTGTAATAGTCTGTGTAACCGGACAGATGAGTAGGATAGAATGCAGGAATAACTAGGTTTCACACGTTCACAGCGCGTATGCTCCCTTTCCAAAGGGGTCGTTAGTTTCCATGTTGAACCCTTGAGTCTTTCGCATCCCTCGAAACAAAGCAGCAAAACCGAACACAATATCATTAAACACTAATGCCAGAAACTTATATTGAAAACACAGAGGTCTGCCTTCCACGAGGGGATTCGAAAGTCTCTGATGGACAGTGGCAGCTATTCAGGTGAAGTAGGTGCCACTGGTGCTACTTCACCAGGAAAAATATACAAGCAAACATCTAACAATATTTATTATATATCTCTTAAAATTTTAGTTGTTTGACAATCATTTATTCACCTAATTGGCGAAAAATAAACTGTACATCTCGAATAAATATTTTGCTTGACCGTTGGCGGCATGTTAAAACTTTCAATCGAATTTTATTATAACAACTATAACAGTGGCACAAACAGCTTCGACTTTGCTGGAGGTGCTATGTTTAGTTTACGATTTTCCTGCTTTGTTGCCATGACAACGCGTACGCGATGACCTCGAGCGCATGGAAGAATAATGTAAACAGCGCCGTACAACGCTCTCTGTTAATTGCTGTCGCTGTCGCAGTATACTACACCAACGTGTCGTTCAGTTTAGGGTCGTCGATTTCGCTGCAACCGATGAGTTGCTTTGCAGTTTGCTTGCCTGTTTTGTGTTATATTTATTTATGATTGTTACAACTTTATTTGGTGACGAGTTTATTAATGTACCTTATTAGTTAACTATAATATTTACGCTTTAAAATGAATCCGATCACGGATCTGGTTTGCAATTTGTTGGAAACTCCATTTAATCGATGGAAGGAACAAGATCAGAGGGATGTATTAAATGTAGGGCAGCCAAGGTTTGACTTGACAATTTCCGCAACAAAAGAAATAAGAAAAAGTGGCAGACCATGGAATGTAAGTTTTAAGTCATCCTGGTTTTCGGCGTACAAATGGTTATGTAACAGTCAAATATTACAAAAATTGTTTTGCTGCCCTTGTTTGCTATTCTCCAATAAATATTTATTGTGGAATAATGCTAAAAACATTTGTAAAAAATCAAAGCACTATAGCTGGCGCTTTAAAAGAAAATGCTAAACTGTATAAAAAACATTTTAACGAAAACGTCCGATTAAATAGAGTATTTATGTGCTTGGTAATTGACGCAGTTTTGTACCTTGCAAAACAAGAGTTAGCCTTTTGATGATGAGAGCAGCGAGTCAATAAACAGGGGGAATTTTAAAGAGCTTTTAGGTTTAATAATACGAGAAGTTCCCAAGAACTAAAAGATCATCACGAAAAAAATAAAAATATTTTACTGATGACTCGAAAACTATTCAAAACGAAATAATTCAACGCATTTCTGATTATTTAAATGATCATGTAAAAAATGAAATAATTAACACACAGTTTTTTCTGTGCAAGTGGATGACACCACTGATACGTCGGAGAATTTATATTCTCTATTGGATCAAATTTTGGACCAAATTGACTATAAATATAAATTAATAGGGCAATGTTACCATGGCGCAAGTGTGATGTCTGGGCATCTAGATGGCCTTCAAAAAAAATAAACGGAAAAGCCCCGCAGGCTTTATTTGTTCATTGTCTTGCGCATCGTCTTAACCTTGTGATGCAGCAAAGCCTAAAAAATATTTCTAAATGTCGAATTTTTTTTGTAAGCCTTAGTAGTTAGTTTAGTATTCCCTCATTTTTTCATCACTCAGCCAAACGAACATATGCTCTTACATCTGCATCTACGAGGCGTATACCAACAATTACAGAAACTCGTTGGTCTTCAAATTCGAAGTTAGAAAATGTGATTGTTCAAGACTGGAATAAATTAAAAGACGTCTTTGAATTTATTACAAACTGTGACAAATCTGATGAAAAATAAATCCGGCTTGCCAAAGGATTTTTAGGTGATGCCATTTTAAATTCACGTTTCTGGCATTAGTGTTTAATGACATTTTCTCAATCACGGACATACTATTTGACGTTCTTCAAAAAAAATCGCTTGACATAAATTTTTGCATATCCAATATAAAACGCTGTCGTGAGGCGCTCTGTAAAATTTTTTTAATACCATGTTTGATAAAGCAAATTCTAATACAGAAATAAATCATTAAAAACGTGAGCTTGCTAAGCTTTCACCTAAGATTTCGAGACTGTGAAAAACTTACATTTTGATGTTTGGCAAATTCTGCTAATTTTTCCGAATATAGTTTAAATTTTCCGACTGGCCCGTTTGAAAATTTGTTACAGTTAAATGGGGAAATATTTTCAAAAAGTTCAACGACTTAAAATGTGTTTGGTCTTATTTTTGTCAATGACAGTAATTGGAATATATCGCTGCAAGAGCAAGTGAAAAAAATTAATGAAAATAAAGATATTTTAACCAAAGCATATAAACTGTTTTCCCTTATTTGGCAATACCGTCGACAAGTGCTTCAGTGGAAAGAAGTTTTTCTTGCCTCAAACGTGTAAACACTTATTTAAGAAATATAGATAATATCTCAAGAAAGACTTACTTCTCTAGGCAATATTTCAATTCAAAAGGAATTTCTGGAGGAGATTAGGGCAATTCATCCATTTTATGAGGATGTTATAAATAAATTTGCTACTATGAAGGATAGGACAATTGATTTAGTATACAAAATTTAGGTAAGTCTATACTACTAGAGTCGTGAGGGGAGACTGACCTTCGGTAGTTTTTGTTTGCGAAAAATTAGGGACATATTCTAATCTAAACACTTAAAAATTCTCCTAATACCCCGACAACAAAAAAATTATTACACTTCGCTACAACAAAACAAAACTATATAATTTGGCAACTAAAAAAAGGTCCAGCGACGACTAAAAAAAGGATTCTCCATTTTCAGTTTCAAACATTCCGCTTCGGTTAGTAGGGGACGCCACTGGACGGGTGACTTCCCTCTCCCTGCTGAACTAAGGCCCTGATCTTCATTTACTTAAATGAAATGGGGTTATATGAGTATTAGTTATATGATATAAAAGAATGCAAATTTAGCACAATAGGAGTGGTGGGACATAGCAACAGTGGGGATATTTTCTATTTGTGGACTAAAAGATGCTTATTCCATTAGAGCGAAGATGATGAATATAATGTTTGGTTTTCATGTGGCTGAATTGTAAGAGCAAATAAAGCCATGTTTTATTTAATGTATAATTCTTCTAGCTTTACAACGGTTATCCAACTGAAGTATTTTAAGGATAGAGGAGTTTCTACTTTTAAGAACTAAAGAAGGCGGTATACAAAATCGAAAACAATGACAGTATATAGACTAGTTTTTATTTATGCAGTATAACTGCCTGTCAAAGCCTTGTTAATTCTGGTTCAGAGAATTTTGCTGTTAGAAGCGGTATAAAAAATTATTTTATGCAAAAGCAATCTTTAGGAATATTGAAGATTGCGACAAGTTAACGCTTGTTTTGCTGTATTGTTAGAGGAATGACATTGATAATTATAAAACGAGAGTGGCATTTAGCCGGGTGAGAAATTTCTTTAGATTGATTTTTCATGTACTGAGTGTACATGCAATTCGATTAATAAACACAACGCTGGGTATTTTAAGTTGTTTTGGAATAAGCGTTTCCCGAACAGATATGTTATTGGGTGTATGATATTATGTAAATAGATGTTTAGGATTTTCATAAACGTCAAATTCTTAGATGGATAAAGTTATGATCAAATTGTTATTACCAAAAGATCCGCAGTCGAATAATTTTTTTTAATTTGTTTTACTAACGAAAAATAAAACAAAAAATCATGTAAGGAAGTTATTATTAGGTACTAAATTAAAAATTCTTTAGCATTAGTTGAAGAACTAATTTAAAACATAGAAAAAAATCTAGATACGTATTCTCTTTTTTTCAGATGTCTGTGCTATGTCTCTACCGAACTTAGAAGAAGCTAGGAAAAGCTACGGTACTGATGAAGACGTAATATTTATATATAAATGAATTTTTTATTTTAACTTAGAACCAATTTAGAAAATGTGTTTTTGTTAAGAATATTGTTGTTTTTATATTATTTTGTACACTAAAATGGCATAGGCAACGGTAGAAACGAGAAACAAATTATATATAAGACGAAGCAACTGATAAAGGGACGTGTGACAGGGGATCCTGGTTATTTGTGAATGTTGTAATGTTTTAAGATAAGTGTTATTATGAGTGTTTTTTTTGGGACTAAAAGATTTCCATTTAGTAATCTATAGATTCCGAACATTTTATACAAACAATATTATTTTCTGATAGTTGGCAATAAAAACTATAAATATATGATAAAATGTATAGTTTACGTGAAAAGATAAATAAACAAAATTGTTTTTACAAAATTATAAAATTACTGCTAATAGACAACATATGCAATAGTGCTAACCAAGTAACTGAAATCTGAAAGGTTCTGATACTACCTGTTAGATGCGTCCTTTCCTTTAAAACATTGAATTCCTTTATTAAAACATTTGCGAAAATGTCAAAGTTCGCTTGTAATTAGCAACAGAAATATATAATTTATTTTCAAACCGACATTTGTTGTTTTAATCAATTTACACATTAGTATTAATAAGTTTTACAATGATACTAGGTAAATGAACCTCAACTGAAATTTCGGTATTTTGGGTTAACTAGCTTTTCGTAACAATAGGCGCTACGACGCCACGATGGCTAGATTTCAGTTTCTGATACAGTTGTCACCGCAAGTTAAATCCTGAGATTTGATTGTTTGCTGCTAGTAGAGGCGTGGTATAAACATTTTTGTTAAACGTTCATTAGTTCAGGCTTTGAAAAGCCGGCACCCATACGAGAAATTAACGCGCAATGTTGCCAAGTGTGTTGAGGAAGCAGGCAGATGAGAGTAGCGACCGCAGACCCTTGCCAAAGATAATTTGCGGCTATCCCCCGATGTATATATTTTTCTATAGCGCCTATATTAACCTCTGAAAACGGCAACGATTCGTCCAAAAAAAAAAAATTTAGTTACTCATTACAGAAAACTATCATTGTTTCCGCCAAATTTTGTTGATTATGAAAAACCCGCTTTTCTTATTTACGATGCGTTTAGTAGGAAGAAATTATTTAGCGACTTTTTTCAAAAATGTTCGGGGTGAGTCGTTATATTTTGACACCTACCTACAGGGTTAAATAAAGTGTAAATATAAAAGCTTTAGGGTTTCTTTTAAACCGCCAGAATCCGTTATGAAAAAACAAACTACTATCGCATGCCTGTCTATATGCCCTAAAAATATAAATACAACGAAATACAGGTTTTTGAATGGAACACTGTATTTTTATAATATTTGTGAATGTTTTTTTTCCTGATTTCAAAAATATATAGTTTGACTACTTTCGCGCAACACGTTTTTCAACTATTTTGGTTTAACTGTAACAAGCTTTACATTGTATTATCGTATTACCTTAGACTTATATGGAAAGTAATATTGCAGTTCAACTAAAATAATTAATAAACGCATTGTGACAATGTATCAAATTATATATTTCTGAAATCAGAAGAGAATGGCCTTTCATTAAAATTAACGATATATAGAATATTCCATTAAAAAAAACGTATTTCCTACCCTACACTTTTTCTCTATCGTTGTTAATAAATATCCCTGTAGGTGGGTGTCATAATATAATCTCACCCCGTACATACAGCAGCAGGGGCGTGCGGTGAAATTTTAACAAAGGGAAGCAATTTTAAATACTTACCTATTTGTAATGTAATTCGATTCTTCGATTATTTTTTGCAAATTCGTCAATGACGTCATCACAAAACGTCGAGAGAAGTTTATTTTCAATGGACAACAGCCATGCATGCAAAAGTCTCTCCTACCCCGTGGAATTTCTCACGAAATTTTTTATACGTTTAAGTGTTGAAAAATTGCTTTCTACTGATGAACTTGTGGCAGGTTCACACAATTTCGACCCTTCGGTGTAGTTCCTTAGCGTTATTTTTTGGGCTAACGTCATCAGTTTCGTAAATCACTTTTGTGTTTGTTGTTTTTTGGCTTAACATGGACTTAAAATCATTTACTTTTTTTAGGCAAAAATCAATATCATTTGTTTTAGTTTTTAATATATTAAAAACATTGTCCGAGAATGGAAATATTTCTGAAAATATGTTCAACAAATACTTAAAATTAAAATCTCGTTTTAAACAGTCCAAAAACCCCCTCGAACTATTTAGTGCCTCGGAGTCCCACGTTTCATTATTTTCTATTATATTCTCAAATAGTTCAATGAGTGATTCAAGATTTTCAGATACTGTTAAGACAAGTCTTCCATTATAGTTCCACCTAGTGGGAGCTACTTTGAGCAATCTTTGTGGACAATGGAGTCCAAAGCTTGTGTACGTTTTGTTGACTTGGAAAAAAACAGCCATGCCACTTAAAGTAACGAAAAATACTTTACACTCTTTAATGTGATTGATGGACTGGGATAAAACTAAATTTTATTTATGAGCAAAACAATGGGCAAACACAGCACTTGGGAAAGTTTCTCGAACTTTAGCTTGCAGACCCCTAATTGTCCTGCCATCACTGCAGCTCCATCATAGCTTTGAGCAACTAATTTTTTCTCTCCATTAATTTCTTTAGTAACGTTATAAACTACGGTATATAATGCATCTGCTGTACGATTTTCGGACACATTCTTAAAACCTAAAAATCTCTTGAATACTTCCGTCTGTTTTAACGTAGCGTATTACTATAGATAATTGGCTAAAATTCGTGATATCAGTTGTTTCGTCCAGAACAATAGCAATGAACCGCGCCTCGCCAATCTCCGACTTAATTCTTTTTAGAATAATGGTTGAAACAGGGGAAATTAAATCATTCTGGATTCGATTCGACGTTCCGCGAAAAATGCTAAATGATTTTTTAAGCAATTAGCTATTAAACTAAGTAAATCTTGAAAATTTTCTCTATTTGAAGAAACCCTTGTTTCGTCATGACCTCTAAATCCCTATTCGTGCTGTACGAGAAAACAAACAACATCGATAAGTCTTCTTAATATTTGCATATTTTTATCGACTAGTTCATTGTGTTGGCGGTGACTAATTTCCAACTGTTTATTAAGGGCGTGTTCAATTCTAGTTTTGCCGAAGACTTTTTCTTTTATGACGGCCTATAAATGCGCTTTGGACATAATGTGTCTTTTTACAGCTTTATGGAAATTGTTTAAATCGGAAAAACCAGTTTTATTCCAGAGAGCTTTTTCATTTTCAAAAAGTAAACATGTCCAACAAAATAATTTACTTATATTTTCACACCCTGTTAGCCATTTAAATTGTTCGTATTGTTTTTCCGGATAAAAATGTCTAATACAGTTTTTCATTTTTGTGGTTAAATTTTTCATAGGCGGTTTTGCCCTTCCTTTGGAAATTATTTGAAGCTTATCAGCGAAGTTAAATGTTGAAAATCCTTTTATTATTAAGACACACACCACACATTCACACACACTCTTCTTATTAAATTCTCCAACATTTTTAACGTTATTACCGACAGCTGAAGTTGACGGTATTTGCATATCCACGTCCGTATTATTGTCTTCCATATCGCACCATGCACGACGCGACGTACGTATCACACAACACACGGATAGCCGTTCAAACAAAGAACCTACTCCAACGATAGCTTCCACCCTCACTTAAAGCACGCGACTTAAATGCAAAAATTGCAAACAACCGGTCGAAGGTTCAATAACCTCTGGCTCGATTCACAGGAAATCAAGCATATAGGACTTGGCTGCAGAGAAGCTAGCGGCCCGCATAGGTTCTATTCGATTTCTATTGTGGCTCGGTCGGAGACAAGGCCGCATTTATTATGGGCTTGATAATTAAGATAATATTTTATCATTTTTAATATAAACTAAATTAATGGATTCCTATACCGAAAATTACATTTTAGAAGATGTTTTGTAATTTTTTTTGGGGGAGCACTGCTTCCCTTGCTTCCATGGACTGCACGCCAATGCATACAAGTATCTCAAAAAATGTTCCTCTTCCTGTATAAGTTACTAGGTTTAAAACTTTTTGATTAAAATAATATTTAGCGTTGTTTCTTTGATTTACCTAGTTATTCAGGTTTTTGTAAGAATAAGTTTCTTTTCTATTAAAACGTATGTTTACGCTTAGAAACTTCATTTCAAGCTAACCTGTATCAAATTTCAACCCCACAGATTATCAGCCAAATTCAATATTCCTCTTTTAACTAAAAGATCTCTTCTAATATTTAGTGATTGGCAACGTCTCCAGGCTTATTCAAGGCGTCCCATTTAAATGAGTTATCTATTGCTATAATGGACCTTTGGTACCAGCATTACAGCTTTGCAAACCGTGGCCCAAATTTTATTATTATTTTTTACACACCAATAACTTGTTTGTTTTTAGGCGATTTGAATGATTTCTTAGTATAATGCGAATAGGAAACTCCCCAATGCAATTTTAAGTTCAATTTTGAAATATTACATCTTGATTTTTAAAGAATCCAAGTCTTTGAACTCGCAGTAAAAACATAATTTAATTATTGACTCTTACTAATTTAGGCAATATTATTTAAATTCTTGAATTCTGGCAATAGTTTTTGTTTTATAAGTCAACATTAATATCAACGGAGTCAGATCATTGACCGCGATGTTTAAATGAACCATACTTTCTAATAAAACACAAATAATATAGTCCACTGGGTTTAGGCTAGGACTCCCGGCGGTTAGTTTATGAAGCTCAGTAAAATTCTTACATACATTGATTGTGCTCCTTGTCCTTGATGTGCGCATACGTGTCCGGCCCTCGTGAAATGTACAACTATCAGATATTTCTTCTATTTCACGTAATCTGTATGACAAAATATATGAAATGAAATGAAATGAAATGCTTTTATTACCATAATAATATCATTTCCAAAACAGGAGAATGAGCGGTATCGTCGGCGGAAATGCTCACAATGCATATTATTATAAAGATATTAAATATTATTAAATGACTTACACAACATGGACACAATAAAGATGAAAAGACAACTAGCCTTGATTCTAAAATTTACATAACAAACCATATACTAATTATAAGTAGAGAGAAATGAAAACATATAATATTAAAACGAGTTTAAAAACCTTAAAGCTAGAACTTAAATGGAAAACTTCTAAAACTTAAGTTGAGCTAAGTATCATTATTAAATTCCTCCCAGAACTTAAATTTATACAAACATTTATCAATTAGTAGACGGGTAACTGAGCTCTTAAAGACCTTGTCAGATGTCATGTCCCTAATATGTTTTGGTAGAAGATTATAGGCCTGGATAGCTCTATAATATGAACTTTTAGCAAAGAAAGCCGTGTTGTGAAAGGGTGTTCTCAAGTCATGAGAGTGCCTTGTTAAGATCTCCATGTTTCTGGCATAAAGATCATGGTTTGTCTGAAATAGTTGTTTATGTCCTCTCACAAACAATACTAGTTGAAGAAAGTGAAGAGATGGAACCGATAAGATATTAAGATCTCTGAACAAGGGTTTGCAGGATGCTCGAGGATGCCTCTTTAGGATGGTTTGAACTATTCTTTTTTGAGTTATAAAAATGTTTGTTGCATGGGTTGATGAAACCCAAAAAATAATTAAGGCATCTAGTGAAACACGGTCCCTTAACACCCTTAAGGCAAAACATGCACAGTTCAATTTGCTATTCACCTGCAGAATGTGTTCATTACATGATAAGTGAGTATCTAACATTAGGCCCAAAAATCTTACATTCTGCACTACAGGAACCGACTTATGATTCATCCTAACATACACACTTTCAGATCTGCTTTTTAGAATCTGAAATTACAACAAGGCTGTCTGATCTGCATTCAGCTTCAAACCATTCTCGTTGCACCACAATGCCATTCTCTCCTCCATCCCTGACAGATTTCCTGATAACCCAGACAGAGTTCTCTCCGTTATAATAATAGAAGTATCATCGGAAAACTAAAAAATCTGTCCCATGTGAAGTGTATCACCCAAGTTGTTCACATATATTAAAAAAAGCAAGGGTCCCAGGATTGACCCCTGTGGGACTCCCTGCTGTATGTTTGATGGCGCAGAGAAATATTTTTTCCCATCAGCGACAATAGATACCAGTTGCTCCTTCCAGCAAGATAAGAACGTAAAAGTTCCAAACAGTTACCCCTCACCCCACAATTGTACAACCGGACAAAAAGGATGTTATAGTCTATTGTCTCAAAAGCCTTTGAGAGGTCAAAGAAAAGGCCAGCTGCCATATTATTGTTGTCCAGAGAATCAGCTATAAGATTTACTAATTTAAAAATAGCCAGTTCAGTTGACATGTTCTTACGAAAACCAAACTGACGTTCATTCAAGATGTTGTGGTATGTAAGAAATGATATGATTCTGTTATAAATTGCCATCTCAAAAACCTTTGATAAACCAGGCAACAGTGACACGGGTCTGTATTTGGTCATGTCAGTCCTTGGGCCCTTTTTGTAGATAGGCAGCACCTTAGCTATTTTTAAGGCATCAGGAAAAACTGAATTCTGAAAGCATTCATTAATAATATTGTGAAGGGGTTGACAGATATATTCTTTAGCATATTTTATGATGTTAGTGGGAATATTGTCTATGCCAGAGGAAGTTTTGTTTGGTAATCACTCTACAATCTCAAACACTTCCTGTTGCGTTACAGGGCTAAGGAATACACTAGGGGTCACACTAGATTCAACTCGAGGAAGCGAATTCTGGCCACCTGGTATAAGGGTAAAAAGGCCATTGAAGGCATTACAGATATCAGATGGAGAAGATTATCCTTCTGATAATCCTCAGAGATAAACTTCAATTTATAAATGGTGCTCTAAGGTTTTATCTTCAACAAAGAAAATATGTGTAGTTCTTTAAACGAGAATGTCTGAGCTGTATATTGCATATTTTTTTTTGGCGCATCTTGGAATCACAAATGGCTCGATGAACATGAGGCCTGGTGGCTTTTCGTACGAGATAGGGAGTCCGTAATATACTGACCTATAAAATATCGGTAATATTTTGCTGACCCGTTTGAAATTGTGCTGACCCATAATAAGGGCGGCGGTACTTCTGATGCTACTTAACATTATTTTCAGTTTTTGCAATTTTTTTTACAGTCCCTCTTTCTTTTCAGAACCTATAATCTCTTTGAATGTGGTTAAAACCTGCTGACTCCTTAGATATTTCGCTGACACTTAATAGGGGTGTTAGTTCTAATGCTACTTAACATTATATTAATATTTTGCAATTTTTATATGGCCCCCTCTTTCCTTCCAGGACCAGTAATTATTTTCTGTCAAAACTTGCAGACCAATTAGAAACTTTGCTGACCTTTAATAGGGGTAATAGTTCTGATGCTACTTAACACCATTTTAATTTTTTGTATTTTTTTGCAGCCCCCTTTCGTTCCAGGACTTACAATAACTTTTAATGTGGTCAAAACCTGCTGACCCTATATAGGGGTGATAGTTCTAATGCTACTACTTAACATTATATTAATTTTTTGCAATTTTTTTCGGTTTCCTCTTTCCTTTCAGGACCAGTAATTGCATGCAGTGTAGCCAAAACCTGCTGACCAGTGGCGGCTCTTCCATAGGATCATTTAGTCAATGACCGCCCAAAAATATTTCAGAAAATAAATTATTCGTTTGACCGTCCCTCCTAATAGTTGTAATAAAAGGCGAACCCTGGGAAAAGTTAAATACGCTACATTAAAAGCCGCGCGCGGCGGTTCGAATGGTCTCGTTGCGTTCCTTAGGCATAATAAAATACGTTTTACTAAGCTAGGTTGGGCAGTCCGAATTGTCCTGATTACCTTAAAGCTTGACGAAAGTACCCGAATATTTCACAGCTACCGAGCGGCAGCCGAACGTGATAGCCAATGGAATATGAAATCGCGATTTGGGTCATCAGCCGGTCTCTTCTCATAATTCGATCGATCGGTCACGTCATCATGTCGGCATGCGGAAGTTCAGTTGTTCAGAGGTCGCGCGGTCGATATTCTAACTCGATATTGTTTCGGACGTTTTTAATGGATAAAAATTGACTTATATACTGCTTTTTGTAATATAATTTTTTTTATATTTATGATCCATGTGTGAGTTGGAAATATACAGGAAATAAAATGTTGGTAGTTACTAGTGCAAAAAAATAAACAACTAAAAAGTGCTTACGAACTTAATTTTGCAAAAATAACCAATTTCAAGGTCGTCTATGTTTCAGTTTTTAATGTAGATGAAATAAAAGGTCGGTAGTGCAAAAAATAAAACAACTAAAAAGAGCTAACGAACTTAATTTTGAGAAAATAACCGAATTCAAGGTAAGTGGTCGCAATTTGCCAGAACTTAGTATACGACAACTAGATAAAGAGGTTCATCGGAACTTTCGCAAAAGTATGTACGATTTAGCTAACTGGATATGTGGTTGTCTAAAGACTCGTCGGACTCATTATGGTGCAAAACCGGTGTTAAAGACTTAAATCACTTAAAAGAAAAAATAAAAAAACATGCGTTTTCTTCAGATCACATGAGATATTCGGTGAACTATGCTACGGTCGGAAGTGTTGATATTTGCACTAAGCTAGACACAGCTTATAGAAAATCCCTTAGAGATTTTAATGAAAATGTATCCAAAAATCGTTATATTTTACACAAAATTATAGATTGTGTAAAATTTTGTGGGGCATTCGAGCTGGCACTACGTGGCCATGATGAAACGGCTTTGTCTGAAAATCCAGGGGTTTTTCGAGGGCTTATAAATTTTGTTGAGGAGTTGGGCAAGATAGACTATCCGCTTTAGCAATGTTAAGTATCGAGAAATCGCTTATCGTTTCCAATTTTAAATAACGAAGAGTAGACCTGAACTTCAAGAGAATTTAAAGCTCAATTTAAAGATATTTATTTTTATTTTGAGTATGCCTATTTTTAAATTTGTTATTGACCTCCCAATATAATTCACAACAAGCCGCCACTGAATGGAAGTAGCATCAGAACTATCACCCCTATTAATCTAATGGAATAGGATGTTTTGACCACATTGAAAGTTTTTATAAGTCCTGGAAAGAAAGGGGGCTGTAAAGGAATTCCAAAAAATTAAAATAGTGTTAAATTGCACGGAGTTCACCCCTATTAAGGGTCAGCAAAATGTCTAACGGTTCAGCAGGTTTTGACGACATTCAAAGTGATTATAGGTCCTGAAATGAAAGGGGAGCTGTAAAAAAATTGCAAAAAATTAAAATGATGTTAAGTAGCATCAGAACTATCACCCCTAATAACGGTCAACAAAATGTCTAACGGGTCAACAAGTTTTGACTACATTGAAAGTGATTATAAGTCCTGAAAAGAAAATGAGGCTGTAAAAAAATGCAAAAAATTAAAATGGTATTAAGTAGCATCAGAACTATCACCACTATTAAGGGTCAACAAACTTTTTAATTGTTCAGCAAGTTTTAACTACATTGAAATTGATTATAAGTCTAGAGAAGAAGAGGGGCTGTAAAAAAATTTCAAAAATAAAAATAATGTTAAGTACCATAAGAACTATAATACATATTAAGGGTCAGCAAAATTTCTAACGGGTCGGCAGGTTTTGACCACATGAAAACTGATTATAAGTGTTGGAAAGAAAGGAGGGATGTAAAAAAATTGCAAAAAACGAAAATAATTTTAAGTAGCATCAGAACATTAAAAGTGATTAGTCCTGGAAAGAAAGGAGGATTGTAAAAAAATGCTAGAAATGAAAATCATTTTATGAAGCATCAGAACTATCACCCCTTTTAAGGGTCAGTAGGTTTTGGCTACATTGAAAATAATTACTGGTCCTGGAAGGAAAGGGGGGCCGTATAAAAATTGCAAAATATTAATATAGTATTAAGTATCATTAGAACTATCACCTCTATTAAGGGTCAGCAAAATTTCTAACGGGTCAGCAAATTAGGAATTTCCTACGAGGTCTACATACTATTTTTCCGAAAATTGTTGAAAGGATATAAACTATTACAAATAAAGGATGCCATGAAATATTTATTTTGTAACTTTGGAAACAAAGCTTTATTAAATTGTGAAAATTGACATTTTTTTAGTATACACATAACTGTAAAGAAAAAATATTTCCCTAAAGGCAAAAAAATAACCCAAAAGTTATTTTCCGTTGCCTGACAATGACTAGTTACAAGGAAATATTGACTTTTTCATTCAAAAATTGTATTCAAAAATTTTCGGAAAAACTTATTATAGGTACAATGATAACAGCGACTCCAAGTAAACAACATTTTCTTGTTATGTCAGTGAACTGTATAAGTATAAATATTGACAAAAATCAGTGTTATTTAAAAATTAATATTTAATTAAAAATAATCTAAATTGAAAGATTACTTTTCCGAATATAACTACGGTGACCACAATTATTTGTTGAAGATAAAGACTTTATTTGTTATTTAAAAATTAATATTCAATTAAGGAGACTTTAATTATTTGTACAGATAAAGTATGAATAAGGGCTTTGATTATTACGATTTTGTTATTTCAATGATGCTAACAAATTTTCAACTTTGCCAACACAATATTATTTCAATAACAGATATATTTACAGAAAAAAATCAACTGATTACTTTTAGCTGTCCAATGGAAATAAAAATAAATACTAATAGAGTCAGAAAGTATTTTAAACAAAAATTTAAGAAATATATCTTATTTCCAATGAAAACAGAAAAAACCTTTTCTATTTACACTAGGTAAAATTTCTGACAGAACAAATTTTTAGAAAGATTAAAAAATTAAAACTGTAAAAATTATTAACATTATCACACTCAGAGGAAGTAAAGAAAAACTAATAAATTTAAAATACCAAAAATTCACAACTCCTAGAAACAAAAAAATAAAATTACCCTTTTTGAATTATTTCAATATAGCAATAAAAAAGCCAATTTAACAATATTTGATTACTATTTGAATAATCATCAGAACTAATAAAATTTCTTCTTTAATACCAGAAAGTAAATAACTCCAAATTAAAAAATATCTTATTTTGGTTTTATTGTAAAAGTTTCAAATCAGTTTTTCACAGAAAGACAATGCTGAAATTCTCATTAGTCTATACTAAGCAAAAAGTATCAATACCAACTTGATATTAGTAAAAAACAATCGATTACAAAAATACAATTTATTTTTGATATTTTAGAAGTAAGATAGTATTGTTGCATCCCTACTTATATAGACCAAGTTATATGTATGTACAGGGTGTCCGAATTTGGTTGCAAAAGCAGGGTATCTCGCTTATTTTTAAAGATAGAACCTTGCGGTTTTCACGAACCTGAGCTAAATTTTGGTGAAACTCATGAAGCCGTAAACAAAATTTTCATAGCCTTCTTCGTTTATGACATACAGGGCGAAATAGAAAATTTTGCATTTTGGGACCCCCCTCGTATCTCGGTTATCCTTTAACTTAACTCAAAGGGAAAAATTGCTGCTTACGCAGTTTTTAACGCTGGATCCAGTGGTGTAGTCATATTTTTCATTTGAATTGTTATTTTTTAGATATGACCCAAAGTTGTGTTTTTTAAAATGGGACACCCTGTATATTTGTCCAGAAATTGATTTGTCCTTTTAAAAGCTTCTCAAAAATATATAATAGTATGGGTCTATTTTAATAAACAACAGCAAAAATCCTAATTTTTATAATTATCATCCCAAATTTTGCAGTAGGCCATGCAAAACAATGCTGCCTTTTATTTAAAGTCGTTAACAATATCTACATCCTAACAATAAATCAAAATAAATATGTAATTAAATCTATTTATCAAAATATGTATTGATAATTTCGCACCAAAAAAGTACCACCTACCTAGATTTATGTACCTAACACAAGAACAAAACAGTAGTAAATTATTATGTAACAAGCCTTTCAGCAAAAATCAACTGTCGTATAAGAACAAAACAAAGAAAATCAAAAGAACCGTAAACTGATTTCCATTTTGTTCTATGCATTACAATTTTCGTATTCGTTTTAGGGAATTAAGCAAAATAACGGGATGCTTTTGTAAATAGCGAAAATTGTCTCTTATTGCATTTCCTAGATCTTGGACATTATCATAGTGGTCTTGGTAAATTCTATTTTCCAGATATCCCCATAGAAAGAAATCTAAAATCAACAAATTTGGGGACCTAACAAACTGATTGGTAAAATTATTGAAAATCAAAATTGTGTGCAGGAGCACCGTCCTGAAATATCGTCAAGTAATTCAGGTATAGCTGCCTCTAAAATTTCTATATAGCGATTGGCTGTTAGATTTCCCTCAAATATATAAAATTTTATGTGTTCCTAATATGAAGCAGGACACATTTAGACCAAACCTGCCTGCTGTCTTCTGGGAAATATTTGTAGTTGATTTTCCTGGGACCAGAATCTACTATTGTGCCTACTGAGTATACCAGAATTACTGAAATGTGCTTCGTCTGAACATATAACCTTCCTTTCAAAATCTCTAACCATATCGCATCTTTCTCGAAACCAATTGCAGAAGACTGCCCGACGCTCTGCATACCCTGGCTGTAAGTGCTGCACGAGCCTAAATTTGTATGGGTGGTATTTGTGCTTTTTAGAATTTCTTGAACTCTAATTTTTGGAATCCCTATGCTCTTTTCACTGGCCCTACAAGAGTTTGTAGGGTAAGCTTCTGCATTAGCCAAAACCGTAATTTCCTCAGCCTCCCGATTTTCTTAATTATATGTTTTCGTACGAGGTTTGATAAATGATCCGTGATTAAGTAAATTCTTTTTTATCCAATAAAAAGTGGATATATTAGGTTGCCTCCTTTCTGGATATCTAAATAAAAATTTAGCAATAGTATTTCAACATACCTAAAAATTAACTATTTACCTGTTAAAATAAAACAAGCTAACATATCGTACTTTTCATAATGTTCGAAAGTTTGGTTTTCTTCCATAATAATACAAATATATTTTTACACAATAAATAAATACAAAAAACTAGCGCTATATTTTATATACGTGTACAAAATTGGGAAATGTCATTTGCTTCCAAGAAAACAAAAGAAAACGGCATCGTTTTGCATGGCCTACTGCAAAATTTGGGATGATAATTATAAAAATTAGGATTTTTGTTGTTGTTTATTAAAATAGACCCATACTATTATATATTTTTGAGAAGCTTTTAAAAGGACAAATCAATTTCTGGACAAATATACAGGGTGTCCCATTTAAAAAAACACAACTTTGGGTCATATCTAAAAAATAACAACTCAAATGAAAAATATGACTACGCCACTGGATCCAGCGTTAAAAACTGCATAAACAGCAATTTTCCCTTTGCGTTAAGTTAAAGGATAACCGAGATACGAGGGGGGTCCCAAAATACAAAATTTTCTATTTCGCCCTGTATCTCATAAACGAAGAAGGCTATGAAAATTTTGTTTACGGCTTCATGAGTTTCACAAAAAATTAGCTCAGGTTCGTGAAAACCGCAAGGTTCTATCTTTAAAAATAAGCGAGATACCCTGCTTTTGCAACCAAATCCGGACACCCTGTACATCTGAACAAGGACAGTTCTGGATAGTGGCAGATTCAGCGATTTTTTCAAGCACAAAAGATGCTTATTGATTACTTCTATATTTAGTATAATTTGGTACATTTCTTAGTAGTTTGTCAGTACATTTGTTATAATAGATAATATATAAGATAGTTTTAAACTTAGATGACAATTGAGAAATTGAATTTGGGCCCAGAGGAAACTTAATACTTGTAATAAAAAAACACAAATCTCATGTTATTTGTACTTTATTTTCATACATGATAAGAGTATTTTTAATAAATCGTGTTAACCTCTACAATAGATAAATTACAACAAAGTATTTCAAAGCACAAGGTATTTGGTAAGGTTCAGTAAAGCCACTATTACAGCTACAAAACTATTAACAAAAAACATGAAAGCGTATTCAAAACATTAACAGATCAGACCTCAAAAAATTAAAACAATAAAATTACCTACAGAATAATATTCACAATATCGATCTTAAATATACTTATAACTACAAACTAATAAAAATAAATTCGAATAAATTATGGCCAAAATACTGGCACAAGTTAATAAAATACCCAAAATTATAACAAAAAATCTTATTTTTGTATAAATTGGTTACTTACAGCCTACAAACTGGCTTTAATTAGTGTATAAACATCTAAAATGCTCAAAAAGGGAAGCGAAATATTTTAAAAACGTGGTCGCCCCAAAAGTTTTAGTGTATAAAGTGTAAAAAATGCTTGAAGCGGATGAAGGAATGCCTATTACTTAAGTATTTTTTTGCTAAATAATGTTATGATCGGTGATGCATTTTGAGTATTTCTCCTATTTATAAAAAAATATTTTACTATTTTTGAATTAGGAATAAAGATGTATAAACTTTATAACTATTTTGCTAAATTTTTTAATTAGCTTAAAAATTAATTTAATCAAATCATTATTTGCAAGCCGAATGTATCATGGCATTCCTGCTTGAGATATTTATTATGTATTATTCAAGCATTTTTTAGTAATACTCAGTCATTGAACAAATTATTGTTACCATTTTAAAAGTGAGCAACATTTATTTGGTGTGACATATTAGAGCAAATAATATCCTAAACCAATACATTTTATTCTTCCCTACTTACCATTCTTCACCTTTAAATAACTCTGTTACTTATATAGGGGGATCTTTGCAAATTCTCGAAGCCATCTCCTGCAAAGGTTCTAGCTCTTTTCTGCTTACCAGATTGTGTTCAGTGACAAAGTAGTAGAAATGTTTGTAGCAAGTGTTTACATGAGCCTCCTAAAAATAATAGATATCGCAAATTGATAATAATACATAGCAAATGATTTTATTATTATTACTCTGTACTACCATTATTACTATAAATTATTTACTATTATGTTGCATATAAGTCATTTCTCAAGATTACAATATTATTTGTTCATTTGGACAAATGTCGAAAGTAATGTGATGTTAAGATATTTCATTACTTTATTCTAAAAAACTGGATAAACTTGAAAAACCAAAATGTATTATTTTAAAAAACTGAACCCTGCTTCTCTATCTTCTCACCCTTTCTAGTAAGCTTCGAGCTAATCCTGCTCTAATCCCACAAAATTATCACTGAAATATGTGAAGAATTCTGCAAAAATTTAGCAACAAGTGCAGAAAACGTAATATCAACAATCTTGGGTATACATAATATTGATTTTGTGTAACTGTACAATTGTACAACCAGTGAATTTCATATCAGGTCAATTTTTTTAACATCACTGAATGTGCACGATCTCCATTCAGCTTGAAAAACCAAAATGTATTATTTTAAAAAACTGAACCCTGCTTTTCTATCTTCTCACCCTTTCTAGTAAGCTTCGAGCTAATCCTTAGGCTTATATACCAATTTTAACTATAATTTTGTTTAACAAACATAGTTAATTTCTTTTACATTCACTTAACCGTTGAGTGTCTCTTATACCTAGTGGTAATGTATTATACATAGTAAGACCCCTATAGAACAATAATTTATGAGTTAGTGATTTTTTCACAGGGATATATATATATATATATATATATATATATTATGAGATGCTCTCATATGATATGTATGTATATCATTAGCAAAAGTAATTCTACTAGCCATGTGATTGGGTAACATTTTAGGTATAATCTTATAAATAAACACTAAGTTGTAAACTAATCTTTGATTTATGCTCATAAAACCGAGACATACCAACATTAATAATTTAATCGAATCACCAGAAAAATCAGTCCTTTTCAACTTGCTAGAAAGTTATAACCTAAAATCCATTCTCCCCATTGAACCAACCAGAGTAGTTTCGAATCAGACCCCCTCAGCATTAGATTATGTAATTGCAAATCACCCAAACTTTAATGCAATCAACTTTGAAGCAAACATCGCAGATCATACAACACAAAGAATAATATTTCATTTGAATGCCCCTCTGAATGAGCCTCATTTTCCAGTTTATATTTTTTAAAAGGTTCTTTGATTCTCAAAATATCTTTCAACTTAATTATCACTTATCTAGAACAGACCTTAGTCATCTGTATAATACTACAGATGTTAATGAATCATGGACTAATTAAACAGAACAAGAATTTAAAAAATTTATATTGATTATGCAGATCTTGGAACAAACCGGAGTCAAAAGTCTTCTACACTCAGTCAAAAAAACTATCTCATGAGCAGCTGGCTCTAGAAAAGTGCTCTAATCCCACAAAATTAGTATCTAACTATACTACATATTACATATTAAATATCTCGGAAATATGTGAAGAATTCTGAAATATTTTGCAGCAAGCCCAGAAAACCTAATATCAACAACCTTGGGCAAACATTATATTGATTTTTCGAAATTTTTTTAACACCACTGAATATGCACGATCCTCATTCAGCTTTAAAACTGTTAAAAAACAAAACAGCCTGCTCTGGTAAAAA
This sequence comes from Kuschelorhynchus macadamiae, assembly GCA_030620095.1. Lineage (NCBI taxonomy): Eukaryota > Metazoa > Arthropoda > Insecta > Coleoptera > Curculionidae > Kuschelorhynchus > Kuschelorhynchus macadamiae. The sequence goes on along the minus strand of JAUTXW010000007.1, from coordinate 1,485,699 downwards.
TGACATCCCAGTTATGGCATTAGAAAAAAATATGGGATTATATTGAACACTCATTATGCTATATCTTTAATTTATCCCTCGAAAAAGGTATATTCCCTCATGAGTTGAAGGCAGGGGAAGTTATTCTGCTTAATAAAAAGAGTGACACAGACAAAATCGAAAACTATCGATGTATTACGGGCCCGCCTACCTTTTCTAAACTGTTTGAAAAAGTAGTTTTATGCAAGATAGAAAACTTCTTAAATGCAGAAAAATTAATAAGTAACAAACAACACGGTTTCAGAAAAGATTGCTCCACTTCTACAGCTGCTTTTGAGGTTTTAAATTTTGTTCATGAGGGCTTGGACACATCAAACTACGTTCTTGCCATCTTCTTTGATATAACTCGAGCTTTTGACTGCTTAAATAGCTCCTTTTTACAGAAGAAATTATATGCATTGGGGATAAGGGGAGATATCAACAAATGGTTAATGTCTTATCTAGAGAAACGTAAGATAAAGGTTAAGATTGGGGATGTTATCTCTACTGGACATAATATAAACTCTTATGTACCTCAGGGAAGCATTATTTTACCACTACTATTTATGCTTTTTATAAATGATCTGGAAAATTTCTTGCCTCTGCCACTATCAAAAAAATAAAATAATTTTCTATGCAGATGACTGCACTATAGCAATTTCTGATAATAATTTCGAGAAATTGGAAAATAATGCCAAAGTAATTTTGAAAAAATTATCTTTATGGTATGAGAATAATTGCCTTATTGTCAACGAATCCAAAACCTGCTTTATGACATTTTGTATAAGAAAAGATATGCCTCGGGTTCCAAATTAGGTATAATTAATATAAATTAAATAGAATTGAACATTTTAAATTTTGAGGATTACATCTAGATGTGCAACCACATGAACCATGTTGCAAGTCAGTTAAATAACGCCTACTTTGGAATAAGAAATCTAAAAACACTTTAGAAATAAAACTACTTTTAAATACCTATTATGCACTAGAACATAGCCATCTAAGCTATGGTATTATTTACTAGAGCCAATTAACACATTTAAACAAAATTTTTATATTACAAAAAAGAATAATTAGAAATTTTCTCATTAAGTCCATAGACTCATGTAAACCCTATTTCCAAACAGTATAAAATTCTCCCTCTTCCATGTATTCTAATTTTACATTTGGTATTATTTGCTAAAAAACAATTCACTAGATCATCTAGAACTACATAATTATCGTACAAGAAACTCCACAAACATTTATATACCTCCCTATAGAGCTAGCATTTTCCAAAAAAGTCCTTACTGTTTTTGTGGGAATATGTACCAGCAAGCCTAAAAGAAATAACTTCTTACAGAAAATTTAAGAAAAGTACAAAGAGTTATCTTCTTGAAAAAGGTTATTGTAATAATTGACGTTGTCATTGACGTCATATCTATTTAGATCTTTTGGCATGAAGTGTAATAAATAAAATAAATAAATAAATAAATATTTATATACTAATATATCTATTTACCTTACTTACAATGACATAGAGATTATCAATAAAATCAACCAGAACCAAACAGCTACTGTGAAAATAAATTAATTCAAAACAGAAGTTGTCTACACTCACAGATAATATTCCAACGAGACCTTTGGGAAAGGGAAGAAGGCGTTAGGATAGAAGTTCAAGTGATTAACAATATAAGTTTTGCAGGCGACACAGCAATCATGCCTGAATCTTTGGTAGGTTCTCAATCAATAAAATAAGGAAAGTATAAAAATTGACAGAAAACAAAATTCATAGTTGTTTCAAAAATGTCTGCTTTTAATACAAGGAAAAGCCATGGAACGCATAGAAAACTATAAATATCTAGGAGTTTACATAAATTTGGACCTGGATTAAGATCACGAAATTTAAGGAGCCCTGGACAGCCACAATTACTAACGAGGACGTGTCAAGAACAGGACAAGGAAGAAAACTTCTAATAACAATTAAACGAAGAAAAACAGGGTATCTGAGACATATCCTAAGAAATCATCCTAGGTTCATGTATGAGCCTTTCTTGTTTGTGGACATGTTTTATTTTACTTTTTTTTTTGTAAGTTTTAAATATTAATTTACGATTTGTGTTACTATGTTAGTGTTTTTTTTTTCTTTCTCCTATTTCTAAGTTCTGTTATGTGTATTAGATTCTGTTATGTATTTTAAATCTTTATTTTGGACGCATCTTACATTATATCTCTTTTTGAAATAATTTAATTACAATTAATTGTATTATTCTCAAGAACAATAAGAACAGTTTCTTTTGATAATAAAGCATATTTTGACTTTGACTTTGACCTCGAAATAACAAATACATACTACAGACTAGCATGCAGGGACAAATAGATGCAGAAGGCACGAAAAGATGAAACTAAAACACTACTAAGTAATTAGCATTTTCCAAAATCAATTAGTGTGGATATGTCATACGTAACTTGGCCTAAGCTATATATAAATCACTTATATACTCAAAATTATATAGACAATTTGTTGTAGTTACTTGTATTTTTGCTTAAGAAGTTAAAAAATAGATGACTGTATTTTTTTAATTTAATTATGACTATATAAAAAATAATAAAATAAAATATGTCTATATGCTATTTGTCAACATTATATTTATAAAAATAAAATTAAATTTAGTGAAATAAGGCAAATATGGGTTTATACAGGCAAATAACATAAAATAAAAATAACATGAGTTAAATTATAAGAATCCCATTAGACCATTTATACAGGTAAATAAGATAAAATAACACAACAGATGTCCTTGAAGATGGCCAAATTCCATCTTTTATTTTTATTTTATCTGAAAATCACACTGCGAAAGTAGTTATACTCACACAGCCAACAGCTGACTGTTTCATTGGCAAAACTGACAGCAAGTGCGCATTTAAAAAGATGTCTTATTGGCACGAGTTATTTTATTTTTTCTTGCTGTATTAAAGGCCAGAATCACCAGTTCTTATTTTATATTATTTCTTATTTTATTTTATATTATTTTTATAAATCCAGCTTAAATTAATTAAGAATATTAATTTGGCATACTAAAAATCAATTTTGGCATTTTCTATTTTCTTAATTATAAAAGCTTTTATAGAATATTTTCAAACTTAAGGATTCTTTTTACCAAACCAAGATAGGAAATAGCCATATAGATTTAACTATAAAAGATGTTATAAAATTAAATATTTAAGCACCATGCATACAAAGTTTTTATGTATCTACACATCACTGACAACTATTTAAAACTACACATAATTAACTGAGGTGACTAATTTATAATCACCTTGAGGAACCATTAAAACTGATTTTAATAAACATATAATAAAGCATCTAAACCTTGATCATCCATAAGAATAAAAACATATATCCTTTTAGTTCACAAAGATTATCAAGATATATATATATAAAGATAATTAATGCAACAAAAATTTAAATGAGCCACGGTTAAAAATTCAAATCTTACCAAAATATGCTTTACTCTATAAACATGTTCAGAATTATTTAATTAGTAAAGATAAAAACAACATAACATCAAGTTGTATTTATATACATTGTAAACTACTTGAGTACCTATAAAAATTAAAATTGTATAACTTACTGCAGATATAGATACAACATTCTGGAAGTGATGTATATAAACATGTACGAACACTCTATGTAAACGAGCCAATATTTTACTGCAGTGAGTAGCAAAATTCTTTGGAAAAGGCATATCACTCGTACAAGGAAACAAAGCCTGATTATTGATCTGCATCTCAATCCAATCCATTAGGTAGCTTATGTATTCCCTTGCAGGTAAAGGCGTCGGCTTTTTAAATTTATCGCCGTCGGCCCACAGGTACTCAAATCGCGAGCCCCCAGACATGGTAGGGCATGTTTGTTCAGTGCAATACTCACAGATTGTTCCATATATGAGATTTATGCGGTTAAAGAAGTCGACAACTAAAAATGATTGAAATTAGAATAGAAAATGCAGAATCCTAATTGTGAACAATACCATGAACTGCTATCCAGTCGTTGAGGTCCTCCCCTGCAGGTAACTTAACGGCTGCTCTTAGATTAATTCCTGAATTAAGACTGGCCTGGGCCTGTTTATGCAAACTATACCTTATGGTACCGTGAACAAACTTCTTCTTTGGCCGGAACGTCTAAAATTAGAGAGAACACTTTAGAAAACTTGTTTACCTATCAATTACAGCATCGCTATTTTTACTAGACAGCTCGTTTTCAATGATATGATTTGGATTGATACTTACTTTTCCCTTTTGGAAGAAATCCAGAAAGTTGTTGAAAGACATATTTTGTTGTATTGTATTTGTAATTTATGTAACGTACGTACACCCTCTGTTTATAGATTTCCAAAAAAAATTTAAGGTTAAATAAACTAACAAAAAAATGACATTGACGTTTAGGGGTGATTCGTGGAGTGGGAATAAAAATAGTATTAGTATTGCCGAAAAGTGAAACAAGCGTCTGAAAAATGTACTACCGGAATCGACAAATCTGCACATGCGCAAACTATGTTATAATGGTTGTAAAAAGTTAAGTTTTATCTACAAATTTAGGTAACTCTTACAAATTAAGGTTCGAAAAGAAATACTATTCGTCACCTTTCATATCTGGAATACTGACATTTACAATTAATATTCGTTACCAATCGGTATTTATTCATAACGTAACGTTATATAGGTAAATATTATTAAGTCAATTTCAACCATTGTAAACAATAAACAGATACGCAACATTCGGCAACCATGTGAGAATCTGACAGTGATAGCTCTGTTTAACCGTCTTTGGTTATAGCCCTTGACATACCGATTTTCCCCACTGACAGTAACCAAAATGCGCTTGAATGTGTTAGGTTAACCGTTGTGAAGGTTTTTTTTGCTGTTTTGTTTACTTTGATTTACTTGTAGTAAATATGAACGCGAATTTTTAATAATGTCTATAGGGGATTTGTTTAGATTTAATGGCGAATTTGTTACTGATTCTGCCAAAATTTATTTTTTGGACAAATGCCACGGAAAAAGTTATCTTGGCATTTAAAAGTAGAGTGGCCGTTTTCAAGTCATCAACCATAACTTTGTAATCTTCGCCTTCAAAGTTTAAATTAATTTGACATCGTTCTGGCACCGCCTCCATAGTGAACTAAACGACTAGACATCACGCAAATATGAAATCAATATTAGATATTTTTTGTTTAAACATTATGAAAAGGAAATGCCGAAAATAAAACTAACGATAAACAACAAAATAGCATCTTGATTATGACATCACAATTTAAAAAGAGATGAATAATACAATAACCTACCTTCCGAGCACGGTATTTAGGGGTTATTGAAATGTCAAATAATAACGTACGTAAGGGCTAGTTGATGACTTCACAACGGAAAGGCTAAATGATATCCCGCATCGAACTGCTACGTCACCGCGTGATTAACGCCGGCTGTCATTGATGTATAAAGATGTTTGCAGATTTCTGTGTCCTTTTTTGTATTTAGTTAATTAAACAACAATACATATGAGGTGTGGATATGCTCAAAGCATTTTGTTAAAGATGAGTATATGTATGATATATATATATATATATATATATATATATATATATATATATATATATATATATATATATATATATATGTATATATATATATATATATATATATATATATATATATATATATATATATATATATATATATATATATCAAAAAAGACAACAATGTAAATCTGGACGAAATACTCGACATTTTTAATAAAAAAAATTTTCAACTAGAATAAGTCTGTTTTATTTAAATTTTATTTGTTTATATAATTGCATATGATACAGGAACAAACGGTAGCTTGTGCACATAAAGGTTTTAAACTTGTTTTATTCCCTCTCATACCTGCATTTTTTTAAATTAGACCTCCTAAATTGAACTAAATATAAACATGTATAACAAAATAACAGTATAAAATTAAATACTGTCGTATTTTATATAACCTTGACTCTTTCTTTAGCGTGTTTTTGGTATTTTTATTAAATAATTTTTTAATTAAACGTGTGACGTCACTGCGCGAACCGGACGCAACTGAGACGGTCTAGATATCATACCTTCTGTTCATTATATCATAAACCAAAACTACTTGTATGCAATTGGTAAATACCGATAATGACCGATAAATATAGGTCCACCGCTTGAAATTGGTTTTTGTGTTTACATTTTTAACCCGTTTTAAGGACGCTGTCGCAGTTGATATATTAGAAAAAATAGTCATTCGTAGAATTATACAAAAATTCCCGCGCCAAAAAATATTTTATGTATAATTTGCAACTCATCAGGTACAGTAAAGCGGTTTTCCAAATACATGAATAAAAAAATACTTCCTACCAACTGAATAGGTATTCGATAAATATGCATCAAATAAATAACATTAAAGGGTATTTAAAAAGAACATATTAGGAATTCTTAAATAATACTTTTTTTCCACCTCTTTACAATTTTCATTCCTCAAATGAAACACAAACTAGAATAGAGCTAAAGAATAAATGTCCAAATTTTAAATTATTTTGTACTGGACAGCAGGCTTTTTTATAATGCAGCCGTTGTCCTTCTTTGGGTTCAACATAATATATTAAAAAATATGAAATTGGTGTTTTATAAATCTCTTATTTTGTAACTGGAAGGTCCGGAATGTCTACGTAATATAGAGTTCATAATCTCTTGATAGCACAAGCTCATGTATCAAACAGACTCACTAAACACTCCTATCGAATTTCGGCATCAAAACTACAGAAAAAACTGTTTCGTCTATAAAATAATTTAAAAGAGAAAAAATGACGTCAGTTGCAAAATAATAAATCAAGTATGTAAATGTCATTTTTGTTCTTGCGCTTGCGCTCATTATGAAGTTTCCAGAGTTCTTTTCCTTTAATTATTTATTATAACTTTTGGATGGTTTACCGTTCCATCGACAAACATGGGTTAACCTAACGCTAATCGATCAGATCCACCTAACAATTTTTTTTTATGAATCCTGAATTTTGTTCAATCCGCATGTTTATTAATTAATTATAAGATTTATTAAAAAAAAAGTTATGGTCTGAACGGGGATCCGAACACACATGCGTTGCATCCAAAAGTCGAGACTCCTACCACTGAGCTATATAGCTCATACAAAACTGTTTATGCTCCGCGGAAATAAACGACAAACCAATAGGAAGCACATTGAACGTTCTGTGTTGTGAATGACGGGCGACGGGGATACTTGTTTTAACACAAATTAATTTTTTCATTGTTTAAAGATAATTTCCTTCTAGAACGTTCTGAATCTGTATGTACCATAGGGCCACAAATAGTACTGGCGCGAGACACAAGTGATTTTCTTTATTTTCATCTAAAACAATATATTTAATTTAGCACCTTGTTTGTGTCACATGTAAGAGGAGTAAGATTGCGGTAGAAAAACCGAAATATTTACTAGATCTTTCCTGGTCTTGCTTGTTAGATATTTTATTATTAATATTAATTTTTATTTCAGGTCTCTTCTGAGTAATTAAAAAAGCATAAAAAAACTGTGAAATAAAATTAATTAAACAAAGTTAAGTAAGATCACAAATTTTTTAGGGAAGTGATATGTATGACTTTCCGTCTTTGTGTTAATTAATATTCTGTATTCCGATTTTACTAATTTATATTTTAACTTTCTGGCAAAAAGAGTTCCATTTAAGAAAATGGTTTGACTGTACGCACGTATAGTGAAAATTTGATGATAATTTTGTTGCTAATATTTTTTAGCATATCTCACAAATTTAACCCTCAAATGCTGCCTAACTTCTAATCTAAAATAAATATTTTCTTTATATTGCATTTTTCAATGCTTTGTGATGCAATACAAAAACTTTTAGTACGCCAATGAAGAATTAGTACGGTCCGATTTTTTAATCATTCTCTTCATACTTCACACTGGTCTTCTTTTTTATGTCTTTGGACTCGCTATCATATAGCAACAAGAGAATATTTTTGTACAAGCTTGTTAATACCGAAAATTATTATCTACGTCTCTCTTTTTAACATGTAAACTTGCTTTTGTTATCTCGTTTTATTATATGATGCGTGGAGGATTAGCAATACAAAAAAAATCAAAACCAAAACAAAAGAGAGGTGAAAAAAAGTTGACATTTAGTGGCATATTTAAAAAGTTATTTTAAACTTATTTTGATAATGCAATAGATAGGTCTATAGTATTTTCACATCGAACTTTTATAAAAATGGTGATCTTACAGCTAGAAGACCAGGTAACGAATTTATATAATTTCTTTGAGGTTATCTTGTTTCTTTGAATTCAAAATTGCAATATTATTCCCTGTTCCAGCCCCTTATTATCCAGGCGATTTTCTCTGGAGCCGTAGACGAGGTAGAAGATCTTATGGTTTATCCTGAATATCCCAACTGCACAGGTAGGTCGTCTATTTTAAGTTAATTTTCTTTTAACTGTCATATATGTTCACTTTGTTTATAGATTGTGAAAAACGAACACCACTTCATGCAGCTGCCTTCAGAGGAGAATCTCAGATGGCTTATATTTTACTGGAACATGGGGCTCGAGTAAATGCTAAAGATGGCAAATGGGTAACTCCCTTGCACAGGGCTTGTGCCATTAACTCAGATGAAACCGTAGATGTTCTTTTAAAATACCAAGCAGATGTTTGCGCTCGAGATAGGCAAGTATTAGTATTAACAGAGTGTTATAGCAAGTATAATAATATTAATCTTTAATTTAGGTTGTGGCAAACACCTTTGCATATTGCCGCAGCTCATGATGCCTACAATTGTGTGGACAAACTTCTTAATATGGTTCCAAATCCCAATGTTACCGACAGGTCTGGAAGAACTGCTCTGCATCATGCTGCTAATAATGGTAACACTTTTGTGGCTGAGCTGTTGATCAACAGAGGATGCATTGTTAATGCGTGTGATAAGAGAGATTGCAGGTACTCCTCAATTGGCTATTTTTAAATTATGATAAATAATGTTATTTATAATTGAATTCTTTGTAAATAAAAGCTACACAATGGATAAATATGAATAACATTGACCCATTAATTATGTTTGGATGAGAAGTTTTATTTTTTATTTTCCATTGTACACTCATTGTGTAGATGCCTCATATGGTTGAATGTTAAAAATATGGATCTATTGTTATAATAACTAAGTTCATAATGATTGTTTCTAAAAAATTAAAATTTACTTTTCTAATTTTAAGTTGAAAAGGTCATTGCAAAATTCAGTATTATTATGGTGATAATGAAATAAATTGAAGGACAATGTAATTTATAAGAAAAAAAGTACTTTAACATTATCTTATGTCTAAATTATAAAAGGAATAAGAGTAATACTGGAATTCCTGTGGAAATGTATTACAGCAATCTAAAGACTTCTTTAGGTGAGAGGATTGTTCATCTGTTTGCTAAGTATTTTTCTGAAATGTATAACAATAAGCCATGTAATAATACTCTCAATAACACCATACCCTTAAATTGTCTAAATTCTGTTAAACTGTTTCAGTTTAGCATTTCTATTTCTTATATTTACTCTAAAGTATGGAAGTTAAATACAAATAAGGATCCTGGCCAGATGGTTTGCTTCCCAATTTTTTAAAAATATTAGCTTTATACTGGCTTGTTGACTTTTTAATTTGTCTCTTGTAACTGGACTGTTTCCGTCAAGATCGACTTAATTTTCTTTCTTTTTCATCTTTTCTGTAGGAGACCTTGAAGGGTGGTGGGTCTACATTGACTTATCCAAGACCTTTGACAGAGTCGATCATAACATCCTTTTTGCTTAAACTGGAGATAGGGATGTGAAAGGGTCACTTCTTCTGTGGCTTCATTCCTATATTACTGATAAAACCCAGATACACAATTTTAAATTCCATGAAAATTAATATATTTTCTGTAGTACTCTAGAGCTGCTCCCACCTGTGACCCTTTCTTTTTAATCCATATATAAATGATATCAAAAGTTGTTTTCATCCTAGTCGATTCCTTTTCACAGACAATTTGAAACTGATGGCTACACTAAACTTCAGCATGATTCAGACAGATTGTTATATGGTGTGCAAATAATGTAATGGACGTCAGTGTTACCAGATGCCACTCAATGATATTCATTCATAGTAGATATCCACCTAACTTCAATAAAATTTGTCAACAACACTTCAATGATGTCTTCCTGGGTTTTGTTAAAAGATGCTCAGGGGATTTTCAGGATGAAGCTTCAATCATGCTTTTTTATTGTTCCGTTGTACAACCATATCTGGCATATGCTTCTTGTGTTGGGTCCCCACATTCAGTCTATTGAAAGCTTAGAACACAATCCAGAGAATCTCCAAGAACTAATTAACTAGAGAAACTTTCTTGAATCTTGCGTGGAGACTCGCCTTTTGCACAAATATTTACTGGTTTTCTAAGACTTTCTTCATTCTAATTACTTTTGCCCTGGATTGCTAAGTAAATTGCGACGTCACAGTCAGACCAGTGAGGCTTCGTCATTTTATAGGCCTCCCTGTAGAACTAACTATGAATATAACTCCTTTTTTACTAGAAGTGTTAAAAATGCCACCAAAAGATTAACAACCCTTCATTTCTGCTCTAGTCAGTTTGCATTTAATTTAGATTTTACTATTTATTATGGTATGTTCCTATTCCTACTGTTATGTTTTGATATGAATTTTGATCTTTACTTTTCTGTGATTGCTCTTGTACAGGTACAAGTTTCTCAATTTTGTATTTTTCTAGGATAGGCTCATAGTATTTCAATATTCTTTTTTATGTGTTATCTTGTATTAAAACTGGGCGTTAGTTCATTGAAATAAATAAATAATAGAAAAGTTTTAATTCACTCTGAACAAAAAAAAGTGAGGATAAGATATAATTTGAACCTTTTTCGAGTTACAAAACTTAAAATATTCAAATATAGCAGTACCACTTTATACTAATTTTAAACGTAAGTACCCGGTATGGTATAATAAAGATATAATTAAAAATGTTAAAGAAAAAGATAAGTTTTTTCATAAATTTAAAAATCTGGCAGCCTTGCTCACTTAGCACAATATAAAGAATTAAGATCACTCACAAAAATACAAATAAATAATGCATATAATGATTATTTGAATACAATTCAGGATAATCTGCTGGATGACCCCAGTAGATTCTGGAATTTCATTAATTCTAAAAAGAAAACATCAGGTATACCAGATGTTGTGAACCTTAATGGAGAAACATTTGATACTCCAAAAAAGATTGCATCTGCTTTTGATAAATTCTTCTCTAGTGTGTATAATATACCAATAGATACTTTTGGGATAAATAATCCTTCTCGTCAAAATTTTTTGACAATTATAACGCCAAGATTCTCAGCAGAGGAAATTATAAAAATTTCAAGGAAACTAAAGCCCAAACTGTCATGTGGTCCAGATCAAATTACTAGTTTTTTCATCAAAGATTGTATAAGTGTGTTGGCAACACCTTTGTCAATAATATTCAATTTAAGTCTGTCTTCATCGCAATTTCCAGATCGCTGGAAGATCTCTAAAACTTGTCCCATATTTAAATCAGGTGATCGATCTGATGTGAGTAATTATAGACCTGAATTACAAGGCATTTAATATCAAGCATTCAGCATAGATTTATGAGGGGACGGTCAACAATTACTAATTTGGGTTGCTTTGTAGAATATTTGTCAAAAAAGCTGAGCTGTCCTAAATCTCAAGTAGACGTTGTCTTTACCGATTTTTCAAAGGCATTTGACAACATCAATCATTCTGTAATTCTCCATAAAATGTCATGGTTTGGTTTCTCTGAAACTCTCATTTCTTTTTTCAGTTCATATTTAACTGATCGATATCAGTATGTTGAATTTTGTGGCCATAGATTTAGAGGATTTAGGGTGACTTCTGGGGTACTCCAGGGTACTAACGTTGGACCTTACCTTTTTCTCCTTTTCATTAATGATGTGTGCGATGTATTGGATGTTCATAATTTACTGTTTGTGGACAATTTAAAATTGTATTCCTCAATAAAGAGCTGTGAGGATTTACTTCGTTTGCAGAGTAACATTGACAAGTTGCAGAGATGGTGTGAGAAAAACGACCTGGGCCTGAATATATCTAAATGTTAGGTTTTAACTGTAACCCGAAAAAGAAATCATATCAACTTTTTTTACAACATCAATGGTTCTCTAATATCCAGGTGCAATTCAGTAAAAGATTTAGGTCTTACGATCGACTTTAAACTTACATTTACAGAACACATCACCAAAGTGACATCTCAGGCATCCCGCATGTTGGGATTTTGGATGAGAAATTGTAAAGACTTCACGAACATTTCATGCTTAAAGTCACTATACTTTGCCCTAGTTCGAAACAAACTGGAGTATGCTAGCATAATATGGGAACCTTATTATGACAGGTATATATGTGATATTAAGAGAATCCAGCGTAGGTTTTTAAAGTTTTTGTGTTTAAAAATGGATGGTGTGTATCCCACACGGAGAATTGATAACCAATACCTTTGTTCTAGATTAAATGTAATGACATTAAAATCCAGAAGATTTTATGTGTTGTATGTTCTTATATAAAATGTTGAATAATAACATTGATTGTAGTGAGCTTTTGAGTAAACTGCCATCTTATGTTCCTAGAATCACTAGTAGAAGCACTGATTTGTTCTACCTTCCCACGGCAAGCACCAACATTAAATATACATATCCAATTTTTAAAATATGTTACTGCTTCAACAAAATACATGGCATTGGTGACTATACTATATTGAGGCCCTCTAAATTTAAAGCACTTGTTACATCTTATTGTATGGAACTATTATAACTGTACTTATTTGTTGTATAGGATTCAGAAAGTACTTAGTTTCAAAATTTAGGTTGTGTGTGTGGCTTTGTATCAATTTGTACTATATTTTCATTCTTTCAAAGTCTACCACTTAAGATTTATGTTTAAAATTATTATTTAAATTTAATATTATACCCTGTTATTGGTTGTTACTGTTGGGTGTTCAATAAATAAATAAATAAATAAAAAATAAATAAATAAATATATGTATATGTCTATAGAAATAAAATTTGAATTTGAAAGAATAACAGATGTTTAGGTTAATAAATAACTGTTTAATAGGTCTATCCAGAACACATGAACCTAACAATTTTTCCTTAGGAACAAACATATTGATTGTCACTTTAATATAATGTTGCTAAAATATGTTGTTGGATTCTTGTGTGTTTAAATGAATGTTTGTGATTTATTTAGCTGTTTGACTCTTTAGGGGAGATATTAAATGCTGATATGATAAAAGCAAAATAAAATAGGTTTTCTTCAAAAATGTTTTTAACAGTTGTTGAAAAATACATTTCAACATGACAGTATTTGAAGAATGGTGAGTCAAAAGAAAGTTGTAAAAGCCAAGCCTACTTTTAACTTATTTACATTTAATCAAAGAAATTACTTAATTTTTCAGTACTAGTGTTGAAAACAATTTTCCTGTTTTCTAGGATATTGTGTCTATGTGTCTATCAATATCGCTAAGCAAAGTAGTTGAAATATTATGTAAACAGTGATTAAGTTAAGCATAATTCTCCTTTGTTGTGCATTCTTCCAGTACCTCAAATTTCAACTATTTCTGAGAGGTGATTTTTTTATCTGTACTATATAATGATGAATAGTCTAGTGTAATGTTTATTAATATGGGCATTATTATCAATACATAAATTAATGTTTTATAAAATACTGCAAAAAGATATTTCAGAAGTGTGACAAAATGCTCATTATAATTGGCATGTAGCATAACAGCTATAGACTTATTTTCTTACTTATTTAAATAGATTAAATTGTGAGGTAAATCCAATTTTTGTTTTTTTTTGGGGTGTTAAAATGTATTAATTACGAATCATTTTGAATTAAAGCAAAATATTTTGTAGAATAAATTCTTTTCAGAGTTTTGACGGTTAAAATTTTGAATTGGCTATGGATTTTGATGTTGCAAGTTACAGATACAGTACCTTCGCAAACTTTGTGCTTGACAAGTTACATAGACTTTGAATAAAAGATTTACAACTGTAACTTTAAACTCCACTTTTATTTTATTAATGACTTTAATTGAATACTGTTTTGTTACATTAATCAAAACTCATTAATATGTTTAGACCCCTGCACTGTGCAGTTCAAATGGGACACATCGATACAGTTGAACTTCTGTTACGTTATGGAGCTGATATTAATGCCAAGGATAGAAATCAATATACGCCGTTACATGTAGCTGCTGCTAGTGGTAAGTTATCCTTATAGTAGTTATTGTGTTTATGGTATTTATGAGTTCAGAATTTTTTATTTTGCAGGTATAGAGATAGTAACAAGATTGCTATTGAACTCTGGTGCAGAAGTCAATGTTCAGAACGCATATGGTAACACTCCATTACATGTGGCCTGTTTAAATGGGCATCTGGCATGTTGTCAAGAGTTAGCACTGGCGGGGGCTGATATAGAAGCAGTTAATTTTAGAGGTGTGCTTTATATAATTATTTTCCAGTTTTTAAAAGTATTTAGTGTTTGTAGACTAAATACATGTCGTCTTTGATACTATAAAGTAGAATATTGAAAAGGCAGTGGACTGCAAAATAACTAGAAGATATTGCAGAAGACAGTAGTGTATGTAGAAAAAAAATTTGGGAGCAAATGAGTGAAAATAAGGGTCTACCAAAAAGTACCAAAAACAGAAAACATTATTTGTTTTTCTTTTAAAAATGTTTCAACTATTTTTGTCTCCTACGCCACTGATGGAAGATAGTGAAAAATATTAATTAACAAAATTAGATTTAATTTGGTTGTCAAAGTGAAATTCCAAAAATGTTTTTTGGCAATTTACGGTCTGGTTTTTATGTGCATAGGGTTTGTTTCCTAATGGAGCATTGGGATCTCCGAGTTTTGTCATTGTTCTTTCAAATATTTTTTTACAGGTCGGTAAAGGGGGTTAAAACTTAACACTCGCTTAAAGCATGACCTGCTACCTTACAAATATCTAATCAACAGCAAAAGTTATGATACGAGCAAAGATCGAAACGACACCAAACCGACCATTGCTCAAACCAACTGTGCTATCATAAAATATATAAATATATATAAAATACTTTTATTATAAATTTAATAATATGGACGGTACCTAATAGCGATGTCAGATTTGATGTCCAGTCAGAAACACCTCACCGTAAAGTTAGAATATTTGGCAGGATCAATAATGGTTATGATACTGGTGGGTTTGAATATGTACAAGTTCTTACAAACTGCTTATCAGTGGTACAATAGCGCAGTTGGTTAGAACAATGGACTAGAGATCCAGAGGTGTGGGTTTCGATCCCTGCGTGTACCATAACTATTGCTGTTGCTTAAATATTTCTAAAAAATATTTCACAGTTTAAAAACAAACTGATAAAATACTTCTTCTGCTACCTTGCTTTGTTAAGGCCATAATGGCAGAAAACTATATTTCCCTTATGGCTTATCTGATTGGCGCCAAACTTTTTTTAAAAATATGACCTCATTCTGCATCAGACCCACCCAAAAAATGACGGATTTGACAGTTGACAGGTGATCTTTGACAGTGAGAGATGACATGTTTCATGTGGTTAGGTAGCGCTTATTCTTGGGAAGTCCTAAATAATGCCATAACACACATGAACAAGATAAGAACCTCTCTGGGGACAGAGGGTCCTGAACACTCTAGCTGTAACTGCTAAGAACAATAAATTGGCATATATTTTTTAAATATCTATCAACTGACTTTAGCATCCCATGACATTCTTGCAGTGGTTCCAAGTTCAGTTAAAGTGCCCTTAAAAAGCACTTTCTTATTACAATGTAACAGACAAGAACTAACCAGCATAATTATTATTGTTCTGACTTGCAGATTTAAGGCACCAGTAAAGTTCAAATTTGTATCTGATGAAACACCAATGCAAAAATATGTCAACTAATGTTCAACATTTTTTATATGCCCTTTATGTTCTTATCTAGGTATATTTTAATTTGTTTTCCATAAAATACTTACATTATAACAACTATTTTTTTTTCAGTAAAGAATGCTTTAAACTGTCATTTCTTTTTTAGGCCAAACACCGCTGCATGTAGCTGCAGCCTCTACACATGGTGTGGACTGTCTAGCACTGCTACTAGCTAAAGGGGTTGATATAAATAAAGTTAGTGCTGACGGTAGAACACCCTTACATATGACAGCGATTCATGGAAGGTAAACTGTTCTTATGATTTTACTTTGACTTCACATGAAAAGATGAATTATTCCTAATTTAATTTTGTGAATAATATGTGGCCAATTAATTTATTTTGATCTATTTTGTATGATGTATGTCTAGTTTCTAATTGTCTTTTTATAGCTTTTTGTTTTGAGGCTATTTTCATGTTAAAACAAAAATAAATCTCTGAATCTTTCTAGGTTTACTAGAAGTAAGACACTAATAGACAAAGGTGCCTTGATAGATTGTGCTGACAAAAATGGATCTACACCTCTTCATATAGCTGCCCAGTATGGCCATGACATTTTAGCAAATACTTTATTGAGTTATGGCGCAAGTCCTACTAAAAAAGGGTAAGGTGAAAGCTTACTAATGCTATTTAGATTCAAATTGTAATACAAATTTGTAATTATTTTTATAACTACTGAGTATCCTTACTTATGATAGGATATTGCACAAAATGAACATAATTTGGGTTCTGTGAAACTTTCTGAACCCAACTGGAAGATCATTCACATACAACAAGAAGAGAAGCAGTCACAATATAGAACCCTGTGGGACATCCATTTACATAGGTATCTTCTTTGAATAGTGTTGCTGCCCACTATGACAGACACAGATAACCTGATATCTTACACTATACTTATCTAACTTATTGAGCAGCACTTCATGATTAATGGTATTGAAGGCCTTTAAAAGATCAAATAATAGACCAGCAATTTTGTTTTTAGTGTCAAGTTTCTCACTTATAAAATTGATTGTTTGAAAGATGGCTATTCTGTTGAAAGTTCAATATAATCTTGTACATATTAACCTTTCAAATACCTTCAACACAGATGGAAGAATAGATACAGGCCTGTAGTTTGAAGAATCATAGATACTACCTTTTTTAAAAACAGGCACCACCTTAGTAATTTTAAGTTGGTCAGAAAAAATCCCTAGGCCAAAACAATTATTTATTATGATTATTAATGGGATACAAATTTTATTAGCTATGTATTTTAAAAGGAAAACTGGAATTTTATCCACTCATGCAATAAGGTATGAAACAGCGAAGATCATCAAAAATTCTAACCCGCCTAAGTCGAATCTATCAGCTGCGGAAAGAACGGCAATAAAAACATTAAACAACAATACAGACATTTTGGTCCTTCCAGCGGACAAGGGAAATGCCACTGTCGTCATGGACAAAACAGATTACGTGAAGAAAATACAACTACTTTTGGACGACAACATTTACAGAGTGATCCAAGCAGACCCGACCAACAAAATTGAAAGACGAATAACCAACCTTATAAATGCATCCAATCTATCAACAGAGGAGAAGAAGAAGTTAAGGCCAAGCAGCTCAAGGATCCCGCGGTTCTACGGACTACCTAAAATACATAAGGTTAATGTACCACTTCGACCTATCATCACTGCAATAGGATCTCCTATTTAGAAAATTGGTAAATATCTTTCAAATATTCTTAATAATTTTACAGGAAAAACACATTCATATATTAAAAACTCGGCGCATTTTGTGGAAAAACTTAAATCAATCCAATTAGATCCCAAAGATATCTTAGTCAGTTTTGATGTAGAATCGCTGTATACGAATGTTCCTATAAATGATTCAATTTCCATAATATCAGACTTATTTCACCATAATAGTATTGACAACTCATTTTTAGATCTAATTGAAGCATATCTTACATCAACGTATTTTGTCTTTAAAGGAACTTTCTATGAGCAAACGTCAGGAGCAGCCATGGGATCTCCACTGTTACCGGTGGTAGCCAATATCTTCATGGAAGCTTTTGAGGAGGAAGCCTTAGAGTCGTCTCCCCTAAAACCAAAATCATGGTTCAGATATGTAGACAACACTTTTGTAATATGGCCACATGGTCCAGAAAACCTCCCTGGGTTTCTTGATCATTTAAATCAACAACATGCTAACATAAA
Source organism: Kuschelorhynchus macadamiae (assembly GCA_030620095.1). Classification (NCBI taxonomy): domain Eukaryota; kingdom Metazoa; phylum Arthropoda; class Insecta; order Coleoptera; family Curculionidae; genus Kuschelorhynchus; species Kuschelorhynchus macadamiae. Next base: position 1,467,423 of record JAUTXW010000007.1, on the reverse strand, counting down.
ATTCACAATTGGAAATTGAATCAGAAGGCGCGATTCCCTTTCTAGAAGTTCTTGTACAAAGGAAAGGGGATGGTTCCTTAGGACACTCTGTATATAGAAAACCAACGCATACGAACAGGTACTTAAATGCAAATTCCCATCATCATCCAGTACAAAAATTAATTCATTGGTTTACAGAGCTCTCGCGATTTGTGACCAAAATTCTTTACAATCGTAAACAGAGAAACTGACTCAAGCTTTAAGAGGGAATGGATATTGCACTGATGATATTAGACGATCAATTAGAAAATATAATAATCCTACTCTACGAAATGATACTAATAAGGAATTACCGATAGGAAATGTAGTGCTTTCGTTTATACACAGAACCACAGACAAGAAACTTTAAGTACCATTTTGAATTCAAGTGTCCCTTAAAAAATTTTGGAGCATGGCAAAAAAGTTTACACAGAACCGAAATGACGTTTAATTTGTTTAATATCTCCTTTAGGTATTTTAGTAGATAAGATTCCATTTTGTATACATTTTTGCAGATATGAAGGAAGGACGCCTCTTCATATGTGTTGTCTCTCAGGATATGTTGAATGCTGTAGAAAGTTTTTACAGACTGGGGTCAATCTGAATGAAAAAGATGACAGTGGCAGAACCCCTACACATTGTGCTGCCTATAAAGGGTTAGTAAGATTTGTCAGTTATTATTTTACAATAAAAAAACCAACTCTAAAATTTTGTAATTTTTACTAATTTGCATTTTCCTCTTAGGTCCATTGAATGTTTAGATCTTCTTACGAGTAACGGTGCAGATTTCAAATTAAAAGACAACTCTGATCGCTTACCGTTACACTATGCAGCAGCCCAGGGACACTTTCAGTGTGTGTTCACTTTGGTGGGGATTGGAAGCCCAATAAATGATAGGTATTTAATCAGCAGTAAAAAAAAAATAATATATATATATATATATATATATATATATACAGGGTGATTCATGAGGAAATGTCAATACTTTAGGTACATATTCAGGACCAAAAAATTAACATAAAAGTCTATATAAATAAGTGTCTGCAAGGCCTTAGTTCTTGAGATACAGGGTGTTAAAGTTTTTATTTAATTTTCCTATTTTTTAAATAAAATCTATGATAATGTAAATAATGGAGTGAAAATTGATATACGGGGGTTTTTTGGTATGACAAATTCGAATCTAATATTAGTATTGCTCTTACTTGTAGGGGGCGCCACCTACTTGTCTTTCTACTCCTTCGAACAATCACAACTTTTTGGTACAGTCTTGTATTACATTTTTGAGTAAAACAAGTTATTCCCTTGCCATTTCTACATCAAAAAGGTATACCTGTTAAAAGTGGATACGAGCAACCGTTTTCGAGATATTTGGATCTAAAACAGTTTCGGCGCATGTAATTTTTTATCGCAAAATTTAAAAAGTTTGTTATTTTGTCCAAATTTAAACGCATCTTGGCACAAAAGCTTTGAAATGAAAGACTAACACATTTTTTTGAGGTGTGTATTCAGTGCCTCAGACATAAACTAAACAAAAGGTATTTAATTTTTATTAAAATTTGTATTATTAAGTTGTTTTTAATAAAATCTAGGTTACGTTTTATAATTTTCAAAAATTCAACCATTTGCTTCTAAGCACAGGTCAGCTCTATGGTGTATAGCTCGGGTTGCTCTGTGGATACATTCGGGCGCATTTCTTAGTGTTTGTGCTGCGTTTGTAATCCGATCCAATAATGCTTTTCTTGTATTTACTTTTGTGGAATATACCAGTGATTTGAACCATCCCCAAAGACAATAATCTAAAGGATTAAGGTCTGGCGATCTAGGTGGCCAATTAAACGGACCTCCTCGACCAATCCATCGGTTTGAAAAGTTTTGGTTTAAAAAATCTCTTACAAGTAGACTGTAGTGTGCAGGGGCTCCATCATGCTGCAAATACATGTTTTGTCTTACATTAAGGGGAACATCTAATAGATTTCGCAAGTGATTTTGAAGAAAGTTTAAATATTTTTCTCCTGTAAGACTACCGTCGATTATAAATGGACCAATTAAATGACCATTTAACATTCCACACCACACATTAATGCTAAATTTATGTTGGAAATTATGTTCTACTGTAGCGTGAGGATTTTCATGGGACCACCGGTGTTCATTGTGAAGATTATTTATACCATCACGCGTGAACTGTGCTTCATCAGTGAACAAAACATACCTATACAACCTTCGATCTTCATTAATCCAGTTACAGAATTGCATTCTCAACTCAAAAACCCGTTGTAAATGAAATGGGTATAAACAATTAATGTGAAGATTTCTCCATGCAGACGATTGTGTAATTTGATAAGTATCTGCAATCCGCCTAGTGCTTATGCTTGGATGATTTTCGACGGCATTGAGTATAGCCTCTTCTACTTCAACGTTGGGTCCCGATTCCCTTTCAGATACAATTTTCGCACTTGGAAACATCCCAGATTCTCCAGCAGTAGTGAAAACTAGTTGAAAAACTCTTCTATCTGCCACCCTTCTATCTGGAAAACTACGCTGGTACTCCGCGACTGCTTGAATTGCGACCCCATTGCAGAAGCCATATACGAATATCATATCTGCATATTCACGATGCGAGAATATCGCAGGCGTAATGACGTATTTAGATGTAAAGTTTCTTAAATGATTGTTGTCAGATAATAAAAGTTATGAACAGAAATTGACAGTGACAAAATTTGATCTTATTATTAACTGACATTACTATTGCTAAGTAACAGGAAAAACGATGAGAACACTAACCAGCAGTTGTTCTGTCAGGCAAGGCACACTTCTATTTTTTTACAAAACATGCATACTTTACGTGAATTTGATAAAAAAAATCACATGCGCCGAAACTGTTTTAAATCCAAATATCTCGAAAACGGTTGCTCGTATCCACTTTTTACAGGTATACCTTTTTGACGTAGAAATGGCAAGAGAATAATTTGTTTTGCCCAAAAATGTAATACAAGACTGTACCAAAAAGTTGTGATTGTTCGAAGAAGTAGAAAGACATGTAGGTGGCGCCCCCTACAAGTAAGAGCAATACTAATATTAGATTCGAATTTGTCATACCAAAAAACCCCCGTATATCAATTTTCACTCCATTATTTACATTATTATAGATTTTATTTAAAAAATAGGAAAATTAAATAAAAACTTTAACAACCTGTATCTCGAGAACTAAGGCCTTGCGGATACTTATTTATATAGACTTTTATGTTTATTTTTTGGTCCTGAATATGTACCTGAAGTATTGACATTTCCTCATGAATCACCCTGTATATATATGTACCGGGTGGCCAACTAAGAATGGACGCCGGCCATAACTCGCTAACCGTTAATCATATAACTTGGGGGAAAAAAAATTATTAGCTAAATCGACTAAGAGAAATCGCTGGAAAATATTTTGAAGTTCCGCATATGGCCGCTAGGGGCGCAACTGTTATGGTCAATCAGAAAAAGGGCTGTTTCTTAAAAAATATTCATGTAAAGGTATATTATAAATACTGCCATCGTAAAGAGTAGAAAAATTGTGATTTTTTTGTTAAGGATATTTTGCTCTATCTCGTAAAATGTAGTGGTGGGGGAAGGTCAAACATGTTTTTATTTAAATGTCAATAACTCCGTTATAAGTCAACGGAATTGAACAAACTAGGTTTCGTTTAAAAGAGCTCATCTTAACTAATAATCTGATGTAAAAAAAAATCCGATTTGATTTCGCCGTGGTAACTAGAGGGCGCTGATTGACATCACAACAATTATTACGCATTATTTTGAAAATTTTAAATAGCACGCTATATCTCTTTTAACACAATTTAATAGAGGAGGAAATTCTCAATAAGTCAGTGCAAATTTCAGCTTCCTAACTTTTTTCAAACCGGAAATATAAATAAAACAAATATTAGGGCGCTGGGTACGCAACATCTCCCTAATCTGTATGGACATAGCCTACATCACAATAATTCAGTAATAATACCACAGATAATATTCAACGCAAATCGCTAAAAATTATACTAATGTTCTGAAATAACCACCAGGTGGCGCAGTAGGAGTCAATAAGTGCAATATTAAATTTTCATTATAATGGGAAATGAAAGGCATTTAAATGGAACGTGTGAAAGAAACGATAATAAAAATATAATTCAATTAATGCCGCCCTAAATGTTCAAATTGTCGGCCATCGTTTTCGATGCACTTATGCATCCTATCTCGCGTGGATAAAACTGCAGCCTCCAGTTCACCAACTGAAATAGTATTTATACAGTCTCTTATTCGCTGAATCATATTTTCCCGTGTAGTGGGTCTGGTGGCAAAAACTAAATCTTTCACTCGACCCATAAATAAAAATCTAAACACGTTAGGTCGGGTGACCTAGCTGGCCATGGAAGGGTGCCGCCTCGCCCTATCCATCGGCCAGGATAGTGGGCATCTAAAAATTCCCGAACGTTGACGGCGAAGTGCGCTGGACAACCATCGTGCTGGTATACCAATCGTTGTTGGACGTTCAGAGGTACGTCCTCCAACAAAATCGGCAATTCCTCCCTTAAAAATCTTAGATATCTCTCACCATTCAATGGATTATCGAAAAAAAATGGTCCGATAATTCGTCCGCCTAAAATCCCTGCCCAACAATTTACAGACCAACGGCCTTGGTGCTGGACTTCGCGCATCCAATGTGGATTTGTTCTGGACCAATAATGTGTATTGTGAAGATTGACACGTCCATCGCTCTGGAAGGTAGCCTCATCGGTCCACAATATTCGCCTCAGAAATTGCCGATCTTCCCTCATTACACCCAAAAGCCAGTGACAATGGTTTAGTCTGTGATCAAAATCTGCAGCAGTCAATTCCTGATGCAGCACTAAGTGATATGGATGTAACCTAAAACAAGATGAAGATATTTAATTGATGTTCCAGGAAATTATTGGTTTTCTAGGCTTAAAGACCTATGTGACATCAGAATCACGTGACTTTTGTTAAAAAATATGTCCAGTTTATATTTGCAATGTCGTTGCTTACCTGTGCTCTTTGAGTATATTTTGAACAGTGGTTCGCGTTACTCCTAGGTCTAGCGCAATAATTCGAGTACTTAGTTGAGAATTAAACTCGATATACGCTAGCACATTAATTACATTCTCTTCGGTGCGTCCTCTGCGTTGTCTGCGGTATACGGGAATATGCACGTTTCCAGTGGTTCGCAAACGTTGGATCACTCGAAGAAAAACCTTTTTACTTGGGTGGCGTCTCTGCGGATATTCCTGCGCATATACTCTTGCAGCAACCGTAGCATTTCTCAAACATTCAAAATAAACACCTATCATGTCGAATAGTTCTTGATTTGTATAAATCATTTTGTTCTTAACACAACGCAACACGAACAATAACAAATCTTGAACAAGAAAAATACGAACTACAACAATAACATGAACAACAGCAACTAGAAAAACTCAAAAAACACGAAAATCTCGGACAAAAACGCGAAATGATAGCAATACTATTAGGAAATTCAAGAACGATAAATAGCAACTAAAAGGCACTGACAAGAAACTATTGTTTATTTTTTTACGTATTACTTTCAATTTTGTTTTCACAGCCTACTATTTTTTTTGCTTGATGTAGCAGAAAATTGCTAAGGAATTATTATTTATCTATGTTTTTAGTTTATTGTTATTCTTGTGCATATATTGTCGATTTTAAGAAAGACGGAGATTTGCAACGGTCGAATATATTAGGATTTTTCTTATTTATTACCTTATAATATCTAACTTACTGAAAATAGAGTAAACTACAAAAAAATATAGAGAAAAGTAAAATTGCGAGTAAAACCATGCTTATTAACGTCTACTGCGCCACCTGGTGGTTATTTCAGAACATTAGTATAATTTTTAGCGATTTGCGTTGAATATTATCTGTGGTATTATTACTGAATTATTGTGATGTAGGCTATGTCCATACAGATTAGGGAGATGTTGCGTACCCAGCGCCCTAATATTTGTTTTATTTATATTTCCGGTTTGAAAAAAGTTAGGAAGCTGAAATTTGCACTGACTTATTGAGAATTTCCTCCTCTATTAAATTGTGTTAAAAGAGATATAGCGTGCTATTTAAAATTTTCAAAATAATGCGTAATAATTGTTGTGATGTCAATCAGCGCCCTCTAGTTACCACGGCGAAATCAAATCGGATTTTTTTTACATCAGATTATTAGTTAAGATGGGCTCTTTTAAACGAGACCTAGTTTGTTCAATTCCGTTGACTTATAACGGAGTTATTGACATTTAAATAAAAACATGTTTGACCTTCCCCCACCACTACATTTTACGAGATAGAGCAAAATATCCTTAACAAAAAAATCACAATTTTTCTACTCTTTACGATGGCAGTATTTATAATATACCTTTACATGAATATTTTTTAAGAAACAGCCCTTTTTCTGATTGACCATAACAGTTGCGCCCCCTAGCGGCCATATGCGGAACTTCAAAATATTTTCCAGCGATTTCTCTTAGTCGATTTAGCTAATAATTTTTTTTCCCCCAAGTTATATGATTAACGGTTAGCGAGTTATGGCCGGCGTCCATTCTTCGTTGGCCACCCCGTATATATATATATATATATATATATATATATATATATATATATATATATATATATATATATATATATATATATATTACATGTTTCGCTCTTTCAAGCATCATCAGACCTTGCCTATATTCAAACATACTATTGGTACAAGAATAAGTCTTGTAATATCTGTATTTTTTTTAAGTTCTTAGGTCAGATGATGCTAGAAAGAGTGAAACATATATTTTTATGATTGAAATTAGGACTTCAAATTGGATTCAGTTTAGATAAGCAGACATTTTTTTGTATCTGATTAGGGTTATTACTTTTTGTTCCACATATTAATTTTTATGATATTTATAGAGATATAGAAGGCTGTACTCCTTTACACTTGGCAGCAGCTTATGACCACGAGGCAAAATGTGTGGAGTATTTATTGAATCATAGGGCTGATCCGAAAATTAAAGATGTAAGGGGTGAGTAGGAATTATAATTTAGTGATTAGAATCTACAAATATTATAATTTTTTACTTTTTGTTTTATTTTTTTTTTACCTCTAATGTTTAGGTTTCTCTCCACTGCATTATGCTATAGCTTGTGGCAATGTAGAAGGTGTCAAATTGTTATTAAATGTTACTGAAGAATCTGTCTTCAAAAAGGAAGGAGCATCACCTGATGTAACACCGTTACATTTGGCTGTAAGTGATAGTACATTTAGTATTTTTATATTTAATAAATATTAATAAATTTAAATGTTATTAATATTATCATTATTACTATTTATCTTGCTATTTTGTAGGTCTCTCTTCTATATTTTGTCACCTCACCCTGTTGGAAACTTGTTTTTTGGGTGGTTTCCCAATATTTACTGTATTAGAAATTTTGCATCTCTATTCCTGTTATTGCAGGTTTCGTTTTAACTCTTGCGAATTTTCTTTATTTATTTATTTATTTATTACGGGACATGCCCAATCCATCAAACAGGTAAAATACATATAATTTACTTATAAACTAAGAAATAAAATATACAACAAAGAAAAAAAAATCACTGTACAAAATGTCATATATTCAGCAAGGATCCTCTAACCATCTGCAGAGAGGAACAGAATATGTCAACCGAGATCTTATTTGCGTTTGTCATCATTCTATTTATAGCACAGTTCTGACCATATAAAGTTCTATGTTGTTCAAGAGAAAATGTATAGGTATCTCTCAAAATGCTGGATGGAGCATGTATATTAATCTGAGAAAGCAACTCAGGACAAGTGACCATATTTGATAACAGTTTATAAATAAAAATTTTCTCAAAGTTCTGCCTCCTCTCTGAAAGGGTAAGAAGCCCCAGCTGGGAGCGAAGCACATTATAGTCAATATCATCCTTTGGAATTTTCATTTTCTATGCAATGTATCTAAGAAATCTGTTCTGTATCCTTTCTATTTTATTAATGTACTTTAAATAATATGGGGACCAAACACAAACACAACTTTCTAGGTGAGTACGAACTAAGCTAACATAGAGAGTCTTTAGGACAAATATATTAGTAAAGTCCCCTGTATGCCTCTTTACAAATCCCAACATTTTAAGTGCTTTGTTGCAACAGAGCTCGATATGACTCGTAAAAGTCATTTTCTCATCAAAGATAATTCCCAGATCGCGAATTGTTGTAACATTCTCAATATGAGATCTCTCAAGAGAATAGGCATTTTTTTCAGGATTTACATTCCTTGTAAACTGAATATATTTGCATTTTTTGGTGTTTAAGCACATTCTATTCTCGGAGCACAATTTCTCAAACCTAGATAAATCATTCTTTCTTCAGCATATTCTGAGGTGAATCTTTTGAGTCTAAACAGATAAAGATTTTTTTATCATCTGCATATAGTAGCACTTGACTAAAGTGAAAGCAGCCAACTACATCATTAATAAACAAGTTAAAGAGAAGTGGAGCAAGATGTGCTCCTTGTGGCACCCCAGATGATGTGGTAAATGAATCAGAGAAGAAGGTGTTATTGATTTTAACAATATGTTGTCGATTATTCAAATAGGAGCTTATCCAATTCATAAAATTTGTAGTTTATATTTTAGAAATAAATGATCTACCCTATCAAAAGCCTTGGAGCAGTCGGTGTACACTGAGTCTACAGAGCACCCTGCTTCCAAGGCCTTAAATATGGCCGATTCATATATGAGTAGGTTTGTTGTTATAGATCTACCCTCCACAAAACTGTGTTGCCTTGTTGTAATAATATTTTTAAAGACATTTGTCAAGTAATCATTAATTATATGGATTTGAACAACTTTGGAATTTGGGAGATAATTGATATAGGCCTGTAATTTTGAACTTCATCTCTACCACCTTCATTCTTAAAAACTGGTACAACAAAACATTTTTTCCAAACAACAGGAAAAACTCCTTTTGACAATGACATATTAAAAATTAACCATAATGGACGTGCAAGTGAAAATGAACAATTCCTGAAGAATAGAGGAGGTACAGCATCAGGACAGGGACCTTTATTTAAAATCACTTGTACAAGTCGTTCAAGAATATCAGATATGTTTATATAGAAAGAAGTTATTGATTGACTTGTGTTCATGCAAAGATTGTCATACTCAAGATTATTCTTAAAGTTCTGACATGGGACATACACTGACGAGAAGTGTTTGGCAAACATATTGGCAATAGGAATGCCATTTATTGCATATTCATTGTTATATTTAACTTTATCTAGAATTTCGTTATAACTAGTCTTGGTGTTTATATAATTCCAGAACTTTTTTGGGTCCTTTTGAACTTCCCCCTCAATTTCCTCAATATACCGAACATAACACTCATTTGCCTGCCTCTTGCAAGTTGATCTCAAATTGCTCAATACTCAATTCTCAATTTATTCATGTTAATGCATATTAAGAGATGCTTACATATGTCAATAAATATCTTTAAATACTATTATATAAATATAAATAAACTAAATAAATTAAAAATTACTACATTACCACAAAATATATATAATAAAATACAAGAATCACAACACATAAAAATTAAAACAAATAAATTCATTGAAAGAAAAAAATGCATTATCTATTAAAATATCCCTAATCCTATTTTTGAAATGTTTAAGAGATAAAAGTTTTATATTTTCAGGTAGAATATTATAAAACTTTATACCCCAGTACCCAGGGCCACTCTGACACCTTTTTAACCTCCAGTAGGGAGTAATCAGATTTTGTTTATGTCTAGTGTTGTGGTTGTGCACCTCTCCATGGGTTCTGAAACAGCTCTCGTTCTGCTTCACATAAAGCAAATTCTCAAAGAATATACTGGGATGGCCCTGTCAAAATTTTTAGATCTATAAATACTGCTCTGCAATTATCACTACATTCAAGACCAGCCAATACCCTTACTGCTCTACGTTGTAAAGCAAAGATGCGGCTAGTCCCAGCACAGTGTTCCCAGACAAGCAAAGCATACGAGATATGCGAATGAAAGAGGACATGATAAGCAGTTCGCACAACCTCACTGAACACATTGTTTACAAGGTTGCGCAGAAGAAAGATGTTACTTCTTAGTTTTTTGCTTAAATTATCTATATGTGTGCCCCATTGTAGCTTTGTGTCCAGATGCAAGCCTAAGAATTTAGCACTCTTCACTCCCTCATTCACACCTCCATCATCCCTCAAAGAAAACATTATATTGATCGTTTTTTCCTTATTGAGATGCAGCTTGTTCAGACTAAACCACTCTTCAGCCTTCTCCTGTACCACCATTAAAGCCTCAAACGCCCCTTCAATATCATCAGATACACAAGAGATTGTTGTATCGTCCGCGAATAAAGCGTACCTACCAGGTATTTCTTGGTCAGGTAAATCATTAATATATATGAGGAAAAGAATGGGACCAAGAACCGAGCCCTGGGGGACTCCAATATTGATTAAACTTTCCTGTGATGACACTCCACAAACTTTTACCACCTGCCTCCTGTTTAGTAGATATGACTTTATTAAATCTATGCCTTCGGGGCTAAAGTTATATTTTGTAAGTTTTCGCAAGAGTATTTCATGGTCGACACAATCAAATGCTTTACTTAGGTTGCACAGGAGAACTGCATCAAACTGTAACCCATGGAAAGAGTCTATAATACAGGAAACCAAATCCAAAATACCCAAGACTCTGTTTTTGTCTTTTCTGAAACCATATTGGCACTGAGAGAACAAGTTGTTGGTTTCAAAATAATTGACAACCTGCACTGACATACATTTTTCATAAATTTTTGAAATAATTGGCAATAACGATATAGCTCTATAGTTTTCCGGTTGTTCTGCATCCCCCTTTTTAAAAACTGGAGTTATAGTGGCACATTTTAACACTGAAGGAAAAAATATTATTATTAATGCATTGGTTAATAAGTTTTGTAAAAGGAATTATTATAAGATTTTTAATAGATTTGATTAACTCTATATTTAGACCAGATATATCTTTACTTTTTTTATGTTTAAGACTATTTATAATATCTCTTACCTCATTAAAACTAAGTTGAGAAAACTAGAATTTGTCTGTGGATGTAATATCCTTGACATTGTCGAGAGGGTTCCCGCTTAGGATTGGGATGGTATTTGCTATTTTTTGAGCTATTTGACTAAAATATTCATTAAAGGTTGTAGCAGAGATACTAGCCCTTGCATTGCTTTTTTTAATTCATCTTTGATTATTTATAATATCCCACATGGTACGTGCTGGATTACTTGAGAATTGAATCAAATTGTCATTTGCTTGCTTTTAGCTATGCGTATTGCATTTTTATATCGTTTTTTAAAATCTTTATATATTTTAGATATATCTGCATGCCTGTATTGTCTACTAAGTTCCTCTAAAAATAACAATTGTTGCCTCATTTCCCTTAGATCTTCTGTGAACCAGCTGATTTTATGCGCTTGATCCGATCTTACCCGATAACGTTTTTCAGGGAAAGATTCCAAATATGCGGATTCAAGTATACTTATAAATCTAGCAACCTTACTTTCAACACACACGTCATTCATAGTGCCGCAGCTCCAATCAGTCATATGGACTCGTTCATAAAATGTAAACTTACTTAGAGTTATTGGTCTGCAGAGAAAACTATGATGAGTTATTTCAAAATCTCTCCCCATAACTGAAACCTTAGCTATTTGGCCTCTGTGGTCAGAACAGCACAGTTCATGGACTTCTGCAGATATAAGTTCCATTTTAGAATCTACAAAGATGTTATCAAGGCAGTTTTGCCCTCTAGTTGGTTGATGTATTGTTTGTTTTAGATTGAAACTTTCAAGAATATCACAGACTTTAAGAACATTTTCATTAACTGCAAGAAAATTTACATTAAAATCACCTACCACAATGATTGATTATTTATGGTCAAATGTTTTAAAACTCCATCCGAGGAAGCCAAAAAGGTGTCAAAGTTGCCTGAAGGGCAGCGGTATAAGAGTACTATATTTAAATTAAAATCTTTCACATAAATACAAGAATATTCAAGACATTTTTCAACATTAAAATCGGGACTAACGCTAATTAGATTAAATTTAAATGGCTACACCACCCCCAACAGAATCATATCTTGATGCACACTTGGCCAATGCGTATCATTGGATCTGGGTGCTACGAATTTCTTCCTCTGTGAGCCAGTGTTCTGTTATACACAGTATATCGATGTCCTTGTCTGCGATGAATGCTTCGAGCTCACTAACTTTATTTCTAATCGATTGGATGTTAATATGTAGGATTTTTATATTGTTTCTGTTTTCCTGTTTAGGTGGGAATTTTTTAACCCTTTCCCTCGGCTAAATATATTGTAGTCGTTAATAACTTTGGTATATTTAAACTTTGCATGTGCTTCGTTTTTTAATTAAATATTACACTTAAGTTCATCGTCAAACCAAACTGGAAATTTAAATTTATTTTTAAATTTCAATTTAGGAACATATAGCACTATTCAAAATTGAGTAAAAAAATCTACATTTACATTTAAATTGTTAGAACTAAAAACTTCGTTCCAATTAATATTAATTAAAAAGTCATTCATATATACACAGTTGCACCGGTTAAAGTCAAATATGATATTTTCATATTGCAAAACTCGAGGTTCAACTTCACAGCACAAATCGATTACCAGGGCCGGATCATGTCTGTCGCACTTTACAAGAGACTCCTCTACACATATGACCTTCAATGAATGTATGTCGCTAAATACTAAGTCTAAAATAACACCATTGACATTACGGATCTCATTGCACTGATATAAATTTAAATATGGCATTGTTTCAATCAGTGGTTCAGCGGCTGCTGTATTTCCCTCTGCAAGAACACCCATTTATTTATTCTTTTTTTAGAATGTAATAATTCCAAGTTTATGATAATTGAGGTGTATTGAAAGTGACATGTAAATAAACAAATATTAAATAGAGAAAACGGTTACTAGTGAATAGTTTCAACATTTATTATATAAAAACAATTTAAATTATGAATGCCATATTATTTTACAATATTTCTAGTTGTTTTGGGGTCCTTCAGTTTATATAAAGCCCATCTGAGTTCAAGATGGAGTGCATGTAAACTTGGATAGACTTTAGTATCTCCTATACTTACATTTAAATTTATTTTTCTGAATATAGAGGACGTGCTAATTGACAGAAAGACTTGAAATATGTCAAAAGCTGACAATTTTTTTGACAATTTCGGGTCATGTGAAAGACATCAAGCGTCATTCGTTTTAGGTTAAAAGTTGTCAGTGTGCTTTTTAACATGATTGATGAGCTTAGGGTACTAGTAATTTATTAGGTTTATTAACACATTCTTGCTTTCTTTATTTTTTAAAATTAACAAGTCTCTTAAGGAGACATAATTTTTTCTTTCATATGGTTAAATATATTCATTTTCCAAAATATTGCTGCTTAACTCTTGATAAAATGTTTTCTACATTTATATTTAATTTCAGGCGAAACTAGGAAATGTAGATGTACTGAGGTCGGTGTTAACCAAATATAATGATGTAAATATTCAGACTGATCAAGGTGAGTTTCATTTTCGAATTTATTCGTTGTTTAACATGCAGATAAATTTACTTGACTTGTTTACAGTTCAGTAAAAAAATTAATGTATATAGTAAAGGTACAAAATTAATTTATTTTGAGACAAGATGAAAGTATAATATTTTAATTTTGAAACAGTTTGTAGGAGTTTAAAATTTAAAATATATCTAAACTATTGTATTCACCTGTTGGTGTGTTGACCTGAATTATTTAAAAAGTTTTTATTTTTGTTTTATTAGGTATCACACCTCTCATTCTTGTAGCCAGAGAAGGCCACATACAATGTGTTCATTTTTTGTTGCGGTTTGGTGCAAAAGTGTCCTTATCTGATAATATAAACTTAATGACTGCCATACATTATAGTGCGAAGAATGGACATTCACAGTGCCTAACTTTGCTGTTACACAACAGTGAAGATCAAAGTGTCGTCAACATGGTTGATAGGTAATTTATTTATTCATTCAAATATATAATATATGAATTGCTTTAATATATATATATATATATATATATATATATATATATATATATATATATATATATATATATATATATATATATATATATATATATATATATATATATATATATATATATATATATATTTTTTTATTTAATGAAAGTTGAATATTTTAGTATTTATTCCTCTTATATTACTAGGAATTATATTATATATTTTTGGACTAAGCTAACAGTTGAGTGGAACTAAAGATCTCTTTTTGATGAGAGAATGTTCAACATCTGGTTAGCATTTGATTTTAAATTTTCATGAGAATATACGCAACCACTAATTGCAAGTACATACAAGATTCTTAAGCTGCGTAGTTACTCTGAATATAACATTTTTTTTACATAAAGTTTCTTTTTTCTGGCATGATTCTCAGAGGTTCGACATTGTTATTATACATTCCTCCTCATATAATTATACCATAAAGTGCCTTATATATCATTAATACTAATTTATGAGCTAGGACTTCTCTAAGGATATATACCTGTCAGTGGCGGCGCGCGGGTGAAAAAGTAAGTGAAGTGCAATTGAAGCAAGAAAATATCGCGATCATTTTTTTTCCAGAGTTTTTTTTATATATGGAAGGGTTAGAAATTTTTTTTATGACTTACCTAAATTTTGTATACTAAATCAATTCTCCTATCCTTCATAGCAGCAAATTTATTTATAACATCCTCATAAAATGGATGAGTTGCCCTAATCTCCACCAGAAATTCCTTTTGAATTGAAATATTGCATAGAGAAATAAGTCTTTCTTGAGATATTGTATTTCTTAAATAAGTTTTTACACATTTGAAGCAAGAAAAACTTTTTTACACTGAAGCATTTGTCGACGGTAATGTCAAAATAAGGGAAAACAATTTATATGCTTCGGTAGAAATATCTTTATTTTCATTAATTTTTTTCACTTGCTCTTGCAGCAATATATTCCAATTACTGTCATTGGCAAAAATAAGACCAAGCTCATATTTAAGTCGTTGACTTTTTGAACATATTTCCCCATAAAACTGTAACAAATTTTCAAACGGGCCAGTCGGAAAATTTAAACTATATTCGGAAAATTTAGCAGAATCTGCCAAATATAAAAATGTAAGTTTTTCACAGTCTTGAAAGCTTAGTGTCATTTCCATTAAAATATGGTCCAATATTTCATAAAAAAGGGTTCCATACTTAGCCCTAATTTCTTCAGGTGAAAGCTTAGCAAGCTCACGTTTGTAATGATTTATTTCTGTAATAGAATTTGCTTTATCAAACATGATATTAAAAAAATGTTCATTTCTTTTTTTACAGAGCGCCTCACGACAGCCTTTTATATTTGATATGCAAAAATGAATGTCAAGCGATTTTTTTTTGAAGAACGCAACTAGTATGTCCGTAATTGAAAAAATGTCATTAAACACTAATGCCAGAAACGTGAATTCAAAATCGTTCATCTCACCTAAAAATCCTTTCGCAAGCCGGATTAATTTGTCATAAGATTTGTCACAGTTTGTAATAAATCCAAAGATGTCTTTTAATTTATTCCAGACTTGAACAATCACATATACTAACTTCGAATTTGAAGATCAATGAGTTTCTGTAATTGTTGGTATACGTCTCATAGATGCAGATGTAAGAGCATACCTTCGTTTGGCTGAGTGATTAAAAAATGAGGGAATACCACTAAGACTTGCACAAAAAATTTGACATTTAGAAATATTTTTAAACCTTGCTGCATTAATGTTAAGACGATGCGCAAGACAGTGGACAAATACAGCCTTGGGCGCTTTTTCTTTTTTTTTTTTGAAGACCATTTAGATGGCCAGACATCACACTTGCGCCATCGAATATAAATTCTCCGACGTTCTATCGGAGCTGACATTATAAAATCCTAAGAATCTCTCGACTACTGAACCTTCTGAATTAAAGTATCTTAAAATTATGGAGCACTGGGAGGTTTGCGTAATATCAGTGGTTTCATCCACTTGCACAGACAAAAACTGTGTGTTCATTATTTCATTTTTTACATGATCATTTAAATATCAGAAATGCATTCAATTACTTCGTTTAGAATAGTTTTCACCAGTAAAAACATTTTTAATTTTTTCGTGATGATCTTTTTGTTCTTGGGAACTTCTCGATATTAATAAACCTAAAAGCTTTTTAAAATTCCCCCCTATTTATTGACTCGCTGCTCTCATCATGGCCGCCAAAGACTAATTCTTGTTTTGCAAAACTGCGTCAATTACCAAGCACATAAATAGTCTATTTAATCGGACGTTTTCGTTAAAATGTATTTTATATAGTTTAGCATTTTCTTTTAAAGTGTCAGCTGTAGTGCTTTGATTTTTTACAAACGAGTCTTCATGTTTATGTAAAGACCTTATTTAACAAACCTGCAAATCCTTCCTTATTCCACACTGAATATTTATTGGAAACTAGTAAACAAGGCCAGCAAAACAATGTTTGTAATATTTGACTACTACATAACCATTTGTACGCTGAAAACCAGGATGACGATTAAAACTCTGATCTTGTTCCTTCCATCGATTAAATGGAGTTTCCGACAAAATGCAAACCACATCCGTGATCGGATTCATCAATAATGTAAATTAATAAACCCGACATCAAATAAAGTTGTAACAACACCATAAATAAATATAACACAAAACAGTGAAGCAAACTGCAAAGGAACTAACCGGTTGAGCGAAATCCGCGTAAACAACAGTAACAACAAAGTAAACAACCACCCAAAACTGAACGTTAGCAATTTACCGAGAGCGTTGTATGGCGCTGGTTAACATTATTCTTCCATGTGCTCAACGTCATCGCGAACGCGTTGGCATTGCAACGTAGTAGGAAAATCGTAAACCTCCAGCAAAGTCGAAGCGGGTTTGCGCCACTGTTATAGTTGTTATAATAAAGTTCGATTGAAAGTTTTAAAAAGACATGCCGCCAACGGTCAAGTAAAATATTTATTCGAGATGTACAGTTTATTTTTTGCCAATTAGGTGAATAAATGAATGTAAAAACTTAAATTTTAAGAGATATGTAATAAATATAGTTGCTTGTTTATTTTTCATGGTGAAGTAGCACTTTACCTACTTCACCTGAATAGCCGCCACTGATACCTGTTTAAGTTTCTTAATGTTAAATGTACAGGGTCGTCGCAATAAATGGACCACCCATTGAACTTTGAAAAAAAAATTGATAAATACAGTAGGGCTTGTCGTGCAGTTTTTAAAGCATTATTTTTTATATGCAGGGTGTTTCGAGGAATAGAGAGAAACAATATTTTATGTTTTTCTAATGGAATATTCATATGTATATGTCCATTAAATGTGTCTCTTCTTTTTGTCTATAAATATTCAGCAAATTGTGAAAAACCTTGCCATAAGACATAAGTAATGTATTCCTATTGACGATTCTAATTTTTATTTGTTTTTATAACATTCTTTCATATGGCAGGGATTTTGTGTATATGCGTGATTGCCTTAAAACAGAGTTCATTGAAGAATATTTATATTAATCAGAATTCGGATCAGCTTGTTCTAATAAAAAGTATATAATTATTTTTTATGCTTTTTCGAAACTCAGTGTATAGATACGAAATAATGCTTTAACAACTTGATGACGGACCCTTTTTTTATGACATTACACAAATTGAATGGGTCTTTTTACACAGGGTGTGAGTTACTAATGCCCATGAAAATGGGAGTAAACCTATTAGATAGTTAATATGCTTCTTTTTTTTAAATTTTTTTAGTATTCTGTGACTAATGTGAGTTTTAGTAAAATCTACAATGTGTTGTTTTTTCTGGTTTGCGACCACTTGAACTCTCGATTACTTTTTAGTATGATGTCAATTCCCATTTTGACAACAAAGTCAAAGTACTTACTTGAAATATCCATTATGTTAATATGCACTAGTATATTTTTATTTATTTAAAAACAGTTTTTTTTTGGTAGTTTATAAAAAAGTAAGATAGGAACCTGGGATTCATTGAATTCTGTTTAGTATTAATTTCTTAAAATGTGTGTTTGAAGTTAAGAAAAATTGTGATTTCATATATCTTTTTCATTTGATGTTTAATGGTTGTTTCAAAAATAAATTTAAATTTTTCATAAAAATCGCAGTTTCTTTCACTTTCACTTTTTTGTATGTGTTAGAACAGCGGAGATAAAAAGGATTTTTCCTCTTCTAATAGTAATAGCAACAGTACTAGTTTTTTATCAGAATGATAAAGTATGTCTTTCTGAACACTGAACATAGGAGTTTTTCAATGCAAATATTTGTATTTATCAAAGAAAAAGTAGTTCAACATAAAAAAATGTAAAACCGCAAAAAAACGGGACATACAAATTTATCTATAAATAAGCCAAAATGGAAAATGTGAATAAATTATTATTTTTTGTAATTTCAAGGCAACAGAGAACAGCACTGATGCTTGCAGTTTCTGGTAATCATACGGAGTGTGTCCAGGCTCTTCTGAAGTGTGGAGCAGATCCAAACATTGTAGATACAGACGACCATTCTTGCCTCTTCCGCGCGGTAAGTGAAAAATGTATCTGATTGTGAATATTTTCTGTAACAGTAGTTAAATACCGTATGGCCACGAAATTACAAACAAGGCCTTTAAGATAAGTACTATTAACATGAAATTTTGCAGTGATATGTGGTTACTTATGAGGAAGATTTTCGCTGTATAAACAATCGACTGCCGTTTCCGGTTTAACCGGAAATGCTGTCAGCTTGACTTATTTTTGAATTCTACACTAAATTCTAAACATAAAACATGTTTCATACCCTATGTCAATTCCTGATAGTTTTTGACAAAATGGCGAATGAAACTTTAAACATTTCAATGAATAATTCCGTTTTTTGGAAAAACAAATTAAGAGAGTTCCAATTTAATACTGTAAATAGTATTTATTATGCAACTCATTGCATCTAATGTGACAATCAGGATATTTCTGGTTTACCCGGGAATGTAGTGAAAAATCACTTTCAAACGATATTTTCTAGTTTTATTTTAATGGGATAACGAACCTACTCAAAATCTTCAAACAATTTTAAATACTTTTGTGTTTCATACTCTATACCTATATCAAGTACTTTTCGAGATATTTCCAATTGAACTGTGCAATTACCTTTTTCACGCTTAGGCTGATAAAAGACATATTAAATTTCTGATCTAAGGTGGCTTTGAAACAATACAGTATGTGGCCATCGTTCTTATAGTATGCAGATGGTTCGCTTTGAGAGTTAAACAGGAATTATAAGTACTACGTTTTTTGAGATTTTCTTGTAAATTTGATTTATTAAAAATTTTTTTTATTCGTGAAGAACAAATTGATATGATGATATACGGAGAGACTAGAAAAAATCGCAAGGAAGCCAGAGCATTGGTCGTCTATATCTACAATGTGTTGTTTATTGTTAAAAACGATCTCTATGTTCTTACATGTCAACTGTTAATAAACGTGATCTATTTGCAGATGACGTGACTTTCTTAAATATTGACTTTTTTGATGATGATTCTCTCTTTTGATCTTTCATCCAACAAATCAAAACAGGCATGGAAAATTGTAAATAGCTTAAGAGGTAAAAATGTAGCACCGTTACATAGTGATTTAAGTGCTAATGACTTAAATGTATTTTACTGCAGTATTGTTAGTGACTTGTCCCAACAAATTACAAAAAGAAATGATCCCACAGCTTACTTATCAAATGTGTCAGTGTCTGAGACATTTTTCTTTGCTCCTACCACAGTTAATGAAATAAAATCCATTCTTAGAGTAATCAAAAACCCAAATGCTGCGGGTTGGGATAGACTCTCATTAAAGGTTTTTCGAGCTCTAACGAATAATACTTTAGAGATTTTGGTTGAGGTGATAAACCTGTCCTTCACTCGCGGAATCTTTCCCCCATGCCTAAAGAAGGCTGTGGTCATTCCAGTCTACAAGGGTGGGGATAGTCAAAGTACATCTAATTTTCGACCCATCTCATTGCTGCCGACACACACTGGTCGAATTTAATCAAATCTTGGCATAAATAGATCCAGGAATTCAGTAGGCCATGCAAATGACACATACACTTCTGTTTTATTGTTATATTAAATGTCAAAGCTGCATAAAATTACGACATTTTTAGACGCGTTGATAATTAGTTGTTTGGTTTATTGGTTTCAAAGTTCGTTAGATAATATATATTTGAAG
The DNA here is from genome assembly GCA_030620095.1 of Kuschelorhynchus macadamiae. Lineage (NCBI taxonomy): Eukaryota > Metazoa > Arthropoda > Insecta > Coleoptera > Curculionidae > Kuschelorhynchus > Kuschelorhynchus macadamiae. The sequence continues at coordinate 1,447,039 of JAUTXW010000007.1, read as the reverse complement.
CACTTTTAAAAATCAGTTATGGAAGAAGACCACGAAGGTATGTAGTTGCCAAAAAATAAAAATGTTAATATTTGGTTGTATTTTAAAACACATATAGAACCATTAAGTAGGTAATGTTATTTTCTTAGGTGACCTTTAAAAATATCAAAATTCAAAAACCAATTTGTTTGTGTTTTCACCACATTTCCATTATCGCATATTTTTTTCTGTATTGCGTAATATCTCTTTTTATTGAATACACAAAAAAAGGTTGCCCCAACTTGCCCATAAGGAATTATACAGTGTTTTTAAAAAGTCTTGAACTGGCTAAATTTGGTCAAATTTGTAAGATTCGCGAACGGTTAAGCTTTCGAAGATACATTTTTCTTTCTATTACATATACTTTTACCAAAAAAAATATAAAACCCTTTTTTCTGCTTCAATTCTGAATCTGAAAAAGAATTATGTTCATAATATTTTGAATTGTAAATCTAATTTTATTGAGTTTTACCGTGGTAGGTCTTAAAATTTTTTATGCTCGGACTTATAAACTCCCTGCTGGAGAGCTAACTTTGCATTTCAATATCTTGCACCTGACAAAGTCAAAGTTAACTTCTTTCTGTAGGGGTAATTTTAATCAATAAAACCGTATGCATTTTGTTTTTAGACCAAAATGAACCAGTGTTGTCAATGTGTTACATGAAGCTCTTTGAAATCTTTATAAGTTTCCGAGAAAAAAACCTGGACAGTAAATTTAATCGCTTACGAGCAAGAATTTTAGAATTTACGGGTTCTTCAAACCTAAGCCATGAAGCTAATAATATTTTAAATGGCTTCTATTATAAATTTAAACAAAAGTGGTCTTCATGTAATGGAACAAAAGATAGGTTTTTGCAGCATCATGGAGAGTGGCTGCATACTGTAGTTCAGTTTAAAACAAATTGTAAAAATAATAAAGGACGAAAAGCGCTGGATTTTAATTCCTGTAGCGAGAGAACCAAAAGACAAAAAACCAAACTATTGAGAGAAACATTTTCCTTGCAGCAATTAGCTTACGCAGCACAAATGAGTTATCGAGTCAACCAGGAAGTAGAAGCCCTAAATTAATAAAGACCATTTGTGAGGAACCTCAAAAAGCTAAAGATTATTCCAAAGCGTTAAAAATGGAAAATTATTCACAACTTTCCTCAAATGAAGCTCTTTCTCTTGTGGTTGAAGCCAGATTAACAAAATTTCAATATAAACTAATTAGAAAACAGGTGTAAGAAAAAAACTGTTATATTTATCCATCGTATGATCATATACTAGAGGCAAAAAGAATGTGTTATCCTGAAAACATACGTGTAACAGAAAGTTCTGCAGAAGTTCCTGTCCAATCTTTATTAAATCATACGTGTCAAAGACTTTTACTTTTACAAAGGGATGTTCTGCTTAATGTAAATAGCACAAATAATGACATTTTAAACCTAATCTTAGCTTGTAAGTATGGTTTTGATGGGTCATCTGGCCAGTCTGAGTACAAGCAAGTTTTTAATAACGAGTCGCTCTCAGACTCTAGTATTTTTTTACATCGCTTGTACCTATTCGATTAAGCCGACCAACTGACACCGGAAACATTATAATTTGGCAAAATTCCAGACCTTCCTCCACTCGAATGTGTCGCCCCATAAAAGTTCAGTTTTCACGCGAAACCCGCGAATTAACATTGGCTGAAAAACAACATCTAGACAATCAGTTAACAAATCTGACTCCTTTTAAATGCACCATAGATAACATTAATGTGTTAGTAAGTTTCGACTTACATTTAACAATGATAGATAGTAAAGTAGGAAATGTTTTAGCAGAAAATAATTCTACACAAAAATGTTTTATTTGTGGCGCATCGTCCAAGGGGTTTAATAACATCGACGTTGTTCTTCAGAGGCCTGTAATTAATGCCAATTATTTAAAATTTGGTTTATCCACTCTACATGCTTGGATACGTTTTTTTGAGTGTTTGCTGCATTTGGCTTATAAGTTAGACATAAAAAAATGGCAGGCCAGAAGTGAAGAAGATAAGCAAAAAGTCAAAGACTCAAAAAAACGTATCCAGCAAGATTTGCATTTACGATTGGGGTTAATAGTGGATAAACCAAAACCAGGTTTTGGTTCGTCGAATGACGGCAATACAGCTCGTAGGTTTTTCGAAAATGTAAATGTTGTTGCTGAAGTTTGCCATATCGATGAACAGTTAATTCACAGATTTTATATAATATTGCAGACTTTGTCCTGTGGTTATGACATCGATATAGCTAAATTTCAATGTTATACAATTGAAACTGCACGAATTTTTGCAAATTTATATTCATGGTACCCGATGCCCACATCTGTGCATAGAATATTAATACATGGAGCAGTTGTCCGAGGAAGCACAAGAAGCTAGAAATAAGGACATTAAAAGTTTTCGTTTAAATTTTGCGAGAAAAACCTCTAGGCAAGATAATTTACAGGATATATTTAATCGCCTTCTTGTTTCCTCGGACCCTGTCATATCTGGGTTTCGCAAAACACCACCCAAGTCCAGTAAAAGCCTTTTACCTGATGCTCTTAGGTTAATAAAACCACCTAATATTTGCAACACGCCTTTAAATTTGGATGAAATTTTAGACTCATCAGATGAAGACTGATACTATAAGTTTAAAATTTATTCAAATTTAGGGCCAGTACCATGGAAATAATTGTTGAAAAAACTATTGTATCTATGGTTAGGATTCTCCAGATAAATTTACCCGGAGGTAAAAGTACTGGCACAAAGTTGTATTGGAAACATTTGATGGTTTTACTGATACTAAAAATACTACTTACCTTTGATCTTATAGAACAGAAATTTGACATTGTAAATTATTTTAAATTGAAACCAAATATTAGGCACATAAAAACTGTCAAATTTCTGTTTTATTAGACTATTATAGTATTCCTACTTACCTGTTTACCTATACCTATCCAGCTCATCTTTCAACAGTGGCATAACTAGAGAATTTTAAAAAATGAATTACAACTTAAAAATTTGGTCAGGGGTAGGGCTTGTATGCTCTGTCTCGGGTATACACCAGTATTAATTAAATAATAAAATAATTCATATAACATGTTATCCATTTAACATGTTGTTTATTTATACATACTTTATTTAAACTTTATTGTAGTTAGGCTAGATATTACTGTAATACTGTATACCTTTGGGTTTTAATATAATAGGTATCAATATTAAGATATTTATTTTTACTTATAGTCATGGTACAAGGTAATAGCTTCTAGTGTACAGACTTTATTCATATACCACCTAATATTTGGTTTGAATTTAAATTAATTTACCATGTGGTAATTGGCAAATGTATTTGTTTTTTTACTAAAGTTGACTATCGTTTTCATCACCCTGTATAATAGATTTTTTGTTAAATTTGAAAAAAATTAAATTTAATGAATAAATTTAAATAAATTATGTAAGTTTTTTAAACTTTTAATAAACCATAACATGTAATTCTATTTATGCCAAGATTTTATTAAATTCGACCAGTGTGCGACATTAGCAAAGATGGTGGAGAAACTTGTTAAAATGAGAATGGTGTCATTTCTGAATAAGCACAACCTAATGAGCACTCAGCAGTTTGGTTTCCAGGCCTCTAAGAGCACAGAGGATGCTATATTTCAGTTTTTGGAACATCTTTATATTGGCCTAAACTCAGGAGAAATCGCCTCAGCGGTGTTCTGTGACCTTTCAAAAGCCTTTGATTGTGTGGATCACGAAATACTTATGTGGAAATTGGAAAAATATGGCTTTAGAAGCAAGGCACTGGAGTGGTTTCACTCATATCTAACAGATCGAACCCAGAGTGTCTTGTTCAACAATGGTAACTCACAGGATCTAAACATTAATGCTGGAGTGCCACAGGGATCTGTGCTTGGGCCTCTACTCTTTTTAATATACCTCAATGACCTTTCTCATCTGCAGATCCATGGTGATTTTACTATTTTTGCTGACGATACCACTATTCTTTGGCGTGACTCTGATGTTACTGTTCATCAGGAAAAAATAACTAGTGACTTACATAGGATAAAACATTGGTGCGATGCTAATGTATTGTCTTTTAATATTTCCAAAACTAAAATATTAAATTTTAGGTGTGTGACTAATGACATTTACTTGGAAAATGCAATTATTGTTAGGCCTGGCGAATGTAAGTTTTTGGGTATTGTAATTGATAACTCACTAAAATTTGATAAACATATGTGACCTTTGCAAGAAGTTATCATCAGGTTGCTATGCTTTGAGAGTTATTTCAAATAATTTAGATTTTACAGTAGCACGTAGTGCTTACTTTGGATTAATTGAGTCGCACATTCGATATGGAATACCGTTTTGGGGCTCTTGTTCCAATAATTTACTCAATGATGTCTTTTTATTACAAAAGAGAGCAATACGGTATATGAGTGGAGCTAAAATGCGCAATTCTTGCCGTCCATTATTTATAAAGCACTCCATTTTGACTGTGTGTTGTATTTTTATTTTGGAGACCACTTGTTTGATGCATAAAAAATACAAGAGTGAAGTACAGTTAAACCATAATAGTTTTAATACGCGACAAATTTATCAGATGAGGTTGCCGATTCCTAAGTCACAAATGATAAAAAATTCCTTTGTCTACAACGGCCGGAAAATATTTAATTGTCTTCCTCTAGAATTGTGTATGTTGCAATGCCAAAAAAAATTTAAGCAAGGAGTTAAAACTATATTACTCAGGAAGGCATATTATAACATGCAAGAATTTTTTACTGACCAGCTATTGTGATTTATATGTAATAATTGTACACTGTTTTGTACAGGGTGTTCCAGCGAGGACTGAACAGGGACCTATTTTCGACCTTCCTTGTATTTTGGAAAAATTCAAAATAGCCAATCCAAAAATGTCATCGAAAAAATATTTGAACCAGAAACAAAAGAGTTACGCTATGCATCAGGTGTTTTTTAAATGGAATGTATCGTTTTTTATACGATTTTTGGAAAGAGTGATTTTTTTATGTCCGTTCTGATTAAAAGATTTGATTTTGCGATAGCTGTTTATATTACATTTTAATGTTTTACAAACTAAAATTTTAGCTTCACCTGTTTAAAATATACGATAGGTTGGTATAGGTGATCAAGGTAAAATGACGTTTGAATGCTTTGTCAATAAAAATTGACATTATTTTAATTATTGTCGAAGTCTTCACCTAAAAAATATATATTTGACTCTGATCGAAATGAAATACTCTTTGGACGAGAGACTACAGATTGTTATGCTATTTTACAAGTGCCAAGAAAATGCAAGAGAAGCAAGAAGAAGATTTATTGCAAATTTTCATAGAAATATATCAATCAATACAATTCTAAGGATAAAAAAATCTATTTGAGGAAAATAAAACTTTACATGATAGAAAAAGAAATTCAATAAAAAATAATTATTAAATAATAAAATAAAACTACTAATAACATAAGTTTTCAATGTGACCGCCGGCGCCGTTTTTCTCGAAACAACATCGATAACCCCTTTGTAGCCTTTCTAAACTTGCTGTTACAGTATGATTTTCCTGGTTAAGGCGGTTTATTTAAGTCAAGGATAAAAAACCTATTTGAGGAAAATAAAACTTTACATGATAGAAAAAGAAATTCAATAAAAAATAATTATTAAATAATAAAATAAAACTACTAATAACATAAGTTTTCAATGTGACCGCCGTTTTTCTCGAAACAACATCGATAACCCCTTTGTAGCCTTTCTAAACTTGCTGTTACAATATGATTTTCCTGGTTAAGGCGGTTTATTTCATCGACAATTTTTCCCATGATCTCTTGAATATTTTCGTTTCGTTGTCTGTATACGACGTTCTTCAAATGGCCCCAAGGAAATGTATCCAAAACTGAGAGGTCGGGGCTGGAGGCGCCCCATCATGTTGCCAAATTAAATTCTGATATTCTGCCAATGGTAAGTCTTCCAAAAAATTTTCAATTTCGTTTTCTAAAAACTCATAATATCTGTGCCCATTTAAAGTCCCGTTAAAAAATATTGGTCCCAAAATTTTATTGTTTTTTATCCCACACCAAACATGAATAGAATTCCTCCCTTGAAATTTAATAGTCTGGAACTTTTTTGGATTTTCAACGGCCCAGTGGTGACTATTGTTGAATACTCTCGATGTTGTGAAAGTAGCTTCGTCGGTCCACACAATATTTTTGAATAAATCAGGGTCTTCGTTTTCTTGCCGAATTACCATTTGAGAAACAAATTGGAAGCGAAGTTCTTTTTGTGCCGGTGTTAGGTGCTGAAGTGGAAGGATACGAAAAGGCCTAAATTTATGAATTTTCAGAGTCCTGTGAACAGTCCCTCGGGTAACTCTTCTGCGCCTTACACCGCCACCGTACTGAACTTCCCGAACTGCATCCGAAATAGATTTGGTTGGATTAACTTGAAAATAATTTATAATGGCCTGGTCTCGATTTCTTCTTCTTTGTATATTTCTTTTTCTATCATGTAAAGTTTTATTTTCCTCAAATAGGTTTTTTATCCTTAGAATTGTATTGATGGATATATTTCTATGAAAATTTGCAATAAATCTTCTTCTTGCTTCTCTTGCATTTTCTTGGCACTTGTAAAATAGCATAACAATCTGTAGTCTCTCGTCCAAAGAGTATTTCATTTCGATCAGAGTCAAATATATATTTTTTAGGTGAAGACTTCGACAATAATTAAAATAATGTCAATTTTTATTGACAAAGCATTCAAACGTCATTTTACCTTGATCACCTATACCAACCTATCGTATATTTTAAACAGGTGAAGCTAAAATTTTAGTTTGTAAAACATTAAAATGTAATATAAACAGCTATCGCAAAATCAAATCTTTTAATCAGAAAGGACATAAAAAAAATCACTCTTTACAAAAATCGTATAAAAAACGATACATTCCATTTAAAAAACACCTGATGCATAGCGTAACTCTTTTGTTTCTGGTTCAAATATTTTTTCGATGACATTTTTGGATTCTACAAGAAAAAAATACATCGATTGGCTATTTTGAATTTTTCCAAAATACAAGGAAGGTCGAAAATAGGTCCCTGTTCAGTACTCGCTGGAACACCCTGTACATAGCTCAGGTCTTTGTTTGTCATATATAATTTAGTGTTTGTTTATTTGTTTGCTTATATACATTTTAAATTGTTTTTTGTTCTTAAATAACCATTTTATGTATGTGTTAGTAGATTTATTCATTTATTTAATATCTGTATTTCTTGTATGGTTGGTTGACTTTGACTTCTGTGATTTTCTTTCTATGAATTTTAAATTAATACAGCATATTTGTATAACTCAATTAATTTTAAATTATTGTGCTATATAATAGTGTGAGTTTTGTGTAATGTTTTGTTTTCATTCTATCTTGTATAACATGGCTTTGTCAACGATGTATTTGCCATTTTAGACATTAAAGCTATTTTTTGACTTTGACTTTGACTTTGAACTTCAATGTTCTTTCGAATCTTGCAGGCATATCCTTGAAGGAGACTGAAAGATGGTTTCTTGCTAATAAATTAAAACTAAACCCATCCAAAACAGAAAGTCTTATTGTAAGTAGCAATAATAGGCATACCTCAGGTAAAACTTGTAAACTACTGGGAATAGTTTTAGATGATTCTTTGTCTTGGTCGCCACATATTGAAACCTTAAGTGGTAAGCTGTCTTCATCTTTGTTTGTTTTAAGACAACTGAAGCATTTTCTTAACCCAAATGTACTTAGAATCGTTTATTTTGCACTGTTTCATAGTAACATCACATATGGAGTAATTCTATGGGGAAATGCAGTTGACGCAATTACAATTTTTCGGTTGCACAAAAAAGCCGTCAGACTATTGGCTAATGCCGGATTTAGGGATTACTGTCAACCCTATTTTAAGGATTTTAAGATTGTGCTTTTGCCTTCAATCTATATCTATTATATGCTATTGGAAATACACTTTAATTCAGGTTTATTGACTCTACATTCGGAAACTCATGATCATAACACAAGATCTGCATATTTAATTAAACTGCCACGCACATTCTCAGTCTAGAATGTCTGAACGAAACTCCCTTAACTTAAAATGATTTAATCATATACCTATATCGGTGAGAAATCTTTGCAAACTTCAATTTAAAACCAGAGTAAAAAATCACATATTAAAACACTGTTTTTACTCGATTGACGAGTACCTCAGTACTCCTTTTGGTTAAAATTGTTTTCTTTTTCTTTCCATATTTTTCCTTTTAAAATATTTTATTTGTTTGCCACCTTGTTGCAGGCACTGAACTTATGTAAAAAAAAATTTATTGGTTTCTTTCAATTGTGTTAAACGCTGTTTTTTACATTTTCATATTAGACATTTGTTTGTAAATTTTTTTTGACTTGCTCCAAACTCTATGTAAAGTAACGTGGTGTAATACATTTCTATACTATTCTATACGTACAGCGAGAATATCATAGTTAGTGAAGAGGCTGAAATTAATACACCGGCATTGTAAAGCAATCGATCCTACTATATCAATACGACAAATAAGCAGTGAAATTCAATTCAAATACCAAATCCATTACCACTTACATGAAGCAGATTATCAGTGAAGACTGGAATTTTGGAACAGGTATTTTGATATGCAACAAAGACAGCCCAATTTCCGGACAGTAATTCTTTTTTCAGATGAATCCCGGTATACCAATATGGGAATATTTAACCGCAATAACATTGGGCTACCGAAAATCCGCACCTGGTAAGGGAAGGGGCATTCCAGGAAAAGATTTGATGTTATCGTCTGGTTTGGAGTACTAGGAACTCAAAAAATAGGTCCCATTTTTTTTGATGAGCCCCTGGGTGCAGAACATTATTTGCAATTCCTCCAAAATACAATAGAGGATTTTATGGATAATTTACCCGTTGTTTATTACAATCAAGTATATTTTCAGCTAGATGAGACACCTGCATACAATTTCAGAGTAGTGACTAACTATCTGAGAGAAAAATGCCGTGACAATTGGACAGGTACAAATGGGCCAGACAGATGGCCGGCGAGATCGCCTGACCTCACCCCGTTAAATTTTTCATATTGGGGCTACATTAAAAAACAGGTCTACAAAACACCATTAAAAAATCGTGTGGTTTTTTATTACTTATGTAGCTTTAGTTCTATTTCGTGTTTCTCCTTGAGTTAAGAGGATTTTTTATGTTTGAAAATTATTTAAATTAGTGTTTTGTGGCGTAATGACAGTTGAAGCTACTCAGTAGTGTAATTAATAAATACATATTTAAGTAGACTGGCAATATTTCTTATAGTAAATAATAAACAATGATTATTAGAGCATGTGAAAACATAAAAAAATAGTCATTTTGAAATAACTTTTGTAGGTAAGTTTATTTATAGGTATTTATAAGGTTAACTTTCGTTCGTTTTTACTCAATTTACATTGCTGCCAAGTACAAACTATGCTTAGCCTTACAGATAACATATCATAGGCATTTTATTCCTTTTTTATATTTTAAGAACACAATTTAGTACCATGTGAAATTCAAAAATCCAGTCCTTCCTTAGTACCTATATTTGATGACCACAAAACGTTAAATACACCATTGGCAAAAACAGTTTTGAGCAGTACGTTTGCAAATTCTAATAGCTTGTTTTTTTTTATTTGTACATTGAACAGAATAATAATTCTGAACTAAAGTACCTACTTTAAAAATTAGAAGGTGAATAAAAGAATGGCAGTTGTGGTGTTTTTTTGTTTCACAGCCACCTTGGATCAGAAATTTAATATTTGTCATTTATCAAAATCTCAAAAAAAGTAGTACTTATAATTACTGTTTAACTCTCAAAGTGAACCATCTGCATACTATAAGACCGATGGCCATATACTTATGTATTGTTTCAAAGCCGCCTTAGATCAGAAATTTAATATTTGTAATTTATCAGCCGTTAAAAAGGTAATTGCACAGTGCAATTGGAAACATCTCGAAAAGTACTTGATATAGGTATAGGGTATTATACACAAAAGTATCTAAAATTGTTTGAAGATTTAGATGTTGAGTAAGTTTATAGGTCGTCCCATTAAAATAAAACGAGAAAATATCGTTTGAAAGTGATTTCGTTCAGGGTAAACCGGAAGTATCCTAATTGTCACATTAGAAGCAATGAGTTGCATAACAAACACTATTTACAGTATTAAATTGGAACTATCTTCATTTGTTTTTCTAAAAAACGAATTATTCATTTTTAAAGTTTCATTCGCCATTTTCTCGAAAACTATCAGGAATTGACTTGGGGCATGACACATGTTTTATGTTTAGAATTTAGTGTAGAATTAAAAGATAAATCAATATACAGGGTGTACCATTTAATATATTAATGTTGATGTCGTCTCCTTTTAAACGTGAAACGATAGTCAATTGTTCATACAGCGAAAATCTTCCTTATAAGTAACCATATACCACTGTAAAATTTCTTGTTAATAATACTTATCTTAAAAAAGTTACATTCTTGTTAGTAATTTCGTGGTCAGCCAGTATACTACCATTTTCGATGCTAGAAGGGGGTTTGTATTCATCTGCATTTTCTAGATTATTTGATAGTACAGTATATGATCAACTTTGCGGATCTTGCAGGGGTTGGGTGCTTAATGAACAGTTTGGATTGTCTAGTGGTAAATCTACAACAGATATGCTTGTTACATACTTTTAGAAGCCTTGGATTTCTTCAAGGTTTTTGACAGGGTTGTCTTAGGGTTTTAGGTTTCTCTTTATCCTTATTTCGTTGGTTTTTCTTACAGGCAGAATACTGTGTCGGTATTATTGACAGAGTTGAAAACAAATTTTCATGTTTAGTGATTTCAAACTTACTATTAATATGGAATACTATGTTCTCTTAGCCGCTTACATATATTGAGCAGATTGAAACTGAACAAGATTAATAAAACACGCTTGCTCCATGATGTATGTTTTGTCTTTAAAATTATTAGTGGCCAGACAAACTGTGTTGAGCAATTTTTTTTTTTAATAGTATGTAAGGACGTAACCGATGTACACTACAAAATGCTAAACATTCCAAATGGTACGAATTCGCAAATAATGTCAAATAATTGAATAATGAAGTCAATAACTCTAACAATAACAAGATTTTCATCAAAAATAACGCCTAGGTTCGTGAAAAAACTAACAACTTCAAGACTTACGTTATCTATGAAGTAGATGGGTATGGGATAAATATGTTTGTAAAAACGGAGCACTTTACATTTTGCGATGTTAAGAGAGAGATAATTACTTCTGTACCGTTTGACGAGCCTTTCAATATCGGACTGCAGAGGATTGCAGTCTGAGGAGATTGGTGAAGAGAATTTTAAGTCGTCTGCATATAAAAGACATTCAGAAAATTCGAAACACGATATTATATCATTTATAAAGACCAGAAAGAGAACTGAACCAACATGCGAACCCTGCGGGACACACAAGAACCTCCCTGGAAACTGAACCACATATTGACTTGCTGGCGATGATTAAATAAATACGATTTGATCCACTCAAGATATTTTCCACAAAAACCAATTTGCTGTAATTTCCATAACAGAAGCTCCAACACTGTCAAAAGGGTTAGATATGTCAGTGTAAATAACATTGATCTGTTTGCTAGCCTCAACCGATGTCACTAAGTAGTTTTGAAATATTGAAATTGTTGAACGACCACAATAAAGCAACTCGTAATATAATGTTTTAAAGACTCTAATATATGATCGGTGATAATTGCCTCAAAAAGCTTTGGTATATGTGTATACTAGATTTAAAAATGGGCAAAAGAGTAGAAAACTTCCAAAATTCAGGAAAGGAACCCAGATTAGTGGATCTCTGAAAAATTATACATAGAGGCTGAGACAATGAATCACAGCATCGTTGCAATATAATAGCAGGAATTTCATCAGGGCCAGCCTTCTGAGAAGGATCATGGTCCTTTATTTTTTTAAAGATATTTCCCTCTGTAAAACAATATGTTGATAGTAACTTTCCTGAATAACTTATTGGACCAATTTTACTAAGTCTAAATTGTGGTGGTAAGTATAGGAAGACTGAAAGTGAGTAGCAAAAGCGTTTGCGATGTTATTAAACCAATGATTTCTTGTGTGTCATAATTCATAACACTGGGCAGATTTGGAGTCTCCTCATAAGTTTTGTACAAATGACCAAAAGTATTTAATGTTTTCCAGGATAAGTAGTTCAGTCTGTGTGACATATGTAAGATAACACATATCAATTCGAAGTTTAACCAAATGTCTTATGTCAGAATAGGCCAAATAGTCAACATGTTTAATTGGTCCTTTTATATTTTTTGTATAGGCAATTCTTTTGCCCAATAAGCTTTCTTAAGGGAAGGTCAAAGCATTTGGGATATATACAGTCAGCCACAATCTTCTTGGGGACACAACTATTGATACCTTGAAAGAATTGTTCAACCATTCTGGTAATATCAGGTTCAGACCAGTCGGACTGCTTATAAAAAATATTTAGATTGACGAAATTTGTTTTATGAAACTGGTAAACACTTACTTGATTTTTTATTGGCAAAACATATTTTTTACTTCACGTCAATTGCTGGGTGGTGGGGGTCAATCTGTACAAAAGGAAAATTTGAAGATGAAACGCAAACACTAACAAAGTCATCAGCAAATAGCAGATCTACAATTCTGCCCATGTGATTGCATACAGAATTCATTTGTTGCAATTCAAGAAAACTTATTGTCACAAAAAGAGTTTCAAAAGCTAGGGATGGTAAACATTTTAGAACCAGTGTATTGTCTTCCATAGATCCATTCCACCGAAGGAAGGTTAAAATCCCCAAGAATAAAAAAGTATGGCTACTGAATCTATTTCTCAGCGACTCACAGGCATTGCAAAAAGACTGATAACATTCCTGGTTAGAATTAGGTGGAAAATATACACATCCTAGTACAAAATTTGTATTGCCTACTCTCGTCAGAACCCAAACATCGTCGAACTCGATATGAGCAGGAGTAACAATCATAGAAGCCTGAAAAAAAGAAGAAACGCAATCAATACGCCTCCGCCGCGTTGACACCCTAGTTCTTTATAACTTCTATCTGCTCGAAAAATTATATATTCATTTTTAATTATTTCATTGTTAGAAATATCCTCATTAAGCTATGTCTCGGTGAGAAATATTACATCATAGTCGCTAGACATAATGCTAAGAGAAATTTCATTAATTTTGGTGCATAGACCCATGACATTTTGATAAAACATGACAAGACTACCATCCGCTGAAGATCTCTCATTAGCACCAGTTACCATTTGTAATTGTGCATTCGAACGTTGGGCAGTTGACAAAAATTTTGCTGGCTTTTATTATCCATGGAATCATTAATCATCTCCACACCTGGTGACGATTTAGAGAAAGAGGAAAATAGCCTGCGTCTATCAAAAAACAATCGAAAGATATACGAAAAAAGCTCATATTTTGTTGCATAACCTAAAGCTCTGTTCGTGAATTGGTTATCAATGGCAAGAAACATGCATGGGAAGCGGTTATCGTTGACTCAATAAATGCATTTTGCTGTGTTATAAAGTCGTTCAACACAGGGCAATTATATCGTAGAGGGGGTGATGGTGTTAAAATTAATATAATAATTTTGTGATTTAAGCAATTATTCCTAATAATAGTAATAATAAAATTAACAAGCCTAAATATTCCCTCTTGAACATTATGCATGCCTCCATTGATAGCACTGTTCAGCATAACTGAATATAATAACATAATTATTTAAATATACTTCTATTTTATGTGAAATGTTAAGTGGCATGTTTTTCAGGTTGTGAATGGCCAACACGATGTAGTACAACTTCTTCTGTCCAACGACGCCGAAGTAAAAAATCGTGACGTCAATGGTAAGACGGTACTCCATCTCGCGGCGGCCTGCGGTCACTTGAGCTGTCTACAGTTGATTATGGAGTATATGAAAGATGAAGAGATTTTGAGCAAAGACAATCAGGATTGTACGGTATTGCATTGGGCGTGCTATCACGGTAAGTTTTTAGTTTCTAGTATTCTAAATTGTCTAAAATTGTTGCTTAATGTCAAAAAATATTGCTATATTAACCTTGTGCTTTTTTTCAGGTCATGCTCACTGTGTAGAACACCTTCTTTCAAAAAAATTGTTTAAGGAACTGGAAGGCAATTCATATTCTCCAGTGCATTGTGCTTGGTAAGTGTGAGTTTCTTATTTTTAGATAAAAGCGCCTTTTCCTGATCAACCGCAAAATTATATGGTTTATAAATAGCACGTATACAACAATCTTCAGTGCTATTAGAAACAAAGAAAAAGTTTCTGTTTTTTTTGTATAAAAATTGAAAAGAAATGTGTAATTTTAAAAATTAGTAGACAATTATTAAAGGAATATTTTCATTTTTGAACCATAGACAGGCAATGTATACAATATAAGCAAATACTTTTTTGCTTATATTGTATACACTCCACTGGGTATATCTCTATATACATTTTCAGCTTCTCTGGTTCCGACGCGTGCCTCGAACACCTCTTGACGCACTTCGGCGACAGCGTCGTCCACCTGCGGGACGAGAAGCGACGCACGCCTCTGCACATCGCGGCCCTGCACGGACACAGCGAGTGCGCGAAGCTTCTGCTCAAGCACGAGGCGGATCCCCTTGTGGTTGACGAAGAGGGCCGGACCCCCTTCATCGCTGCCGCGCAATATGGACAATCTAGTGTAGTAGGTGAGTGTAACATTGATCTTGAACTGAATGTGAAAGAAAACTGGACGGTTTTAGTTCACTCCAGTGCCAGGTAAATTTAGTATACATTAGGTACACCTTATAAGTAAAGAGACCCACACAGTGTTTGTTGTACAGGGTTTCCACCATAAAGCTGTGGTGTAGTTTTTCTAAAGAATTAAAAAATGATTTTTAGAAAATCAATTTGACTTTTAGTAACAGTGCTGTGAGAGAAGCACGGGTTTATATGTACAAAATATTAATCTCAAGATGTCAGGCACAAGTATAATAGATCTTATTTAAAATCCTAGAAAACGATTATCACATCATAAAAAAATAATTAATTCTAAATTATTTTGCAATGGCTGAATTACACATGCGTTGTTTAAAAGGCAATTTTCTGCAAAAGCTCGTTTTGCTCAAAATTGTTTCTATAATCTTTTATTTTAAGAATGATTGCTTAAATCATAAAATGTCATACATATTGCAGAAACACTAAAGTCGCTGACCAGCTGAGCAGTAGCGGATCTAAAGGTCAATCAGTCAATCAATCAAAATCGTTTATTTTCATAGACATACAGGATGCATTGGAATTGTCATGTAAGAAGATACATTTAAAAGAATAAAATAAAATTAAATAAAATAAAGAAGATACATTTAAATAAAATACAATACTATAGTATGGTGTATATCAGATATTCTAAAAATCTACACTATTATACAAAGTCATCAAAAATGAAACAAATAAAATTCTTTGAGAGAATAAAAAGGATTTGCAGCTAATATGGCCTTTAATTGACATTTAAACTGAAAATAGTTGGGTTTTTCTTTACTGTATATAGGTAGATGATTGAATACCTTCAGAGAACTGATCTGAGGTCCTTCCTGCACCTGAGTCAGTCTCATACTGGGCACATAAAGCTTGTCTGCATTTCGTCTTTTGCAATGATTAATATCACTCCATTTCGAATAGCTAAAACGATGTTTAAAAATAATACAAGCACACTGGAGAACAAAAAGGTTTATCACAGTAAGTATCTTCTCAAAAGCAAAAACTTAACGACATGGGGCCCTAAATGGTAGTCGAAACATGGTTCTGAGAATTCGCTTTTGACTTATAAGAGCCTGATCAATGCTAGCAGAATTGCCCCATGCCAGTAGACTGTATGACAGGACAAAACTTACTGATCCGTAGTAAAAAGTTTTAAGTGTGTCGGTGTTGACACAGTCTCTCAACCTTAGCATTGTAAAATTAAGAGACAACAATTTATTGCACACACATTCGGTGTGAGTACTCCAGGAGAGATGTTGGTCAATTGAAACTCCCAAGAACTTAACAAATTCTCTTTGCTTGATATTAGTGGACCCATCCCTGATAAGCAGACTTCTAGCCTGCAGAACTCTTATAGGGGCGAAAAGCATAAAGTTGTTTTTTGAGCTATTTAGACAAAGTCCATTGTTCTCACACCAAGCAGAGATGTCACGGACACGGCTATTAGTCTTGGCCCAAAGGATTTCATAGTTGTCGGCTTCGACCACTGTAGATGTGTGATCTGCAAAAAGTGTGACATAACAGTCATTTACTAATAGAGGAAGATCATTAATGAATAACAGAATTAATGTTTCCCAGGACGCTACCTTGTGGCACTCCTGTATTAACATTTACCCACTCAGAAAATGTGACTCCACCTGCATCCGACAACTTGACTGCTTGTGATCTACCTCACAAATACGATTTAATCCAGTTCCAAGCCGGTCCTCTAATTCCATAGTGCATTAGTTTGTCTAGCAACACCTCATGATTGATAGTATCAAACGCTTTAGTAAAGTCATAAAAAAATGCCAACCGTTTTTAATTTTTTGTCAAAATTATGAAGAATTTTTTTACAAAAAGAAAGTATACCGTCGTCTGTAGAATGACCAGCTCTGAAACCAAACTCTCTGGAGGTTAGGATGGAAAACGCGTCCAAAAAATTTACCAGTCTTTACCTATAAGCTTTCTCAAGTATTTTAGAAAATACAGATAAAAGATCAACAGGTCGGTAATTCTCAATAGCCGCCAAAAATCTCCCTTTTTATGAATAAGGACAACAATAGATTTTAGTTCTTCTGGAAAGTAACCATATTCAAAGGATATGTTTATTAACTATTAGAGATGGGACATGTAACTCATTTTAATGATGCGCTTCACTGACTCTGGCTCACTTTACTGAGTCAGCTCACTGAGTCGGCTCAGTTGAGCTGCGAAACGAAGGAACGAAATACACTTAATAACGTCGTTTGACAAGGCTCCTAACCTATGAATTGACTCCCAGACCACGGTTCTGCCACCCTGGCGGCTCGTAGTTGTAAAGGACAGAGGATGGGATATCGTGCTCGCCTAATACGGCGAAGAATCACCTCGCCGAATTGGTCAAGTTTAGTGTTTTAATTTTTAACGTTATATAGTCTGACTATGCAGAATTTCTGTTGAAAATTTATCAAATAAATTAGGCTTTTATTTATTTCGTTTAAGATAGGTATTGAAACTTATAGATATTTGTATAATTAATATTAAAAATGACTTCACGATATTGGCGAAAAAAAGGTCATCATATGCTCTTTTCCATAATGTTATGATAAATAATATTTAAGTTTATTGCATTTTTCAACCTACATTATTTTCTTAAATAGTAAATTGCCTTATTTTGAATGCGTATTTACCAATAGGGAGTTCCAACCATATCTATATTTGTATTTATTTTACATCTAAAGAGCCATTGTTGTATCAGCAACTCTATGTTTATGGTCTTTTAATCGAGTTTTATAAAGAGTTCTCAGATCGTCATTATTGGAGTCTTTCACGCGCCTATAAAGCTCTCTGAATGCTTTGCCCTCATTTACCAGAGTGGGTGTAATCCAAGGATTATGTTTTTTAAGCTCTGATGAAGATATTAGTTTTATAGGAAAGCATATATCGAACAAGCTGTGGAAAGTAGAGAAAAAATAAGTAAATTTACTTCCTCACTAAGTCCGTGGTGGGTCCCAGTGCAAAATATGTTCATGGACCCCTCTATGCTGTCTATAGATTTGTTATATCATTTTTAAGGTCAAGTTTAGCCAACTCCCACAACGTAGCAAACAGGTTAGGAAAAAATTACTTAAAATTTTCGGAAACTTAGCACATAAGCTATCAAGTTTGTGTAAAGTTACTTCAATTGTATTTTACGAATAAATTTCGTAGTTCTAAGAAATATTTTTTTATTGAAAGCATAGCAGACCTTTCTTTTAGTTGAAAGCAAATCATATCAATAATATAATAATAAACAGTAGCCTTAAAATAATTATCTCTAATTTTAAATTGAAAGTCTAACCAAAACTGAAAAGTGTACTTGACTTAAACTTCTTAACATAAAGAGGGTATTAGAAATAAATTCAGAATTCTTGATTTTCTTTTTTTTAGATAATTTCAATTCATTTTCTGTAGGAGCTTTTAAAATGTCAAAATATCAAATTTGTGTTGCTGCAATTAAATCCTTCCTGACAAACGGGTGGTGTTAAGCTTCTTTAGAGTGATACCTAACTCAACTGAAATTGAAATCACCTTTCAATACTACAGGTCCAAAGAAAGTATAAATGATTTATAGTGTACAGAAAAATCACTCAACTAACATTATGACCGGCATAGTGCACATAATTCAGCATTTGTTAAAACCCTGCTTCATTATTGCTTGAACGCCATTATAAACAACGCTCATCAGGGTGCATGAAGGGGGTGAGGATTATGGGGCTGCAGCGACCTCCACGTTCTCCCTTATGGGTTGTAAATGTGATTAAATAATCCTTTACGCTCCTAACGGTAATTTTGATATTTAAGATAGGCACACTTATTATTCTTCTGTTGGTAAGATGTCAAATGGGCTTTAAAACTGAAATAAATGACCAAAAAAAAACGCTGATTTAAATGAAATATCTCTGCGCTTTTCCACTTTTCCTAACGTGTAATCTGGGTTCAGTGTTGAACGTTCTGACAAAAATTCTCAATTTACCTTTTTTAAGATTGTCTCTAGTCGAGTCTAAAAAAAAAACAGCTATATTTATTTCAGATACAAGTTTGTCTCAGAACCGCTTAGATGCTAATCTCAGAGAAATCGACCGGGAACTGGTGCACTACTTTTAATTTCGAATTAGGCAACAACAGTGCACAGTCTAACTTCAAAAGTAACATAGACTCATAGCGGTTTCATCGGCACTTTGCCGCCTACCGCCTTTAATTAATAATAATAATAATAATAACAATAATTTTTCACATAACTGAGAATTAGCTCATTGTGTATTGCCGTACTTAAGTATCGCGTAGATCCAGTAGGCATTTTTAAAACTTAATTAATATGTTAATGTAATAGAATAAAAATTTAAAAAATTAAATTTTCATTATTTTCTCGATGACTACGATGACTATTGGCTAAAAGTTATGCGAAATGTTCTGTTCTAAATTTAATTTCCAAAAGAAAACTTCGTATCTCACTTAATACCTCTACTTCATTGGTTACTACTAATATGAAATAGTTTGCAATTAAGGCGGTAAGCAGCGTCCATTCGTTTCGAATAGCACAGCCATACTCGAGGAACTATAGCATACTGTGTAACAAACGAGTAGTAGATTTCACTGAAGCTCATATTTTCTTGTTTCAGGTTTTTGGATTTGTTAAAGGCAAGCTTATTATTAAACGTTTTTCATAATGGGAAGTTTATTTCAGCCATTTCTTTGGGCTGCTGAGTGACAGATTGCAGTAGCCCTGTTATTCCAGGAATAAGTGAATAGTAACTTATAGAAACTTAAGGAATTGTTTTTCTTATTCAACAATATTTGTACTCGTATTCAGATTTTAGCGGGGGCCCCTTTGCCTCTGGGCCCCTGGGCACAACACCGAACTGCTCGGTAATATGTCCGCCGCCACTGCCGCTGAGGTTTGCTATAAATACAGGATAAAATAGATCCTAGTGCTTCAAAAGAGACAACCTGTAATGAAGCAATAATCAATCAGTCTATAAATCGATACTCAATACATAGTGAAAAGAGTGTCAAGAAAATGTTTATACCGAAAGTGCTTTTCCTTCTGTCAATGGGCCTAACAATGTAAGGAAGGTATTTTATTTTGTTTTAGTGGAAATTGTAGAACCTTAATCCTTGGAGCGACGATCTATAAAATATGTTAATAACTAGGTATTTTTTTTTAAACGAATCTTATTACATTAGATCCCGATGTCTCTAGTCATATCCCATGCCTGGTTTCGAAATGCCACCCCACAGAGACAAAACCGCCGTTTTAAATCCTGTTTTAACAACTTAGTTTTTTTAAATTATTTAATCCTTTAATCTAACTCATTTACTTTTTAAGATTTTAGCAAGATTGGTCCCATAAGTTGTTCCGGAAAATTACTATCAACGTATTGTTTTACCGAGACAGAAATCTGTAATAAAATAAAGGGCCTTGATCTCTCCAAGAAGGCTGGTCCACATGGAATTCCCACTATTCTATTGGTAAGATGTTGTCAGCCATTGTCTCAGCCTCTGTGTATGATCTTTCAGAGATCCTTCAATCCAGGTTCGTTTGCTGAAATTTGGAAGTTTTCTACTATCTTGCCAATCTTAAAATCTGGTGATAAAGGCGATATAAAGAATTATAGAGATATTTCTTTACTTTCACACATACCAAAGCTATTTGAGACAATTATCACCGATGATATCTTTGAATCATTAAAACACTACGTTACGAGTATGCCACATGGTTTCTATCGGGGTCTCTCAACGACTACAAATCTTGCAATATTTCAGAATTACTTAATAACATCGGTTAAGGCTGGCCAACAGATTGATGTCAGTTACACTGACATATCTAAGGCTTTTGACAGTGTTTGCCATCAGCTTCTCTTATAGAAATTGCAGCAAATCAGTGGATCAGATCATATTTGTTTAATCGTCGTCAGCAGGTCAACTTGTCTGGCTCAGCTCCCAGGGAGGTTGTTGTAACGTCGAGAGTTCCGCATGGTTCACATATTGGACCAATTTTATTTTTACTCTTTATAAACGATATAGTGTCTTGTAGTGGAGTAAAAAACGGGGCAAAAGTCGCTTCCTTCTCGATTTTTTTTTTTGCTTTAGAACACACCGATATATACCTCATTTTATTAAATGGATCATTGTACAGGGTGTTCCAGCGAGGACTGAACAGGGACCTATTTTCGACCTTCCTTGTATTTTGGAAAAATTCAAAATAGCCAATCAATGTATTTTTTCTTGTAGAATCCAAAAATGTCATCGAAAAAATACTTGAACCAGAAACAAAAGAGTTACGCTATGCATCAGGTGTTTTTTAAATAGAATGTATCGTTTTTTATACGATTTTTGGAAAGAGTGATTTTTTTTATGTCCGTTCTGATTAAAAGATTTGATTTTGCGATAGCTGTTTATATTACATTTTAATGTTTTACAAACTAAAATTTTAGCTTCACCTGTTTAAAATATACGATAGGTTGGTATAGGTGATCAAGGTAAAATGACGTTTGAATGCTTTGTCAATAAAAATTGACATTATTTTAATTATTGTCGAAGTCTTCACCTTTTACCATTGGCAGAATATCAGAATTTAATTTGGAAACATGATGGGGTGCCCCCTCATGCCGTGCATGATGTGGTTCAATTTTTAAATCGGCGCCATAACGAATGGATAGGGCGAAATGGAACATATGCTTGGCCGCCCAATAGCCCCGACCACTCAGTTTTGGATACATTTCTTTGGGGCCATTTGAAGAACGTTGTATACAGACAACGAAAATATTCAAGAGATCATGGGAAAAATTGTCGATGAAATAAACCGCCTTAACCAGGAAAATCATATTGTAACAACAAGTTTAGAAAGGCTACAAAGGGGTTATCGATGTTGCTTCGAGAAAAACGGCGGTCACATTGAAAACTTATGTTATTAGTAGTTTTATTTTATTATTTAATAATTATTTTTTATTGAATTTCTTTTTCTATCATGTAAAGTTTTATTTTCCTCAAATAGGTTTTTTATCCTTAGAATTGTATTGATGGATATATTTCTATGAAAATTTGCAATAAATCTTCTTCTTGCTTCTCTTGCATTTTCTTGGCACTTGTAAAATAGCATAACAATCTGTAGTCTCTCGTCCAAAGAGTATTTCATTTCGATCAGAGTCAAATATATATTTTTTAGGTGAAGCCTTCCACAATAATTAAAATAATGTCAATTTTTATTGACAAAGCATTCAAACGTCATTTTACCTTGATCACCTAAACCAACCTATCGTATATTTTAAACAGGTGAAGCTAAAATTTTAGTTTGTAAAACATTAAAATGTAATATAAACAGCTATTGCAAAATCAAATCTTTTAATCAGACATAAAAAAAATCACTCTTTCCAAAAATCGTATAAAAAACGATACATTCCATTTAAAAAACACCTGATGCATAGCGTAACTCTTTTGTTTCTGGTTCAAATATTTTTTCGATGACATTTTTGGATTCTACAAGAAAAAATACATCGATTGGCTATTTTGAATTTTTCCAAAATACAAGGAAGGTCGAAAATAGGTCCCTGTTCAGTCCTCGCTGGAACACCCTGTACATACGAAATCACAAAATATTACTTTTTTTTTGCGGTCTCGACTTTTTATTTACAAAAAACTGGAAAGATTATTATTTTTTAAAAATCGTGTTTTTTTATGTTTCCGCTCGTATAACTTCTTACCTAGTTAAGCGATTTTTTTTTTGACTTATAGCCGTCTTTTTGGCGCTTCTTCCCTTGTAAAACATGATAGCTGATTTATTTTAAATATGGCTAAAACAAATTATGTAAACAAGTTTTCACTAATCGAAAAACATTTTTGTTTTTGGAAATTTTACATAACATGCAGCGAATAAAATGTAGACAAAATATCAAAAAAGTTTTTAGGAGCAAAATCGTTAGTGTAGCTTTCATACTTGGGTGCTACGATTTTTTGAAGTTCATGTTCGTTCATTCGATGTTTTAGCCATATTTAAAATAAATAATAGCTATCATTATTATGCATACTTTGCCAAATTACCTATGGGTTTGCAGCCGGAAATCACCGGAGCCCCAATAGGTGGCGCTAAGTGTTACACTTAGCATGTAGTACTGTTTCAGTATGATAGACGTTTCGTTTTCCATTTTGTCATATCGAGCAATCTGTTATTTCAGATCTCTTTGGGTACAAGCCTGCCTGATGAGGGTAGAGGCCCAGAGATCATGATCGGAGGAGAGTACTCTGTGACCTAATCGAAAGCAATACTTCTTGTAGGCAGGGATGCCAATTTTTGAAAAAATATCGATATATCGATATCGCTAAATATCGGTAAGGACGATATCGATACTTCGATATATCGGAGACATTTATATCGATATATCGATATTTGGGTAAAATTATTAATCGGTGTAATTTTAGTTTTTATTTTAATTTTTTTTTAATTACATGAACAGTACACTCAGTACAGTGACCAGTGACAGTAATGACAGTATATAGTACGGTTAATGCAAAAAAATCAGCTTAGTATTTTTTTTTGTTTTTATTACAAAAATCAACAGTGAAAACATAAACATGAAGTAAAAGTGTTAGAAATAAAATAATACTTCAATCAAGTCTTAATCTAATAAGTAATAATACTACTTAACCCCAATAACATTCTGGTAGGGAACCTAAAAATAATAAATAAGACAAAGCGTCACCTGAAAGTCTATTTCTTTGTTGAGTTATTGTCAAGCCAGCCCTCGAAAAAAGCCGCTCAGATGGTACAGATGTGCCTACCGGAGATAAGTATTTATGAGCTAACAAATACAAATTGGGATAAACATGTTTCGTATTTTCCCAAATTTCCAATGGGTTTTCTTTTAAATCGGCAACCGGATTGCTTAAATACAAAGATAACTCGGAACATTCCTTTTGTATTTCCTTGTTATTTTTTTTGGTGGCTAGTTGTTTATGGATACCCCATATGTCCGTTTCTGCATTTTCCATATCTTCTTCAGCATCATCATCATCAATAGATTTTTCCTGCAGTAGCAAATTTTGTCTTCTAATGTTTTCTTCAATCATTTTCGACAAATATATATTTGTTTTTCCTAATGCTGGTAAGTCACAATGGTGAATGGCCTTAAACCTAGGATCCAAAATGGTACTTAATGATAATAAGTGAGCACTTTCAACTTTTCCAAAGCGTTTTTCAATTTCGGCATTTAAAGCAGTTTTTAATTGTTCTCCGGCCTCGCTATGAACTTCAATTTTATGAAAACTTTTTTTTAGGCAATTTACCATGGGAATTATTTTACTTATAGTAACATATTTTTGACCAGAGGCTTCAACTGTCAATTTTTCAAATATTTTCAAAATATTTGTAATCTCCTTTAAAGTTTCAATTTCTAAAGCTGACAACATGGGCGGCGAGGTGGGTTTTGTTAATAAAATATCATTAACTAAGGCAAGCAATTCCAAAAATCTATCGATCATATAGAATGTACTATTCCATCTCGTTTTCACGTCAAGAATAAGTTTTTTCATTTCTCCAGCCTTTTTGCCCTTTTCTTTTTGCTTTTGTCGCAACTCATCGCTCGACTTTGTACTTCGTTTAAAAAACAAGACTATATTCCTTACCTTGGAAATAAGGTCTTCTATTCCACATTTTAAACTGTTTTCCACGGTCAAATTTAACGTATGAGCGAAACAGCTAATGTGCCCATTATTTCCAAATATTAGTTGTACCGCTTTAATCATTTTAGCATCATTGTCCGTTACAACAGCCACAACCTTTTCCTGATCAATGTGCCATTTTGCCATTAAATCAACTAAGATAGTTGAAATATATTGGGAAGTATGAGCTTCGAACATTTCCATTGTTTCAATTGATAGTGATATTAGCTCAGTTCTCTTTAAAAAATGCACGGTCAAGCCGAGGAAACTTTTCATCGACATTGTTTCCGTCCAAATATCTGACGTAAGAGTTACGTCAGTCGCTTCTTCTAGTTCTTTCTTAACAACTTCGGCCAAAACATTAAATTTTTCAAAAATCATACTTTTTATTGTGTTTCTAGAAGGAACTTTATATAATGGCGAAAGTTCCTTTATAAGGCCTTTAAATCCCTCCGAATCTACTGTGGAGAATGGAAGATTATCCTTGCAAATAAACTTTATTATAGCGTTTGTTATTTTACTGAACTTCTTTCCGCCTTCTAAAAAAGAAAAAAAAAATAGAACGTATATGACTAAATAGGTACCTAGCTAAAAAAAATTTTTTCTCATACTAGTATTCATAACATATTAAACATTAAACGAATAGTCGGTTGATAAGCAATCCTGACGGTGGTAAGTTTGAGAAAAAATATTATAGCAGCAAGTATCTATCAATTAAGTGTTTTTACCACTGTAACTGTTTATTGTTGAAAAAGATGAAGAAACTGTTGGCTGTTCCAAGTCCAAGTGTCGTCTCTTTTTTGTTTGACTTTCTATACAGTCCGATTCATATTGTTTCTAAAAACAAAAACAAATAAATTCTACTTGTCAAAATATGATATTACACTTGCCTTACCAAAAAAGAGGATCTTGATCCTGATGTAGATACAGATGAGATAATCGATTCAGAATCAGTATCTAAATTTCTAATAGTTTCAGTTTCATCTGCAGTCTGAACGATCATTTCCATTGTTGATTTAGACGTAGATGGGGTTGGTGTCGCTACTTCTTCATTTATGAGAAAATTATTCAGCAGAGTGGGAGTGGAAGGTTTTTTCTGAAATGAATGCAATGCAAAAATTTATACCTAACTGTACAATTTTTCATAAAATTCGGGTAAGCGATACCAGCAGCGGATTCAGGGGGCGGAGGGGGCGATCGCCCCCCCCCCTTTTTGTACGATTAGAGCAAAAAAAAAACAGCTAAGTAAATTTATTTTCCTAATTGAATATAGTACAAAATAAATAAATACGGCCGAAATACTCCATAGTAGGCCTTCTCTTGGATACTTTGCATTGTGCTGCCCTCACTAGACAGGAATTTTAATTACAATTTGAGTGATCGGCCATGTATATATAACAACCCAACGATAATAGACTAACAGTAACAGTTTGCCGAATTTGTCTGGCAAGTTCAAGCCACGCTGTGACGTCACCGTCGTGTTTATTTGTCCCATTTTTAAACTAAAAAATTAAAACGACTTTAAAAACACAAACTATATAACAAAATCACGATTTAAAACAAACAGCTCGTCAAAAAACACACGATCTTACGCGCTACCAAACGTAAACAAACGATTTCAACACCGGTGGTGACGTCAGAGCCGATTCCCGCGATGCGAAAAATGCCCAACGTACGTTAAATGGAACTAAGCCATCCTGTTAGTCTATAATCGTTGTATATAACCAACCGCCCTCCCTTTTTTAGGGCCTGGATCCGCACCTGAGCTATACCCAAGATATTTCAAGAATTCCGTATTTTTGTTACACACTGTATTATATTTTTTACAAGTGAATATAAGAATTAATATTTTCTAATCTGCTTACCTTAGATTGTGAACTGTTTTTGCTCTCTTCTATTTTATGTAAACTAAAATGACTTTTTAAGTTTGTCGTATTACCCGATGTTTTTATAATTTTTGCACACACCTTACACTTTGCTTCTGTCTTACTCAATTTCAAAAAATACTTCCACAACTCGCTCTTCGGTGCCATAATTTCTCTGTTATAATATGTATTTGTCACAACACCATGCAATAACAATAAAGAATAAAAATAAACTACATTCGCATAGTAATCATAATCGTAAGTCAAATGTCAAATCAAAATATTCGCCGAGATTACACACATGATTGCGGTGAATCCCCGATTTAAAAGGTTTTAGACATAGCACAAATATCGACAAAATTCGATATCGATATATCGGAGACCTAAATATCGATGGCACATATCGATATTTTCCTTCCGATATATCGATATTTTGAAAATATCGATATATCGTTGCCATCCCTACTTGTAGGCCGTGTTGCACCTGCAGAAATTATATATTTTTGCTATTCTACATATAAATATAAAGTGCTTCATTTCCTTAAACATATTAATCCCATACACTTTACCTTAGTAGCGGCTCGCGGGTGAAAAAGTCGGTGGAGTGCAAATGAAATGAAAAAAATGCAAGAAAATATCGCAATAATTTTTTTTCTAGAATTTCTTTTTATATGTGGAAGGGGTAGAATATTTTTTACGACTTACCTAAATTTAGTATAATAAATCAATTCTCCTATCCTTCATATCAGCAAATTTACTTATAACATCCTCATAAAATGGATGAGTTGCCCTAATCTCCTCCAGACATTCTTTTTGAATTGAAATATTGCCTAGAGAAGTAAGTCTTTTTTGAGATATTGTATTTCTTAAATCAGTTTTTACACGTTTGAGGCTAGAAAAACTTCTTTCCACTGAAGCACTTGTCGACGGTATTGTCAAAATAAGGGAAAACACTTTATACGTTTTGGTTAAAATATCTTTATTTTCATTAATTTTTTTCACTTGCTCTTGCAGCGATATATTCCAATTACTGTCATTGGCAAAAATAAGACCAAACACATTTTAAGTTGTTGAACTTTTTGAATATATTTCCCCATTTAACTGTAACAAATTTTCAAAAGAGCCAGTCGGAAAATTTAAACTACATTCGGAAAATTTAGCGGAATCTGCCAAACATAAAAATGTAAGTTTTTCAGAGTCTAAGTGTCATTTCCATTAAAATATGGTTCAATATTTCATAAAAAAGGGTTTTATACTTAGCTCTAATTTCTTCAGGTGAAAGCTTAGCAAGCTCACGTTTGTAATGATTTATTTCTGTAATAGAATTTGCTTTATCAAACATGGTATGTCGAAACGATTTTTTTTGAAGAATGTAACATGAACAATCACATTTACTAACTTCGAATTTGAAGACCAACGAGTTTGTAATTTTTGGTATACGCCTCGTAGATGCAGATGTAAGGGCGTACGTTCGTTTGGCTGAGTGATGAAAAAATGAGGGAATACTACTAAGGTTTGCGAAAAAATTTGACATTTAGAAATATTTTTAAACTGCTGCATCAGGACAAATACAGCCTGCGGCGCTTTTTCTTTTTTTTTTTTGAAGGTCATTTAGATGGCCAGACATCACACTTGCACCATCGTAACATTGCCCTATTAATTTATCTTGATTGTCAAATTGGTCCAAAATTTGATCCAATAGAGAATATAAATTCTCCGACGTGCTATCGGAGCTGACATTATAAAATGCTAAGAATCTCTCGACTACTGAACCTTCTGAACTAACGTATCTTAAAATATCTCATGGACTTCCCAGATTTATGGATTTTGTGGGTTACTATGTGTTAGTTTGAATTTTAGTTTATCGGACACAAGGTTTTTTATACTGTTTTAAGATACTTTTTACTTCTGTTATCATTTTTGATAACAGGTTTTTCTCAATTAAATCGTAAGGACCAGTTTGAATCAAATTGTCTACTCTTTCAAAATAATCTGTTTTGTCTAGTATAACCACCTTACTTTCTAATTTTTAATATGTTCTTAGTAATATGGCGACCATACAACACAACAATATTCTAATATGCTATGAACCAAAGCGAAGTACAGTGATTTCAGGGCTTCTATGTCCTTAAAGCCCCAACATTGGCGTATTTTGAACCTAAAAATCAATGTTAAAAATTACTCCCAAGTCGTTTGTAACGGTTTCTCTCTCAACCTCCGCTTTGTCAATATAATAACGATGGTGTGCCTTTTTTTATAGAAAAAAAATAACTTTACATTTAGAGGTGTTGAAGTACATTTGATTTTTCGAACATCAGGCGTGAATTACTTTGATACTGGATTGCAAAAAAACAAGTGCTGATAATCCCTAAGATCAAAGAATAAGCCATTTATATAAACAAGGAATAAGATAACACCAGATGATACACAAATTTCTTTGGATATAGGGCCATTTATACAGACAACTTGAGTTCGATCTCTAATGTAGGTGTTAATCCACGTTATCAGTGGATCAGCTATACCAAACAATTTAAGTTTATTAATAAGGAGATTATAATTGACCCTGTCAGACTGACTAAAAATAATCTGCAAAAAGATCAGCAATATTTTTTGAATCTGTTGATGAAACTTCATTGGTTAAAACATTGTGCTCAGTAAAATTTATTTATTTATTAAAGAAGCCAAACTTCACAAGG
The DNA here is from genome assembly GCA_030620095.1 of Kuschelorhynchus macadamiae. NCBI lineage: Eukaryota > Metazoa > Arthropoda > Insecta > Coleoptera > Curculionidae > Kuschelorhynchus > Kuschelorhynchus macadamiae. The sequence continues at coordinate 1,417,968 of JAUTXW010000007.1, read as the reverse complement.
AAACTTCTTTGTCATCTATTGTGAGTGACTCTCGTTTTTTTTTATACTACCATGGGTTTAGCATTTATAAAATATCTCTCATGCCTCCTTTAGCTAGATCTATTGGAGAAACACAATTCTAACCTTCTTGGCTTGAATTGTAGATAGGAATACTTAATATGCTTGCTCACTGCATATGCCTAACTCGAGGCATCAGACAAATGGAACTATTAGTCTTTTATTTCTTATTTCTTATTAAACTTAATTATTCTATTTTGTTACAGAATTACTTTTAAGTTATAACATAGACGTATCGGCCTGTGATAACAACGGCAACACTGCCTTACACTGGGCGTGCCTTAAGAAGCACCATCAGACTGCCTTATATATTTTAGAGAACTGCCAAGATGCCAAATTTGTTGATATTCCGAATAACGAGAAAAAGACGTAAGCTACCACATTGTAATCAAAGAATGTGTTTTTTTTTTAATTATGCAGTCATTTATACAGCTCTCTAATTGAAATTCTGTAACTCCAAAAAAAGTTTTTTTTCTTAAATATATACATCCGGTTGCACAAATTGCTGTTTAGAATATTTAACCGAGCTTTCGGATTTGACAAGCTGTTTATAGAAATTTAGTAACTCGCTGTCAAATTTGACATTTCGTTAAACATTCTAACTATTTAATTGAGCTTTCTGCAACCGGCGCGGCGGTTAATATAGTTTCAAATCAGTAATCTTCAAATTATTTTGTTTAATTGTATTTCAGTCCTCTTCACCTAGCAGCCCGCAACGGTCTGGTGGATGTAACCCGCGAGCTTCTAAAGAAAGGAGCCAACGTCCTGGCTGTGGACAACGAAGGGCTAACACCGGCCCTGTGCTGTGCTCCGAGCTACAGCGTTGCCCAATGCCTAGCGCTAATTTTGCAAACATTGCCTGATTTTTTAGACAGAGGGACCACACCTGATGGTATGTACTCTAGACTTTCGCTTTTTTGATACACACGTGGTGCTTGAGCTTTTATAGGAGGATTTTAATTTTTTCATTTAATTATACAGGATGATAGGGAAAGGCTCTGAAACGTGAAAGTACCGGTAATTTATAGCAAATAGTTACGCTCGTTTTAAAATTTACGATTTTTTTGACAGGCCGGCAACAATGCATTTATACTCTCTGGGCGCTGTTCGAATTGTCATTTTGAACGCCATTTAGTTTGTCGGCTAAAAACCCTGTGAATATTTAATGTTTTATCGAGCATAATTCTAGTGTTTTTAAAAATTAATACTTTCAAGTAAATAAAATGTATCAATAAAAACAATTACAATTTTTGGAATTTTATACCACACACATATACTATCGGAAACACCATGATTATTTACACAAGGATGACTAGACGGACATATTGGTAATGTAATCCAGCTCTCTTGTCATTTAACTTTATTTAACTTATTTTTTTATTTATTTGTGTTTAGGATATTTTAACAGTATTTTTGTAGAAACTCTGTTGTTTTTGCCTTGTAAACAAATATATTGCCCTATTTCAATTCGGCTGTATCATTGTAACCTTATATTAAACCAGATCCGTATAGGCGATGTTACTGTAGTTTATTAAATATTTTGTTAAATTGTTAAGGGTGGTTTATTATGTTAATCATTTAATATTTTTGTCAGTAAATAAATGTGTTGACAAATTTAATTAAGATTAAAAAACCCTCAAATTCTTCCATTCTAAATGTATAAACTTTATTTACCTTTAATTTGGCCATTTTTTTGCTCAGTTTTTGACATTAAGTTAGAATCTGAGCAAATGCAAGCCGTGTTGTCAAAAGTAAATGTTTATCCACATATATATTCAACGGTTACAAGTTAACAAATTAAGGTTTGAAAAGAACTACTTTTCGTTATAATTTATATCTGGAATACTGAAATTTGTAATATACGAGGGCCTTTAATCAAAGACTAGGACTAGTACTACCTTTATTTATTTATTACTCTTAAACGATACTTTTATCACGCTCTATATAGACCCCCTGTAATGCAATAACCTTATCCCAACGGTGCTGCCAAGACATGGCGGAAGCCATTCTTTGAGAGCTTCAAAACCGCCTCTAAAACCTTAACAGCATCCAATTCTGTTAAGGGAACAGATAGAAGTCGCATGGGGCTATGTCAGGACTATATGGAGGATGCGGTACAGACCTGACATTTTTAGTGTTCAAAAACTCTGTCACTATATTCGCTATGTGAGGGCGAGCGTTATCATGATGAAGTGTTCCAATCAGCTCGGGTCGTTTTTTGGGGATGTAATCCATCATCAACTGGAACAAAACTTCTTTATAATAACTGGCAGTTACTGTACTACCATGTGGGACCATGTGCGTATACACCATGCCTTTGTGATCAAAAAATGTTATGACCATAGCTTTAGCGGCAGATTTTTGCGCACGTGCTTTTTTTGGAGGTGGTTTTCCTTTTTCCACCCACTCCGTACTCTGTTGCTTCATCTCCGGATCATAACAATACACCCAAGTTTCATCCGCAGTAATAATGCTCTTCCACCATTCTTCATCTTCTTCTTCAACGCAATGTTTCCAGTATTCACAAACCGCTATACTATTCGCTCGGAATCCAGCGAGCACAAACTCTAGACATGTTTAAATGCTTGTGTAAAAGAGTAAAAACACTTCCAACAGATATTTTAAGAATATTAATCATCGAAAAAGTTTCCGTTGCAGATTTTCCAAAACGAACACAAAATATTATTACATATCTTTGTTCTTTCAATTCATCCATCACGATTCTTAGAGGTGCGGTAATAATATCTCAACTTTAGAGCGGCGTCAACATCAAATAAATAATTTATGACAACTGACATTTCGCGAAATGAAAGAAGCCTACTTGGATGATATTTTCTGATTTTTGGCGTTTTGTAGTTCGTTGCACTCGGCCGTAAAAAATTCAGTGCTACTCTTTATTGAAAGACCCTCGTATATTCCTTACTAATCAATATTTATTTATAATGAAACATACTATAGGTAATTACTATTGATTCAACTTCGGCATTAGGCAACCATGTAAGAATCAGTGATAGGGACCACGGCTTTGTTCCTATTTCCATTTTAAGCCGATTTTAAGGATGCTACCGGTAGTTGTAGTGTTGTGAAGATATAATAATAAAACAGTTTTAAAGTTAAGTAATTCGGAGAGTTATACAAAAATTCTCGCAACAAAATGCATATCATGCATAATCAGATATGCCAGTAAGGATGAATGATTTTCAAAATTTATGAATTCAGAGCTTACTTCTTACCATAGACGTAATAACAGGGAGGCGGAATTGTTTTGACTTGAACGTAATCATATATTGTCAGTATTATTACTTGGTCTATTGCTGTGTGGTCGATTTGGTTGATCTGAAAGTATTTCTTAACTAAAACTGAGAACTGTTAAAAAATATCCATAGATAGATAGAAATTAAGCATTGTCCCAATAAATGTATGTCTAAGCTTGTTTGTTTTGGTTTACTTTGTTCTGACTACAAAACAACGTACCTACCTCTCAGTATTTTTAAATTATTTATCGTAAGAAATGTATATTTTTTATTCAAATGTGTATAAATATGTATACCTGTGTTTTTTTATGGGGAAAAAAGTGCAGATATGTAATTTTCCTTTCTAAAGAACGATAAAATAGTAATTACATGTCATATTAACCCTTAATGTAATTAACCATACTTACAAATCAATAAAATATTATATAAACCACATTTTGACTTGACTACTACTTAACGTTAGGGGTTAAATAGTCCAAATGTCTTCGACTATAATGCCTAAGAACTCGAACATAAATTATCAAAAATAACAGCTCGTAAATAAGTCGTATTACAGTCTGCAGGAGTAATTTTTACTTTACTACTTGATTAGTATGAGATTTGTAAATCTTATTTTCTATGTTATATCATGGTCCTTTCTTAATGTTGTGTGATTTCTGAAATATTTTTTAGATGCTTTTTATTACTTTTATTTACTTTTACATTATTGATTGTACACAAAAACTCACAAAAATTGCACAAAAACAATGCTCGAATTCAGGCATCACCGTTTGTGCTGTTATACTAGATTAGGATTGACAAAAATGCGGCGGTGTTGTCGGTTTTAAGCAGTGGCATTGTATGGCAATAAAAAACAGGTTATTTGAATAATTATTTGTTGATAATAATTATATATACAGTGTTAGAACAACCATAAAAATTAATTTTAATATTACCAAGAATAATTTTTTTAATAGACATTTATTTTGTCTATGATTTTGCTCTATATATTTGGTGAGGTACACTTTGCAATCATCATGCAAAGATGTCATTTGACTTTCTAATTAAACTGGTGAACCTGTTATTTATAAACAATGCTAATTATACAGTGTGAGCTAAAATTATATCATAAAAAAGCAATATATCACAATCGCCTAAAATAAAAACAAAGAATCTGTATACACTGGGAACGAGAAAAATGAATACTTTAAAAAAAATACTTAAATATAGGTCATTCCATTAAAAAAGTCATTCTTCTCTTACAGCGCTCTTATTGCAAATCAAATTTGATGTCTAAAAATCATCTGCACATTCTTCAGAAACCAGAGAGTGGCTATCCTGAATTATTAAAAAATGATTGTTTAAGCTAAAAAAAGGAGGGCCGTTCACTGTATGCTGTGTAAGCCGTATAAATAAAATTGTTTTTTCTCAATAATGAGAAGTTCTTATCTGTATACATGAAGAATTTAGAGAAAAACAATTGCAAGTTCAATATTTACATTTTTTTTTTAGGAATGAGAACTTTTGACATTCGGTTATATTGTAAAACTTTTTTACTGAAAAAGATCCATTCTTTTTATAATAGTCATTTCCTTTTCATCCTGTATATATCAGACAGTTTCTAATTACATAATGATATGAATAAGTTTGGTTCAGGCACAGTTTGAAAATCAGGTGTATCTTTTACAGAGATACGTCTTGGTCTATCTAGAATTAAATTCGCATTGACATTGTAGGGCTTGGTTTAACCTTCAACATGTTCGAATTCCTGATGGCCCTTCCTTCCTCCTGTGACATCCACAAATCCGTCAAAACCTCCCAAACCCAAACGCCTGCCGTTCTCGTAAACGATCCAGACAAGTTCGAGCTCGAAAAAGCATTCCTAACACCCCAGAAATCAAAAAAATCCAAGACTACCGTAAATGTCGACGATGCCTCCTCTTGCTTCATCAAAGAAACTCAGAAAGTCGAAGCCCAAGGAGCGAAACCTAAAGTAGCGCTTCCCCTCGAAAAGGGCAAAAAGCTCCATAAATCAGAAAAGGAACTTCATCTCCCCTTAAGAGGGGGTGGTTGCGTAAAGCCGAAAAAGACTTACAATTTGTCATGTAAAGAGTGTCAAAGATTCCAGAAGTTGTGCTTCAACTGTTGGAAACAGAAGAAGAGACCTTGTAAAAAGATGTTGACCTGCGCCGATTGCCAGAAATGTGGATCTATTTGCGACGACTGTCAGTTCCGCCGAGAACTGAGGAAACACATCGCTGATAAGTCTTCCTTTAGAGCCTGTAACAAGTTCTTTTTTAAACTACTCTCTGACACCACAAGCAGTGTTCGAGAGAAGCTGTCGCAAATTGAAGATGAACCGAAAACTCCCGATTGTAGTAATGGGAAAGAGGCTGGAGAAAATACCCCGCAGAAATATGAAAGAGAAAAGATGTTTAGTCTCTCTGGACAAGATATTGATATCATGAAAGAATTTGGCAAGGAAATCCACCAAGAGATTGAAATTAATTTGCGAAATGCCCATAAGGAAGGTTCAGAGTGTTCCACTAAAGACAGTGAAGTTAAAGAACTGGGTAATGAAAATGAAAATTTAGTAGGTTTAGAATCAGTTGAAAATATTGATAGCCCGACAAGTGACGATGTTAAACAGTCAATTAGCAGCTGTCAAAATATGATGCTCACAGTTCCGGAACAATGTAAAACTGTTAATCAAAATAAGTCTGAGACCATTGTTCTGTTTAAGAGAAAAAAACGAAACAAGCAGTATTGTATTAAAAACGTCTTTGATATACTGGACAAGCCATATCTTCAGACTTGTTCGGTGGCGAAACGTTCAAAAGCCGTCCAGACTGACGTTACATGCGAAGAATTTTTAAGTTTAGTCGATACTGAACCTTCATTACTCGATTTTAGCGATTTAGATTCCGATAATGGGGCGCCTAATAAAAAAGATGCTGCAGTTGATACTAAACTTGATAGATTAGCAAGCACAAAGGCTGATGTACAAAGCAGTGCAAACATGTCAAATGCAATTAAGGGTCTAGAAGTAACCAGAGAAGAGACCTCCGAGAAAGTATCAGATGAAGAGCCTCTCACAGAATTTCAATGTTCTGATGAAATGAATACCCAAAATGACACCAGAACGGAAATTGAATTGCCTATTGAAAGGGGATATGAGTTGTGTCAAGGTGATGCCGAGACGAAACTTGAACAGCTTGCAACAGTGCAAAATGTGGATGTCATTGTAAAAAATGAAGTAGAAGGTACTGAGGAAATTGACCAAAGCGCTATCACTACCAAAGATGATATTAGCGGCATTGCATGTGATATTGGAGAAAATAATGATGCAGAGAAGTTGTCCAGTTTAAGTGACGACGGCGAAGACGATTTTGATGGCTTGGTGGCTCTAAAAAAGAAAGGCAAGAGACCTGATCTTTCCTGTTCCATATCCTAAATGTGTACCCGTAATTTAGAATCTTATTAATTTATATATTTTGTTTGAAATATATTTATGTATTTTACATTTTGTTGTGTTCAAATTTTAATTATTTATATTCTCATTACCTGTAACAACACTGACCTAAAAAGCAGATTATTCAGAGTTGTATAATCTTATATTGTTCACGATTTAGAGTCTTGACAATATAGGTGAGGTTAATTGGAGAGTAGCTGCTTTTTATTCCGAATTTTACACTGTCTTCGAAAAATATGTTCTCCGGTTCAAACCAAAAATCAATGTGTATAATTACCCTTCCCGTTACACAAAAGAGTCTTAAGCAACCTAAGAGAAAAATTCTGATTTTTCTAGAAATGGAAAACAAAACACATCTCAAATGACTATAATGCATTCAAAAATATAAGGGCTCTCATCAAGAGGCATATCAATTCTGTTTATAATAATTATTTATAATAATTAACTTCCCAAGCTTGAATATAAAATAACCCCAAGTGTTTATGGAAATGTATACATAGAAGCGTATAACCTCTCGAATTTCAGACAATTTATCATTAAACAACGCTTCAATAGATAATCATCAGCGAATAGTGAATTCCTTTGCAGCATTTTTTCGGAGCGTTTTAGCGTTTAGTGGTAGTACTGTATCTCCAAATCATATGAGTAACTAGAACACTTCCAGCACTAAGTGATTTGGATGTGTACATTGCCTTAAAGTGTATTATGTCTTGTTTAAACCACTAATACACATCTCCAAACTGTCCATTCACACTTGCTCAGTTTCCACATTGTGAAAGATGTCAAAAATGTGTCTCTTTTTATTTTAAGTGCTGCCAGTGTTATCGAGAACTACACTTAACTTAAGCTCGGAACAGCCCTATGACTCAATATCCAATATGGATTACAATTTCACTGAATAAGACCAAATTAATAAAATTAATAGTAACATGGTAGTAAATTAATTGAAATAAATGGCGTAGCTAGACAAAAATAAAGTTTTATTGAAGTAGAAAAACATCAGTTGAGTGCAGGCAGGCATTTAAGTAATGTTCAAATGTAAGTAGTAGTCAACTACATACCTCAGTACATTAAAATTAACTGAATTTATATTAAGAGTTTCACAAAGAACCCTGGTTCATGTAAAATGTCTCTATTCAACCAGAAGTTTGTTCCTGACTTTGCGTTATTTGGAAGAGATATACACATTTGTAGTGCTATGACACTGAATAATATTTGATTAGTAGAAGTTTTGTTTTGCGAAATTGGAAAGTTTTTTTTTTAATAAGGGGGTTGGCCTGATTTTAAGATTCTATAGACAAAAGTATATATATATATATATATATATATATATATATATATATATATATATATATACGAGATCACTTTCGGTCTGCCATTTCTTTATTTATTAGCTGCTTATTTTGAAACTGGCCCGAGGTGTTAAACTACCAAAATGCTATTTTATAACGATTACTTCAGATTTTTGTGACTTCCGGTTTTACCCGAAATGCCCCTAACTTTCGATTTTTAAATGAGACACTCTATATATTTTTCAATATTTCGAATTTATGGATCATTTTACGTCCGATAGTACTAGTTTTTTTGCGATTTTGGTAACGAAAAAGAATTTATCACGATATTTAATTTTTAGTCTAGAGGGCCATGACCAACTCAGAATCATTCTAGTGAATGTGTACATTGTTAGGAAAATACATTTTTATTTTTTTCACTACTTTCTTGCTTTTTAGAAATGTTTTAAGTCGGAAAAATCAATTTTCGGTTAATAACTTAGTTATGTCAAATACAACTACCCCATTTTCTAATCACGGTTAAATGGAGTTTTTCAAAACGCATAGAATGACTTAACACAATCATACATGTTGTTTGAGTTTTTTTGTAATTTATTTATTTTTGTCTCCAATAACCATAAAGGACATTGCTTAACATACCTAAAACTAGTTTTTAACCATAAAATATTTTTAACTAACCACCAATAAGATTTTCAAAATGTCCTCCTTGAGCAGCTCTACTTTGAGTAATACGGAACACATTTTCTTCCACAACATTTTGTAGCATTTGCGGAGTCATGCTTTGAAATGCTTCTCGTATCCTATGTTCCAATACTTCAAGTGTTGCTGTTGGTGTCTGGTATACACGATTTTATGTACTCCATAAAAAAGAGTCCAGCGGAGTGAGGTCTGGCGACCTTGGTGGCAACTGGATCGCTCCATTTGTGGCTATATATCGCTGTCCAAATCTTTGCTCCAAATAAGCAATCACAACTCGGGCATTATGGGGTGGAGCCTCATCTTCTTGGAAGTAAATGTACCGATTTAAAGCCAACGGAATGTCTTCTAAAAACCCCTCAATTTCGTTTTGCAAAAACTGTAGGTATCTCTCTCCTATTAAAGGTCCTTGAAAGAAACTTGGCCCAATTATCCTGGTTCCCAATATCCCAGCCCAAACATTTACTCCGAATCTTTCTTGAAAATTTCCAACATTTAATCAATGCTATTTTTTTGCATGGACCAATATCTTGTATTTTGTCGATTAAACATACCATTGTTTGTAAATCTTGACTCATCTGTGTATAATATCGTTAATAAAAAATTATTTGGGTCATTATTTTCCAAAAACCAATTAGCGTATTGAAACCTTCTTTCGAAATCACCCTCGTACAAATACTGGTGTAGTTGATACTTGAAGGAGCAATACTTATACTTTTTTAATATTTTCCAAACTGATTGGTGACTAATGTTTAGTTCTTGAGCAATTTCTCTGGTTAAAGCTGTTGAATTTTGTTCCACAAAACTTAATACATTTATTTCTGTCTCCTCGTCAATAATAAATCTATTTCTTTGTTCATCAGGCACTTCTCTCATTTTTCTAACTAAATAATTTATATACTGCCTTGACGGATGGCGATAGGCACTTTTGCCGCACTGACCGTATATTATTAAAATATCGACCTGCTCACTTCTACTGAATAACATTTTTATTTAAAAGTCACGAAAGAAAAATTACTAGGTATAAAACAAGCACAATAAAATTCGGATGTCAAATAATAAACTGTCAAAATAAAAAATGGTCTTTTTTCCATGGCCTGCTTGGTAGTTTTTTGTTTTGCATAGACCATTATCTTGTATCATGTCATTTCTTGGGTTTGGAGACAAAAATAAATAAATTACAAAAAAAACTCAAACAACATGTATGATTGTGTTATGTCATTCTATGCGTTCTGAAAAACTCCATTTAACCGTGCTTAGAAAATGGGGTAGTTATATTTGACATAACTAAGTTATTAACCAAAAATTGATTTTTGCGACAAAAAATGTATTTCTATAACAATGTACCCATTCACTAGAAAGATTCTGAGTTGGTCATGGCCCTCTATACTAAAAATTAAATATCGTGATAAATTCTTTTTCGTTACCAAAATCGCAACAAAACTAGTACTATCGGACGTAAAATGATCCATAAATTCGAAATATTGAAAAATATATAGAGTGTCTCATTTAAAAATCGAAAGTTAGGGTCATTTCCGGTCAAACCGGAAGTCACAAAAATCTGAAGGAAACGTCATAAAATGGCATTTTGGTAGTTTAACAACTCGGGCCAGTTTCAAAATAATCAGCTAATAAATAAAGAAATGGCAGACCGAAAGTGATCTTGTTTACACCCGGTTTATATATATATATATATATATATATATATATATATATATATATACATACATACATACATACATACATACATACATACATACATACATACATACATACATACAGGATGTCTTAAATAGCGTGTGTCACCATTGCTATCTTCGAAACGGTAAGTGCTACGAGTTCGGTTAAATTAGAGAAAAGTTGTCTTTTTAGTACTCATTTAAGATCTTTTTACCGTGTTGCCAGAATCCTGTTAGTTTATGTGATAAAGTGTGATGTGTAAATAACGCCTAAATCAATTTAGTGGATTATTTCAAAAACTGTTAATTTTAGAGATAAAGTTTAAATTGGAAAGTTTTATATTTTTTTGCGCTCTACAACGCGGTATCTTTAAATTTTGTTTCTGAAGTTTCATAACCTGGCCACCACTGTCAACCTAATTTTTTTCAATACGAACCTGGATTTTTAGTTTCCGTTTTTGAAAGGAAATGGAATTTGCTATACAACCATGTATTGCACGGATATGGCTCACTACGTTTCTATCCAGAAAATCCATCATCGGGAAATAAAAAAATTACCTGAGTACGGTCCTGTCTTTTTTCTTGTACTTTTTCTAAATTCAAATATTTGACATTTTTACAAGAAAAATATAGTTAAATAGTGAAAGCAAAAGTACTACAAAATTCAGTTTTAATAAACGGAAACTCTAAAATCTTCAAATAAATTAACAGGACCGATTCAAATTTTTATTTAAACATAAACTTTAAAACATTTAAAGAAAATAAAGGAAAAACTATTCACGATAAACGAAACTATTATATGTGTTGGAAATGACCACCATTATTTCGTAAACATTTTTGTGCATTTACAATAACCTCTTTTTGAATATTTTCTAACATCCTAGGATTAATTTCGTTACATGCCTGTCGAATTCTTATAATCAGGTCATCTAAATTCTGTTGGGTAGTTCGATACACCTTGTCTTTCATAATACCCCATATGGAGAAATCCATTGGGGTAATATCAGGTGATCGCGCTGACCAGTTTATAGGCCCGTTGTTACCAATCCATCTGTTGGATTTAAAATTGTTTAGAAATCTTACACATCGACGGTCTCGATGGGCGGGAGCACCATCTTGGAAGTATTTAAAATTAAGAAGAATATCTAATGGAAGGTTATCTAGAAGATCTTGGAGGGAAGTGGATAAAAAGTCAAGGTAAATAAGACCAGTCATATTTTCCTGAAAAAAGAATGGACCCACCCGTTTTCTGTCTAAAATCCCATGCCACACATTGATACCGAACTTTTCCTGGAAAGCTGTTTCACGGTGGAAATGTTCATTGCTTTGAGTCCACCGGTAATGTATATTACGATTGAACCATCCATTGTTGCAAAATCTACTTTCATCCGACCATAAGATTTTTTTACAAATGTCGGGGTCTTGCCTTCGACGCCTTAAAAGCCAACGGAAAAATATCCTTCTCCTTGCGTAGTCAGTTGGCCTTAAATGCCGCACTTTTCTACAGCGATAGTGCCTAAATCTATTGCGGTGTAGTATTTTTTTGCTGAATCTTTTGATACACCTGTTTCTCTTTCTATTTCCCTTAAGGAAACTTCCCCGCTGTTAACATTTTTGTAATGTACATATCCAAAAATATATTGCAGAGTAGGTATTTAATAAAAATTCACATTATAATTAACTAAGGAACCGTATCCCCGTCGGCGGTGTTGCCTATTTAAAGTAAAAATTCAAATTTAGGGGGTGCTTGAGAAAAGCGGGACAGTAAAACAATTTTTTCTAAGATAGGGAAAATTGCAAAATAGTTTTTTTTTCTGGTTTTATTTTTAAAGATGTTGCCAAATAAAGTGTCTTTGTGGCCTCTTTTGTAAGCTATGAGAAGGTTTATATTTTATATTTAAAGTTTCTTGTTTGGGCCAGCACCATCAATTTCATTATTTTTTAAATACCGACCTTCAATTGTCTTCTTCAAGTACTTTAATCCATAATGTCGTACCTAACATAATAACAATTAAATTAATAATAAAAAATGTAGGGATAACTTTATGAGGAGTGTTTGTATTATTAAGTATATGGAAAGTTTGATACATGTTTTACTTTCCTCGCAAGAAGAAAGTATTTTTATGTCAAAATTAGACTGATTATGGTAATTCAAAAGTCTATTTTATAGTGCGCAAAAAAATATCATAATATGTTATTTTAGATTGCAACAGTCATTGCATTGTACAGGTATATTCAAAATAACACTACCATAATTTATTATTTTTAATTCTTACTTTCTGGTAAAAAGCTACACTCTTTATGGGCGGTAAATAGTTTATTACACCACTAAAACGTTGTCACGCAACGCCTGGTCGCGCGCCGGCGCCGTTAGGTTTTTAAAGTCGAACGTCATTTTGACAGATAAAACAACGTCAGGGAATTAGGTTTTTATTAATTAATAAAATATTATAACGACAGTATGAAATAAAATAATATAAGATGAAAGCCCGTTAGATGTTATTAGAGTACGAGAAATACAAACGAAGTCATATATCGGCCATATAACGTTAATTACTACTACAAAAAGGAAATATTTTTACACTAACTGAATATCTTGATTCATTGTTGTTAAAAACATCCCGTTTTTTATTAGATCTGTATTACTCATATCTTTTGCAAATCAGCACACAGAGAAATAAATAGGTTGCATTCTAAAAACAGAATAAAATAGAAGATACATTTCTCTGATAATATTCGTCAACGGAACCCAAGAAAAGAAAAACGAAAAAAAATGAACCTAATTTTTTCAAGAAGCAAATTCTGTATATATATCAAACAAATGAACCAAAGTTAGGGTATCGAGGTGATAAGAAGGCTTATCAATACTCAGAATTTGATTATTTTATGTTAAAAAGTTTTTGATATGTGCCTTTAAAGAACCGATAGACGGAACAACATAACTACAGAAATACAAAACATGTTCGGATTTTGAGGACCTAGACACGTGAACATAATGATCTCTCGAGTTTTTTCAGGATAACAATACTTTTCTTACAAATGAACTAAAAAAGGCCACCTCTCAGTTGATTTTAATTTTAAATTTGCGCCTTCCTTTACAATGTACTTTAATGAAACAATTTTTTATTATGAAGCAAAACATTTAATGAAGCTAGAAATGTTCCATATAGTTACAAACGCCCCTAAAATGTGTACCTATATTTTTTTGTATTTTTCATTTTTCATTTGTCAAATATATTTAGCGCCAAATTCTTCTTATAAGTTTAATATTTCTCTCAACTCCCACTCTTATTTTCTTTATTTTTTTAAAATTTGATACATTTGAAGCTCGTTAGTAGCATTACGAAATGCCCTCGCATAAACAAATATCATATCTGTCTTTTCATCATTTGAGAACTCCATTTTAAAAACTTGGTTGTAAAATGACTCGATTTGTCATAAACTGATAATAAACTAAGTTTGACACATAATAAACATCTGTTGATTTTTTCAATTGTTTTCAAAGCCTACTTTGGGAAAGACGTCTTACTAATAATATTATAATACCTACGGGTATACTTGAATCGATTTACCATGTATTTTTATTAATTACTCTGCAATATTTTTCTAAGAGAAAAACTTATATTACAGAAATATTAACAACGGGGAACTTTCGCCAGAGAAAAAGTGGAGTAATAAAGTTACATATTAGACTTTATTATATTTTCTTTGCAACCCCCGTTTTTTTCCAAAACTTATTTAAAACAGGTATGACGAAAAGACAGGACCGTACAAAGTATTTTTTTTTATTTCCCGATGATGGATTTTCTGGATGGAAACGTCATTGGCTATATCCGTGCAATACATGGTTGTGTAGCAAATTCAATTTCCTTTCAAAACCGGAAACTAAAAATCCAGGTTCGTATTGAAAAAAATTAGGTTGATAGTGGTGGCCAGATTATGAAACTTCAGAATCAAAATTTAAAGATACCGCGTTGTAGAGCGCAAAAAATATAAAACTTTCCAATTTAAACTTTATCTCTAAAATTAACAGTTTTTGAAATATTCCACTAAATTGATTTAGGCGTTATTTACACATCACACTGTGGATTTTGGCAACACGTCTTAAATGAGTACTAAAAAAGACAACTTTTCTCTAATTTAACCGAACTCGTAGCACTTACCGTTTCGAAGATATCAATGGTGGCATAATATTTAATTTTATCCGGCAAATAAGTTTTCTTCGAAGGTGCACGAGTCCATTTTGAGACAGGTATATGCACGTTAATTTTTAGATTTAAATTACCTGACAAGTCTGTGATTTGTTTTTGTGGTTTCCAAATAAAATCACACAAGATTTAGATGCGTTCAATTTCAGGTTGTGATCTTGCGCAAATCAGTTTAAATCATCTATATCGCGATTTAAATTATCAACATATACAGCTGAGAGTCATCAGCAAATTGCTGAAGTTTCGAGAATTTAACTACCAAATCAGCAAGGTATAAAGAAAACAGCAATGGTAACAAGATCGACCCTTGCGGTACCCCAGTTGTCAAAGGCAAATAATGAGATTTAAGCTTGTTAGGACTTTAGTAACACAATGTGAGTGGTTAACAAGATATGACCTTAGAAATGTTATCGAGTTTTCCAATAAAACAAGATAATAAAGTTTAGCCAATAGTATATCGTGGCTTAATGTATTGCCTTGCTAAAATCTAATATACCTAGGCAGGTAATTTTTCTCTTATCCTCACTGAACTTGATATCATTTACTAGATTTATTAAACAAGTAATTATATTGAAATTCTCACGGAAGCCTGACTGACAGTCAGATATTAATTTATTAAAAGTAGATAAAGATACGATTTGTATATTTCTCGATAATTTTGGAGACAACTGGTAGTATGCTAATAGGTCTAAGATCCTTAAAATCTTTGGGATTAGTTATTTTTGATAGGAGTTTGATTATTGCTTTTTTTCCATAAATCTGGGTAACAATTTTCTAAAATACATGTGTTATTTATATTTATAAGCCAATTTTTGCAAAAAGATAAACATAACTTCAGATAGGTAACTGATTTTTTCCAGCGAATTTAGTTTTTACTGAATTAATTATATTACTCAAGGAGTTCTCATCAATTAGGTCGAAGTTTAGATCAGAACAAACGTTCGCATGCTTTTCTTGGTTATAGAAGTTGATTATTTCATTTGAAGTTATATTAACCCCTGAGGCGCTATTGAAAAAATAATAATTTATGGCGGATGGGTCCGGGAAATTTGTAGAGATAGAGATAAAATATGCAATCTTTTCTCTAGAGATAGTGTGTTTTGTATAATTTCTCAATTCTCGATAATATCTAAGTCGACCATCAGTTTTGTTTCTAAGATATTTACTGTGTGCTTTGTCTCTAAGTTTAATTAGTAATTTAATATTATTTGTTATCCCTGGCATGTAAGGCCTATCTTTATTTATTTTTGTTGTAATGGTGCATGTTTGTTTATTAGAAAACGTATATTATCATCCAAAAGCTGCAAATTTTCATTTATGTTTATTGTGTAACAAATAGCACCCCAAAGGAGTTGATGAGCATTTTGTTCAAACTGATTGTAATCGATACCATTATAGTCCCTGAGCTCAATGAGTAAATTAAACAATGGTCCAATACCTCTTCAGAGATATTAACTGTTTTGCAATCTTGTACTTGAAGATTATTATTTGTTATTATGACATCAAGATGACTAGAAGTATTACGCGTATGTTAATACGAGTTGGATTCACTACGTGTTGAATTAAGTTGTATATTTCGAGAACTTTGAGGAGTTTGATTTTCGACGCAGTTTGTTTAAGTAAATCTATAGGGTGTCAATTAAGTACTTGTACAAACTTTAAGGGGTGATTCTTTGACTAATTTTATGGTGAAAAGTTCATATGAACATGGGTCTCAAACGGCTTTGTTTCTGAGATACAGGGTGTCCAAAAAAACAATTGTATTTGGTTTTTCCTTGTATTTTTGTTAAGGAACATGACAATTGGACAAAATTTGGGATTCTGGGTATATTGATGACGACAAATTCAATATTAATGTTAAAGGGCGCCACATACAGTGTTGTTCCTGAATTTAATTAACCATAACTTTTTTGTAAAGTCTTTTATGTCATTTTTGACTAGGCAGACCTATTCTCCATTTAATTCTACATAAAAAAGGTGCTCTTAGTATTTTTCGCTAAAAGCAGCCATTTTGGATAAAAAAGGCTTTGAAGTTAAATCTGCGTTGAAATTTTTTATATTGGATCATTTTCGAGATTTCGAAAAATAAGCAAAAAATATATCTTTTATTGATTGTATTATCAGGTAAAAAACTTAAATCATTTACAAGACTAAAACTAAACTAGTTAATAACATTATTTTACAATAATTGTTGGAAATGACCACCGCCTACTTCAACGCGTGCAATAAGTCGCCTTATCATTGATTGCCGAACTCTTTCAAATATACCTGGCGTCTGATTAATAATGGCACAAGATTCAAATATCCTATTTCTTAGATTTTGTTCATTTTGAACTGGACTTTTATAAACCAAAGAATTCAAGTGACCCCACAAAATAATCCAAAGGATTCAAATCTGGTGATCTGGGAGGCCAGGCTTGTGGTCCAGCTCTTCCTATCCAACGGTTAGGGTAATTCTCGTCCAGAAATTGACGCGCAACGACACTAAAGTGTGGCGGTGCTCCGTCGTGCATTAACCCCATCCTGTTTCTGGTTTCTAAATCAACTTCTTCTAAATGGTTGGGAAGTTCGTGCTCCAAAAACCTTCGATATTCTTCGCCATTAAGCCTTTGCGTAGGTGATCACCGATAATTCCTACCCAAATATTGAGAGAAAATAGCACCTGAAAATGATTTTCTCTGATAGCATTCGGATTATCCTCAGCCCAGATATGGTTGTTATGAAAGTTAATTATGGAATTTCTAGAAAACGAGGCTTCATCTGTGAAAAGCACATGGCTTAAGAAATCCGGGTTTCGTACTAATCTATTACGCAACCAAACACAAAAATCGAGTCTGAGGGAAAAATCTCTAGGTAATATAGCCTGCACACGTTGCATATGATAAAGATAAAGTTGTTGGGACCTTAAAATTTGCCAAACAAGTGTGTGTGTAATATTCAGTTCAAGAGCTATTTTCCGTGTACTAGTTTGCGGGTCTTCTTCAATTCTGTTTAACACAGTTTCTTCAATCTCAACTGTTCGAACTGTTGCCGGCCTTCCTGGAACATCTGTTGTCCTTCTGAAGCTGCCACAAAGTCTTGCGTCTTGTGCATTACCGCGAGCCATTCCATAAGTAAAATGAATGTCTGCCATTTCTGCGTTGGTATATTGGTACATTTGGGACAAAACACACGAAAATATTACTTATAATGGCAAATGATAAAAAACTACTTGTTTTATTCTAAATCAACTGCCATGAATGGTTCTGCTATCATGGAAACCTCTCAGTTGTTTTCCAAGGCCTGCTATAGATTCACCTATACTATTTTCTTGTGTACTGTGGCTGCAGAGGAAAGATGTAGCACATTTTTAGGATTTTATTATTTTTATCCAATTTTCACTAATTTGGTAATTGTGATATGTTAATGTGATAGAGTAACATAGCACATGATTTTGAAAAAGTATTTTTCGCTTATTTTTCAAAATCTCGGAAATGATTCAATTTAAAAAAATTCAACGCAGATTTAACTTCAAACCCTTTTTTATCCAAAACGGCTGCTTTTAGCGATAAATACTAAGAGTATCTTTTTTATGTAAAATTGAATGTAGAATAGGTCTGAATAGTCAAAAATGACATAAAAGGCTTCACAAAAAAGTTATGGTTAATTAAATTCAGGAACAACACTGTATGTGGCGCCCTTTAACATTAAATAAAAAACTAAGCTAATATTTGAATTTCTTGTCATCAATATACCCAGAATCCCAAATTTTGTCCAATTGTCATGTTCTTTAACAAAAATATAAGCAAAAAACCAAATAAAATTATTTTTTGAACGCCCTGTATCTCAGAAATAAAGCCGTTTCAGACCCATGTTCATATGAACTTTTAATCTTAAAATTAGTCAAAGAATCACCCCTTAAAGTTTGTACAAGTACTTAATTGACATCCTATATATTAAAATCGCCAACAAAGAGTGTATAATCGTAAAATGGCACCGTTAGGTTCATAATATTCCAGGCACTCAATAAAATGTATGGTTTCGGTTTCGATGATAACTTAGTAAATTTCTTTTGTTCCTATCTTTATCAAGGTGTGCAATATAATGGCCAAAAGACGTTTACGTTTGAAGGCACTAGTGGCGCTCCACAGAGTAGCAACCTTGCTCCTATGATCTCTTTCATCTCTTATGTTTGTTGATGCCCTAAGGTCTTTAATAGAGTTTTAAAATTTGGCTGACTGCGGACAGCTTCAGCAGAACATCGGCAGCGTCTGCGATAAATGCGAAGAGAGAACTCAAAAATTGTGACACTTGACAATAATGACATGGCACTATACTTCAAGTTGGAGATCAGCTGATTCCAAGCTGGCTTAAGACGTTTATGTCACAAAACGAAGCGGCTTGATTCAAGTCAACTTTAAAATATTTTTGGCTCGACTTGAACGTTCCAATCCAGCTTCAAACTCAATATTGCACATTTAATTCTCTCGTTCATAAGCAACAATTATAAGCGACTTGACTTAAAGCTCCCTTGAAAACGTCGATATAATATAGTCATACATACAAAATGAGTATTTGAACTACTATTGAAGCGTGTTAATTTAAATATAATTAACAAACAAACAAACAAGATTCAAAATTTAGGTGGCTGTGGCAAAAATACGAATATGCGTCGTAAACAATGTTTTTATTTCTTTTCGATGACACTAATGGCAGCACTGTCGAGAATAATTCAATAGTTATTTGCTTATTTGCATAGGTATATGTAATTTTAAAGATTGTTATATTTTCACATTTTTGAATTATTTTAAAGTCCCCTTTAGATCGGAAAATGTTTTAATTTTTTTCTGGAAACTATGGAAATTAAAGAACCAAAGAAAAATATTTTCATTATTTTTCTTTCTGATAACAAACACTATTCGTCTGCCATGTGATAAACATGATTTATATCATAAAAATACATTAATCATTTTTTTGCCAAGAGAATTTTTATACCACAATTTAAAACAGTTTTGGAAAAGTGGAAACTATATCGAAACTGTTTCGATTTTATTCAGCATGACTAAGGGTACTCTAGCCTGCCTTTAAAGCACGATCTGTCATAGATCGACTTCTCGTGGCAACTAAAATCACAACCAAATGTGAGACGAAAACGCTTACCAGTCACGTCTGCAATCAGTGCAAACGTTTTTTTTTTCTTTAGGTTGTAAAACCTTGAAGAATGCTTAAATTGCTTAGTTTAGTCCATGTTAAATCTAACATCTAACAAATTATTGTTTATAATATATCGTTCTGTAAATGAAAATAAGACAACCAGAACGGATCGAAATCGCCTTGTGACGGTGTTAAGCAGACAAACGTAAAACAGTTTCGAAAAAATATTGAAACAATTTCGAAACGATTTTCGCGCCAAATGTGTCTTTTAGTTTCGAAGAAAAGTCTTAAACAAAAACATGGAAAGTCTTGGAAACGCGTGTTTCCGCCAATGCAGCCAAATATGTGACTCCAAATTGTATGGGAAGAAACACTTTGATCGTAACTTTTTTGAAACAATTGTTTATCTGAAGTTTCCAAACAAATAAATGCTCATTTAATAGAAACAATAAAATCGAAAATATTACAAAACAAACGTTTCGAAACACAAAATTCCGAATTTTTCGGCAACTGTTTCTGTCTGTTTCGAAACTAGCAGTTTTGTTTCCAATTTGTGTCCAAATTTGCTACTTGGACCAGTTTGATAAATAAAATTTGGGAATATTATGGAGCCGCATGGTATGTTTACTAATGTGTTTTTTGATTATATATTTTAATTTTATATCTTATTGAATTAAAAATTTGTTGACTTGGCTTTTATTTCTTACTTTATTTATTTATTTATTTATTTTTTCTTGCTTAGGAATAGTAGAAAGACTAGGAAAAGAAAGAGTAATTTAACATATAAAATAAATTATATATTTCATTTTATTGACCAGAAAAATTATACAATCCGTAAAATCTGAGGGATTTTGGAAGTTAGGAATGTACAATAATAAAAATATTATTTTATCTAAAAGAAAATCAAAAAACATATTATTTTTTATTGGAATTGAAACTTTTTTTAATTAACTAAATATAAATTATGTTTTTGTTTTCGCAGCATCTGGGACATCCATAGACCAGTCAAACGCGATGGAGCTAGCTTTGAAACTGTCCATGTCGGGCATATCCGGTCTGAACGATTTTAAAAGCCAGGGCTCGAATCACTCGAGCGATAACGAATTTTACTAGCAAAGGTTGAAATTTTTAGTTGAACGAGTTGGTTTGTTTTTTTCGTGCGGTACTAAAGCGATCAGGCAGAAAGCATGCAAAAATCAAAAAGATGACGTGAATCGTCGAAAATATCTAGGCAAATTAAAAAAATATTAACGGACAGCTATTGTTTATCATATCATACTTGATTTAGGAATTCTAAGCATAATCACATTAAATATAGAGTATCATAAAGACGATCTTATCAATAAATTATCCAAAATGTCAATTCTCCCCCAATTATTGATGTGGTTCTTGTAACAGATTTATACAGCTATGGAATAACCAAATTCATCCTAGAAGAGACGTTAAAAAGTAATAAGAATTTTCGCTGCATCACACAAGTTTTCCATCATTTATTTATTCTGATTTAATTTTAAGGCATTTTTAGATATCAGCAAAGTATTATGGACATAACCTAAGGTCGGTGTACCTCCCTAGGTTAGGTTAGGTTATAGAATAAAGTGGATCATATTTATCCTCCACTCCGACTCTTCGGTCTATTGTGGCTTACATCTATAATGACTCTTCTTTAAGCAACTTTAACTCTTCAATATGTCTTCATTGCATTTGGGAAGGTGTCCTTCAAGTCCTCTGGCAGCAGAATATCCAATACCAAATATGTGATTATTATAATTTATAACGTAGACAAGTTTGGTATGGATAGGGCTTCAAGCTAGGGCCAATTTCTGATCTTCTCATCTTATCTATAATTGTTTCAGATATTCATGGTCTATTTGAAGGTATGGCACAATCGATTTGGAGTTGACTCGGAAACTCCCCTTTTGGTCAATTTTGAAACTGATGTGACCCTTAACGAATAATTCATAATTTGTTTATTCTTAACATCTAATCCAACTTTTTCAGCTTGCTTTGTGGTCCACTTTACCAGTAGGGGTGTTCTTATACCATCTATTGCTACTTTCCCAATAGTGATTAGTAATTGGAAAGAGTCTTTCGTTTTTAACATATTCACGTTTTGCTTTAAACAAGGAAAATAACCTAATATACAAAATAAACACGTTTAGTTTATTAATTTCCACTTATTTATTTCTGCTTGACAGCTGTTTCGACACACTGTGTCTTTGTCAAAAGCTAACTTCAAACTGACACTAAAATCTGTACCAAATATAAAAAAATATATATAAAAATCTTAATGGTGTCAATAAAATAATATCGGTGTTTACCCACCTTGTCTATTCTTTAGGTATAAAGATTTAACAGGGGGGAACCATTTAAGTCCAACTGGTCATTCAATAAAATATTTCGGGTTTTCCTCTTGTTAATTTCTAAACTTTCCAAATGGTTCAATTTGTAGCTTTTATTAGCCCTATGCAAAATTTTATATTCGTTTTTAAATGTATGATTTGCTTCTATCAAATGTGAGTCTGTTTTTTCTTTATTATATGAGGATTTGTGTTCTTTTACACGTTTATTGAAAGATCTACCCGTTTGGCCAATGTAAACTTTATCACAGGAACCACATTCTAATTCGTATACCCCTGATTTTTTAGATTTATCAGACTTGGATTTATTATTTTTAATATATGTCCCTAATGTATTATTTGTACAGAAGGCAACTTTATAATCTGCTCTCATGAGATGTTTACTGATTTTAGAGCTAATTTTGCCTGTATATGTTATTGTATTAAATTTGGCTATATCTTTTAAATTATTATTTGGATAGATTAAATTGATTGCTTTTTTATATTGTTTTTTATTTACTATTTTGTCGACTATATTAGGACTATAGCCATTGTTAATAGCAATCTGCTTTATAATATTCAATTCTTTATTATAGTTATCTGATGACATAGGTATACTAATTAAACGATGTACAAAACTGTTGAAAGCCGCCATTTTATGTGCAAAAGGATGATTTGATGTTTTATGTATTGTTATATCTGTGTAAGATGGTTTATGATAAATTTGAAAATCGTGTTTATTGTTATTGTTCATAATTGTTAAATCCAAAAAAATTTATTGTCTTATCTTGTTCCACTTCTAACGTAAATTTGATATTTTTATGTAAATTATTAATAAAATCTAAAAATAACCTTAGTTGTCTCTCTGTTCCCGTGAAACACGCTAGTATGTCGTCTACATATCTATACCAATAAATGAACTTGTTTCTTAACGGGTAATTACACATTAATTGTTCAATATTATCTAGAAATATTTCTGCTAGTATAGGACTCAAAGGATTACCCATTATTAAACCTTCTTTACTTACATACACGGAGCCATTGAATTCAAAGTAATTTTGATCTACACACACTGTTAACAAATCCAATACATAACGGGTATAATTACCCGTTAAGAAACAAGTTCATTTATTGGTATAGATATGTAGACGACATACTAACGTGTTTCACGGGAACAGAGAGACAACTAAGGTTATTTTTAGATTTTATTAATAATTTACATAAAAATATTAAATTTACGTTAGAAGTGGCACAAGATAAGACAATAAATTTTTTGGATTTAACAACTATGAACAATAACAATAAATACGATTTTCAAATTTATCATAAACCATCTTATACAGATATAACAATACATAAAACATCAAATCATCCTTTTGCACATAAAATGGCAGCTTTCAACAGTTTTGTACATCGTTTAATTAGTATACCTATGTCATCAGATAACTATAATAAAGAATTGAATATTATAAAGCAGATTGCTATTAACAATGGCTATAGTCCTAATATAGTCGACAAAATAGTAACTAAAAAAAAACAATATAAAAAAGCAATCAATTTAATCTATCCAAATAATAATTTAAAAGATATAGCCAAATTTAATACAATAACATATACAGGCAAAATTAGCTCTAAAATCAGTAAACATCTCATGAGAGCAGATTATAAAGTTGCCTTCTGTACAAATAATACATTAGGGAAATATATTAAAAATAATAAATCCAAGTCTGATAAATCTAAAAAATCAGGGGTATACGAATTAGAATGTGGTTCCTGTGATAAAGTTTACATTGGCCAAACGGGTAGATCTTTCAATAAACGTATAAAAGAACACAAATCCTCATATAATAAAGAAAAAACAGACTCCAATTACGCTAAACATTTGACAGAAGCAAATCATACATTTAAAAACGAATATAAAATTTTGCATAGGGCTAATAAAAGCTAGAAATTGAAACATTTGGAAAGTTTAGAAATTAACAAGAGGAAAACCCGAAATATTTTATTGAATGACCAGTTGGACTTAAATGGTTCCCCTCTGTTAAATCGTTATACCTAAAGAATAGACAAGGTGGGTAAACACCGATATTGTTTTATTGACACCATTAAGATTTTTATATATATTTTTTTATATTTGGTACAGATTTTAGTGTCAGTTTTAAGTTGACAAAGACATAGTGTGTGGAAACAGCTGTCAAGCAGAAATAAATAAGTGGAAATTAATAAACTAAACGTGTTTATTTTGTATACTAGTGTTTAATGAATTTCCATCAAGTAACGGCTACATCGATAAGAAAAATAACCTAACTAGACAAAGTTTCGAAGTGATTAACAATCACTAGCCATTTGGAAGAATCACATTGTTTCAGTCCACCTTGTTGTTGAAACTAGTACCTTTGCACATAACATTGTTTATTCCGAGAGTTACTATGGCTTTAATCATGTTCTTTTAAGCAGAGCCTCCACGATATTTAAAAATCTTGTCAGTTTAATTCGGTGAGAATTGCATTTCTCCTATGGCGGTTTTTGCATGTGAGGGATATTTTCAAAGCAATATTATTGTTCCAGGTCCTTTAAGGAAGATAATACCATACGGACAAAGAGATTAAACAAGCATTTAAAAAAAGACAATTGAATCTCTATAGCAGTATAAATATTAGACAAATAATTATTTTGTTTTTCTATATTTTGAAAAGTTAATTGGTAAAAGCTATTTATAATACATTGTATCTACGGATTTCCTCTTTCAAATTCATTTTTAAACATAAAAAATAATAATTTTTGGTGGAGTTATTGTAAATTTAGTTTCCCAAAGCATTTACAATTTTTTATTGACGTGAGATGTCAGTGATAGAATATTAACTATAGTTTTCGGTCGATTTATCTGAGAAATTATAATATCAAGAAAAATAATAATTTTTGCTTAATATTTCTTTTTAATTTTCTTCAGGTTCGATACTCCAGATACTGCACTGCAAATAACTGTAAATTGTTAAATTTTGTATGACTTATGTTTATACTTATATAAGAAGATTTTTGCAGCATAATCTTAGATTCTTAAGGATGAAGTGAAATTGCAAAAATTATTTGTGTAACTTCAAGTAATATTAAGAAGGATTTCGCCGTTACAAATTGAATTAAATCATTCGAGATTCTAATCGAATTGACAGTCAATCTTTAACTTATTTTTGCATGCTTTCGCCTAGATATACATATTCGAGCTGTAAAAAATGCAATTGTTATACAGAGTCTTCCAACGAAAACGAAACACGTTATTTTAGGGTATTTGTGGTAATTTTTTTGGAATTCGTTGGAAGTGCATAATTTAATTTTCTAGGGGCACTATTTACCATATATTTTTTAACTTACCGCTTCCCCCACACATTGGTGAGGTTGATCTCTTCAATTTTATATGAAAGGAGGTCGCGTAGAACCTCATTTTAGTAGCCATGTTAATAAATTACTCGCAGAATAGGTATCTAGCACACAATTGGTAGTATATATTTGATCGCAAAATAAAAAAAACGGGTACAAATGTGTTGTTTTTAGATAATACCACTTTACATTCCGAGATTTCGCTAGAGTCAGAATTTAAAAATAATATACCGAGAGTTTTTGATTAAAAGACTTTTAACATTTATTGACAGTGAAGGTGATTTCGACGTTTCTAAAAAAACTTAAATCTAACAAATGTCCTTATATAAAAAAAAGGTTTTTTTTTTCAACAATAAAAAATTGTTTTTCCTAAGAACACGACATAGAGACTTCGTCTTCTGTTTCCTACGATAAAATTGTTAGTTTAAATTGGAATTTGTGAAGAAACTATCCATTATTGACGATGAGCAAATCTCATTCCAAAAATAATTGAAAATTATGACGATCGCGATTTCGATATTTTTAGAAGTCATCAGGCCGCCATAGATTACCGAACCTGTGTGGAGCAAAGGCATAAAATGGAATCACTTATTGTTACCTTGGTGTTAGGTGAAATAAAAATACAACAACATTATTTCTCCTAACGAAAGTCAGAAATCAACAGTGTAATTCAATGATGGTCGTGGTATTAGCCAGCGGATTAGTTGTTTCTATGATTTAATTTTGTGCCTTTGCCTTACTCGGGGCTCCCTATTCTATGGCGGTCCAATGAGATCTAAAAAGTTCCAGACAAGGACAGTGACGTTGGTGTGACGTGAAACAAAAATACAACTATCCAATTCTCTATTCTTAAATATTGAAACTGAGTACCACCTGCTTCCATACAGTAAAAGAGAGTATGTTCTAACCGTCTTATGGGGCGTTACCAGGTATTTCTGGAGTTCTGTGGTAGCAGCACTCATTTAAAATTCGGTATGATGTAATACCTCAAATGAATGTTTTGAGATATCCTCACTGAAAGTAATCCGGTGGGTACGAATCGGGTGATCGTGCGGGCCACTCAATAGGCCCTCCTTGCCATAGTAAGGGGGGAGTAATTCGTCGAGAAACTGCCGCATACACATAATTTTCAGTTATTTTTGGAATATTATATTTGCCCATCGTCAATATAAATCCTTCACAAATTCCGGGATACTCAAATTGATAATTTCAATAAGCGCATCACTATCAATCAAGGCAAATTGTTGTAAACTTACAATTTTGTCATTGTTTTTTTAGAAACGCCAAAATCACTTTCACTGTCAGTAAATGTCAGTGGCGGCTGGTACTAAAGGGCACAAGGGAACGTGCCCACCCTCCATAAACCATAAAATCCAACCAATTAAAAAATATAGTACATCATTATTATCATTATAATAATTTTATTATATTATTGCATCAAAAACAGTCAAAATTACTTTCCGACTGATGATATTTCAGCCAACGGATATCAAAATTTGTTTCCGGGGACCACTCATATTTTGTCCCGATATTTATTGCTTATTCTTGACATTCTGGTGACCGAACCTTTAAAAGTAATGGTTAATTCGCGAGCGAAATGGGCACAATATTTTGCGTCTCTTCCTCTCTTCGCATGCACTTGTCGCGTCGCCGTCGGCTTGCTTTGCTTTGCGACGGCAACGTCGGCGAATTTTATGCATACGTTATTTAATCGATTGTTTCAGTTTGAGGAGACAGGCGGAGCATTGATTATTTTTTGTTGATTTGGAGTTATTGAGTGTTGTTTGATTTTAATTATTTTTAAGTTTATTGAATATGGAACTAGAATTAAATTCCGTGCAATATATATTGCAAAAGGCTTCGCTGGAATATCAGGAAAAAATTTTAATTAAAGAACAAGGAAGACCTACCCCAGATTTGGACATTAGCTATAGGTCTACTAATAAAACACGAAGTTACAAAAGAGTGTTTAACAAGAGTGTTTACGAAAAATATAAGTGGTTATGTGGCTGTTCAACAACAAATAAACTTTTTTGCTTCGTGTGTTTGATTTCAAAAAATGAACAGACGTCGTCGTGGACTTATCAAGGTGTCAGTGACTTGAAACATTTAGCCGAAAGGGCAAAAAAACACGAAAATTCGGTAGCTCATATGAATGCCTATGTTGACTTTAATGTGTTAGGAAAAGTGGACATTCGCGAACAATTAAATAGTGCGTATTTGCAACATAAACTAAAGTATAATGAGAACGTAGACAAAAATCGTCATATCTTACGGCGAATTATAATGTGCATTAAATTTTGCGATGCTTTTGAGTTGGCGTTGAGGGGACATGACGAAACATCTTCATTTGAAAATCCAGGTATTTATCAAGGTTTAATCAACTTTGCCTCCGAATTAGATTCTGCTCTTGCCATACATTTAAGAGATGCCAAAGCGTTTAAAGGCACCTCAAAGACAATCCAGAATGATTTATTAGATGCTTTGTTTGAGGTATATCGAAATGAACTGATAAATCAAATAAAATCCGCTAAGTTTATTGCCATAGAAGCCGACAAACAACAGATACCTCAAATCAACAACAAATGGTAGTTATAATTCGGTATGTTTTTAACGGTGAAATTTTTGAGAAGTTTTGGGCATTCGTTAAACCAGAGGGGTATTCTGCAGATATTTTAGCCAATTGCCTCATGGACCAATTAAAATTAATTTTAAATTCACCGGCTGATAATTCTAAACTAATAGCACAAAGCTACGATGGCGCAGCAGTAATGAGTGGCAAAAATAATGGAGTACAGGCAATAATCAAGAACAAATTTCCCCACGCTCACTTCGTTCATTGTTATGCACACCAATTTAATTTAGTTATGGAACGCGCCACACAATGTAACAGGAATATCAAAATATTTTTTGCAAATGTTCAGTCCTTCTCAACTTTTTTTTCCCGATCCCCAAAACGTACAGCGGTTTTGGATCAAGTGGTTAAACGGAGGTTACCACGCGCCGTAGCTACGAGATGGAATTTTAAAAGTAGAGTCGTAAATACTGTTTTTGAATATAATGAATTGCTTAAAGAATGCTTGGAAAATATTATTGATCAACCAGGAATGGATTCAAAAACAATAAGCGAGGCATCTGGTTTATTAAAGTTCTTAGATTGTCCAGAGTTCATGTACTGGTTGAATATGTTTCATAGATTAATGCCTCATGTCGAGATTTTTTTCAATCAGGCACAAACTCGAGGAATTGAGAGCTCCCAAATGCAAGCCGCAGTTGATCAATTTGAGCAACAAATTGTTCAAATCAGGCAAAGCTTTAATGATTTCGAGTGTGAAGGAGAAGAAGTAATACATCCTACCAAGCGACAACGTGTGACATCAGCTGGAGACAGACGGAGTACAATCGCAAAAGAAGTATTGGATACAATTTTAGTTCATGTCAAAGACCGTTTCGATTTTAAGGATCATTTAAGTGCAGCCAAACTATTTGATGCCAGAAGTTTCAAATCTTACAGGAAGTCATTTCCACAAAATCATTTTGAATCTACTGCAAAATCATATCCAATGTTAGACAGTATAAAATTAAAAACGGAGCTTACAGCAATTTATGAGAGAGATGATATGTGCAGTGTAGACGGTGTTTTATCAATCTTTGTCTTTATATCGGAAAATAACTTGACGACAGTGTTTTCGGAAACCAACAAATTAGTAGACATAATCTGTACAACTCCCATGACGACGGTGGAATGCGAAAGATGTTTTTCAACTCTGAAGCGTATAAAAACTTTTTTGAGAAGTACTATATCTGAGGATAGACTGAACGCGTTGGCAACATTGTCAATAGAAAAAAAATTTATACAGTTGATACCTGACTTTGACAACAAAGTGATCGACGTTTTCAGCAAAAAAAAGACAGGAGGATGGATTTTTTATACAAATAATTTTTTTGTGTTAATTTTTTATATATTATTATGTAAACTAAAAATTATCCATTTAAAATTTGGTTACTTTAAACTTGTTTCAAGAATATAAAAATTATTATAATTATATTTTAGTTACTCAAAAGCTTTTCATTTTTTTGTGCCCTCCCATGAAAGAAAGTCATGAGCCGCCACTGGTAAATGTTATTCTTCACAATCAATAAATGTTAAAGGTCTTTTAATCAGGAACTATCGAAATTCCGACTAACTTCTAACGAAATCTTGGAATGTGAAGTGGCATTATCTAAAAACAAAATCACATTTGTACCTGTTTTGTTTTTTAATTTGCTATCAAATGTATGCTACCAATTTTGTGTTAGACACCCATTCTAAGCTTGGTTTATTAACATTACTACCCTTAGAACAGCGAATATTATCACTTTTTCCTTTTATTAATGGATCACTTTTCTCACTTTCCGTATTTACATACTGTAAAAAGTTGTTTTGTTGCTTTTCACTTTGAACATTTATTATTTTTAAAGAAAACGTCTCATTGGGGCTGGCGCGGTATTAAAAACTAGTTTCGTCAGCATTATACACATCTCTCGCAGAATAACTCTACTATTAACGATAACTTGGATTTCCAGGACTCTATATCTTCCAAATTTACACCCCAATCACCCCAATCACCCCAAATCGTGAGGTGATATTCTGACAACTTAATCTACTGCCAATCCTCCTGACTTGGGAAATTTTCAGTTTTTCTCAAAATTAGCATTTACTTAATATTATCTTATGAAACTATTTTTTTATGATATCGCTAACTTAACTTTTTAGGCATATTGATAACATAACTTTACACGAATCGACTAAAGATAAAACTAAACAACATAATTCTAATATGTTAATATAAAAGATCTACCAAACAATAAAGGCATTTGAATTAGATAACAAAATAATGGATATTTCTACCCGTAACAATAAAATGCTCAGAACAAATACACTCCATATCAAACTAAAATATTTCGCTCATTATTTAATATGGTTTTATAACGATATTTGATTTTAAAAGGTGTTTGTGTATTGGAAATTCCATATAGTAGGTTTGGAAAGAGTGTGCATTCTCATTGGTGCCAGTTATAAAAAGCTGGCCGACAACACAGGGTTTACTTTAATTCACTGAGAAGCTTTGATTATGAACCTTGAAATGAGGTATTCGACACCTCTAACCATTTGAAGTTGATATTCAAGTTCACGCTCGCTTGGAGATTGCAGTGGTGGGTGAAAAATATGTTTTAAATATGTCCCCTTCGAAAATAAAATATAACTGTCTTGCAAAAATTACTATAAATACCCTAAAATTATCTTGTTTCGCTTTTGTTGGACACCGTGTATCGATGCCTATATAGAAATAATAATGGAAATACAGGGCCTATTGAAACGAAATTTTGTAATTGCTAGATAGCACAATTTTATATTGTTAGAAATAAGAAATTATATTATTGAATTATTATTAAAATTATTTTTTTCTGCTGAAAGAGACACGATAAAAAGGAATTTAAACTTTAGTCATCATTTAATGTGTAATCTCATTGCATACCTACTTAATAGTAATTTCAAATACTCTGTAAACTTTTACTGGTAATATCTAATACTGGAAACATGTAGGAATCTGAATAACAATACGAACAAATCACTGGCTTGCTGACAAAACCGTTTGGCATAGAAGCATTCGTAAAATGGAAAACGTCATAAGTACTCAAATTGGTTTTGATCATTTAAAAGTGTGCATTGCAAAAAAAAACATATTTAAAAAATTCTTTTCGACGTTTCCCCTTCCATTGTTTGGGACAACTTCAGGGATTTTAAGTCCACGAGATCAAAACACTTAATGAATTGGCTGATTCTTTTTGAACATATAGTCCAGTAATCAGGGGGTTGAAGTCGTGCAAAATACTAAAGTACACTAATTTTTTTTGCCCTTGAGGGGCTGTTTAAGAATATGCAAAGGGCTCAAACGTAGGAGGCCGTCTGGTTCACAAAAAAAAAAGGAAAAAAAAAACAGTTTTTGTCCAATATCTTCCAAAATGTAGCAGATAGAACAAAATTACCAAATTAAAATTTAGGACAGACTTACAAAAAAGTTATAATGATTTTTGTCGGAAATGTAACAGTTTTCGAGACAAAATTAAAGTTATCATTAATTTCAATAAGTCACCAGCAAGCACGAGATATTTTGCATTAACTCGAGTAAACATTATTTTTAGCTACATAATATAACCTGAAAAACCTCAAACTCATTATTCGAAAAAACTATGAGAACTGCAGGAAAACACATGAATACCTTATTTTTAGATAATAATATGCACTACATTTTTTAATTTTCAGTTTTACTCTAGCTGCGGTAATTTGAAAGATATTGACTTTTTTCTTTTTGGCCTTTTTTTTTTTGGAAACTTAGCCTACGTGTGGGCACATCCCTAAACCACAGCTTACCCATACACACAGCTGGACCACTCTTGTCGGCACCTTTGATGTTGGCGATCTGCGGGGAAGCGAGACAAAAGTCTCGCGCTCTCTGTCCCGATTTCGGTAAGAGTCAGGGCCGGATTGAAACGGCTTTTGATTTAAGTTTTATTGTTATATTCTGTGTGACAGGACCGTAGTAGGTAATTTTTTCAATTAATGAATTAAATATTTTTTTACAATATCATTGTTTTAAAATAACGTCAATTACGACTATTTAAGCCACAAGAACAGTAATAGGAATAATAATCACTGATTCTCTAGAAAAAAGATAAAATAATAATAATGGCTTTCTCAGTGAAAATAAAAAGGTATGGTCGGGTAGTCTAATAAAAATAAAAAAGATTTAACTCTAAGTAAATTTTATTGCCAATGAAGAAATAATAAAGTATAATAATGTATAAAAAATAATACGTATTACCTATTATAACAACATAGTTCTAAATACAAACGTTTACAAAATATATGTAGGTATATTACAGTACTACTAAACTCTACTTATTAGGACTATATTTTACAAGTGTCTCCAAATTATTAATTTATTTTTATTAATACATCTAAAATTATTGTTAACAGTTTTTAATGTATAATATATTCTAACTCTTAAATATAACCTGATGACAAAGTCTTTTGAAAAATGCTCGCAAGGGTGATGATAATCTAATCGATTGCTTAAATCTAACAGGGTTTTGCAGATGTTAGGTTTAGTTGCCAAATGTTCGAAATTTTGTTGAAAGATTTGTTCAATTCGACAAATTAATTCAGCAAATTTATCATTTGGCATTTTTAAATTTCCAAAGGTGTCATGATTGGCATTTTCGTAAGCCTTTAAAAAACAGAAAAAAGAAGAGTCGTCCAACTCATCGTGGTCTTTGCTATATTTAACGCAAACATTACATGAATGGATTTTTAAGGATTTATTTAATAGGTATCCACACACATACCGTATAAAATTTTTTTGCAACATCTCGTTTTTTGAAAAATCCATGCTATTAATTGGGTCAATTTGTGTTGTTGGTAAAACATTATCACCCTCATCAGGTTTAGAATCTTGATTGCAGTCAGAAAGCCTCAATAGCATCTCATCTGAATCTGCCTCACAATTTTCTGAACCTGAATTAAGGAGATTTATGCATTGAAATTTTCTGAATGTTCTATGAAACTGTATAGGGGTAGGGTTAATGCAGTTGCCATTTTCACTTCTTATTTTCCCAAAATGGTTTTCAAGGCAATCTTGATTTAACCTTCTGGTAAGTACGTATTTAAACCCTGCATTGTCACGAAGGTAATAGAATAGATTTAAAATGCTATTAATGGAAATTAAAAGGCTATTAATGAATTTAACTTTTTTTGTAACGTTTATGTTGTTTTTATCTTTAATTTCTAGCCTTTTAAAAAAATCCAGACAGTCCATGAGAAACTCTAATTGGAATGAGCTCGCATTAAATGCCGCATTATATTTTTTTGCTGCTAAAGCTTGAGAAGAATTTAAAATATCAAAAAGCTGATCTACCCTGTTAATAAAATCAGCAGTATCAGTGGCTTACGCTGGAAGGGAACCATACCTTATATAAAATGACATACCTACATGCACCGAATAACTAAATACCTGGGTGGCAAGCTTCACCTTCATTTTTTGAAAACTCGTTGGATTAATGTGTGAATCAGTTAGCTTGTGTGCCGCTTTAACGGGAAATTTCTTGTCCAAGTCGTAAAAATCTTTGATGTATTGCCATGAGATTATTTTGCCATCAATATAAAAGTTGTAAGACATTAACATGTTTCTCATGGCTTTTATGATGTGTGGCACATCAAA
The DNA here is from genome assembly GCA_030620095.1 of Kuschelorhynchus macadamiae. Classification (NCBI taxonomy): domain Eukaryota; kingdom Metazoa; phylum Arthropoda; class Insecta; order Coleoptera; family Curculionidae; genus Kuschelorhynchus; species Kuschelorhynchus macadamiae. The sequence continues at coordinate 1,384,223 of JAUTXW010000007.1, read as the reverse complement.
AATATAAAAAATTTGTTGATTCTCCAAATAAAAACCGGAATTTTCTGGAGAGATCTTAAGCATTTTATTTGGACCCATGTCAGAAGCAACAGCACAAACCTTTAACCCTATAGAGGTTAATTTCTGAACAGCTTCAGATAAATATCGGCGTAATAGGGGGGCAGGGCAGGATGTATGACACAAGAAATACGCAATGGGCTGTTTCCATTTACAATAAATGCCCCTTGCCATGAAAACACAGGCAGTTAAACTGGGTTTAAAAATTTTTTCCCCATTATCACCCATTGCGAGCCCAACAATAAAATCTTGATTTCGCTCATAAAATAAATTAGCCTTAATTGACATTTCATCAAAGCATACCAAACAATACTTATTTTCGGGTGCAAAACTGTCACCTTTGTTTTTTAATAATTTATAAAATTCGGGATTATCTAATCCTGGTCCTATCTTTACGGCTCTAATTTCTTTTAACAAGGTGTTCGGTGAAGGAAGACTATATCTAGACATTAAATATTTTTTATATGTTCGGGGACCAGCAAAATATATCGATAGACATTCAATTTTAAATTCTTTAGAGTAACGCCTACCTTTTGGATGCTTATTTCCCTGTGCCACTTGCAGATTAACAATTTTTGCTATATTTGCATTACAAAATTTAAAAGTGAGCGACATATACTGCTCCAAAGATATGTTTTCCAGGACTTTTCCTTTTTGTTTCAAGCACCTCAAGTTTCTGTCGTAAATACCTGTTTTCAGCAGTTAGGGACTTGATGTGATTTCTGTATTTCACCTTTCTTGGGGTATCACTGGACAAACTAGATGACGTTTGAGTCGATGTTGGAGACATAAGAGGTGGGGTGACACTCCTTGGGCTTAAAATTTCTTGTTGAACATCTATTTGAACTGCATGGATGTGGTCAGCTGCAAAAATATATATATATATTTTTAAAATTATTATCTACTTATGTATAATAACAAAGATTAATTTTATTGACTGTATGACTGTATTGTTGTATATTATAAAAAATAGATATAATTGAGTCATATAGTAAGGTATCAAAGCGTAATTTTTATTAAAATATAGGTACCTGATTGAAGGTGAGCATCCGGAACCCCTGCTAACACCAGTTCTGCGGGTACTATTTCCGCGAGTGCTTCAGCGCCAGCGGGTGCTTGAGCAGGTACTAACACTCTGTCGTCAAGAACTCGTATTTTTGCAGGAGGTTGCAAGGGCAGAGCACCATATGAATGTTCGGCGAGTGGGGCCATAGAAGTTCTACTACTCCCTTCAAGGGACGGGAAGAGCGTAGGAATTGCAGTAGCTAATAATCTCGTATGGAACGGATTATAAAACATTCTCTCTTCAAAATGGATTTCACATAATGAGTAGTTTTTATATAGGTTGTTTACTTTCTCAAGCAGGTCCTCTCGATTGGCTTTCATTGCCCATACCTTGGCTCTGCAAAAATAAATTCAAAAATATTATTGTTTTTAACTTAAATTACAGTAAGAGTATACAATATATAGTATATTAAGCTTGGTTTCTTTCAGAAAATAAAATGTAAAAAAATTAAAATAGCATAAATGCCAATAGCATATAATACTTCCTAACTGTAGGTAAAAAAATTAAGATTATTTTATTTTATTTCCTGTATAAACCCAGCTTATTTGGTACCGGGTGATTTATCGCCGTACGCAACATAGAAAATTCCAATTTTTAATGGCTAGTGCCTGTCCTAAATACGGGGGATAAAAAAGTAAAAATATTTACAAAGAAATTGGTAAATCACTCGGAATCGGGTTGATAAAAAATATCTCAAGCTATTCGTTTGGATGCGGGTTGTAGTGCCCTTCAACTAACCTAAATACATTTTTGTCTAAAACAATCAGGGAAGCCAATAATTGACCATATTAAAAATTGCATGGGATTTCCTATGTTGCGTACGGCGATGAATTACCCGGTATAAGTTTGAAAAAAAAGTATTAGGTATAATGCAGATAGGTACATACCGGTTAGCATCCTTGGGAAATGAAAAGAACTTTTTATTCGAGTTATACCCTTTGTTATAACAGTTTTTAGCTGCACAACCACGATTATGTTTCGCAGGGTTTTTGTTTTCACTCATTTCTAATTTTTAACACAACACCCAAAATAACAAAACGAAATATCACACAAAAATATTTAAAACTATACGCACGACTATGTCGGTTAAACGCATAAATTCTAATGTCGATTTACCAACCCAAACGCACGGCAAGTTATTTGACAGGTTTTACCGAACAAGGCGGAGCTATGGCCTGCGCGAGGAAATCGACGCAAACCGTTCCCGCCAAGAGAGTGTTCCAGCTGTGTATGGGTAAGCTGTGCCTAAACAGTCCCTTGAAAGGAACCATTAGTGGAAAAAAGATCACAATTAAATTATTCCTGCGACTGCCTCCAAAACTGTCTCTGGTGACTGGGTTAATACTTTTCTTTAAGTTATATTACAATCTTCATATGCGTATGACCTAAAAACGAATTAGGGATCTGTTGTTATGTTTATTTTAATGGAATTTTAATTTTTGAAAACTATTGAATTAAAAAGATTCCCAGTTTTTGAAAATAAATATAAAAAAACTGGGAAAAATTAATTTTCATTAAATAATTATTAAAAAATGTGCAATAAATTAATGTATTTAAGTAAACCACCACAATAACTAATAATGGTTTTAGCTAAACGAATCTCTTCACACTCTCTGTGCATTGGATACTATCAAGTTTCTGATGTTAAAATGTTGTTCCATTTCATTTGGAGCATTTGAGCTAAATGTTATACTTCTCAGTGGCTTGGCGATCCTTTACCTTTTTTAATGTACATCCGTGAGATGTTAAATAGGGTTCAAGTCTGGGTAATTGGCCCGCCAGTACAAAACTTAGATATTATACTCCTCAAGGTATTGTGTTACTATTCAGACTACCTAATAGGGTCTCACATTGTTATGCTGGAGACAAAATTACGAACCGTCTTCAGGGGAAAACGGAGTTACGTACGGCCCCATAACGTCTTCTAAGAACCATACTAAGGTCTTCTCAAAGTATTTTTTCTTAGACCCACACCCCTATTACCAATTATAAGTAAGGTAATGGAGAAATATATCAATATTGATCTTTTAAATTACCTGGAAAGGTATAAACTTGTCCATAACAGGCAATACGGCTTATCCCACAACTAGAACAAGTCCATCGAATTCTGTTGGGAAGCCTAAATTATTGCCCTCGATATAACCAAAACTTTTGATCAAGTCTAGCATACAAATTATGTCTGAATGCATGCTTTTTAATGATATTTCACAAACGTATCACAAAAGTACAAGATATCGAAACTTACACAAGGTATAATATTTGGATACTGTCAAACAGAATGTTATATTGCTGTTAAGATATCTATAACGAAGAGGCTTTTCAAATTGTTCTGGTTAGATTAAGTTTTTAGAATTGTCTTTGATTCTAAAATAGGTAAATTTGTAAACCTTATGTCATCGAGTGCAATATCTTCTCATATATCATATTAGACTGAATTTTGTATAAAATTTTGAAAATAGTCTGGATTGTATTCAAAAATATGTGATATTTTTGGTAAGTGCAATATTTAATGAATTTTATAACCCAATTCCAAGTACAATATTCAGATGCTCAAGAATGGGTTAAAATTTTATTTAGTTTTTTTTTGTGTATGGTTAATGTGTTGTATGAAAATATTTCTGATGGTATTTCACTAATATCTTATTCATAAGACCAATTTATTAAATTTATATTGTTTTAGTTATTTATAAACAAACTTTTACTTACCGACATTTAGTGTAATAATAACGAGAACATTATTAATATTATATAACGTTATTTTATTTTGAACAAATGTGTTTTTTCTGCCTTTTTTGAGCATCACAAAAAATGTATTTGTATATTACATTTTTTGTCTGATTTTACTAACTATAATTACTATTCATATTAACATCTAATTTCCCCCGTTTTACAATTGGCCTGTCCTATGCGAACGTTAAAAAAATCACCTCAGTATTGATGACACAGTGTTGCCAGACTTTACGAAATTCCCATTTTATACCGAAATTTTTCGGTATATTTTTAATTTAGATTACTATAAGTCTTTGGTTACAATAAAGCTATAAACTTTATGATATAACAATGCCAGCTTTTTTTGTATTTTTTTAAACATCATTTTTAGAACCTTATATTGCCAAACCTACATAAAGAAAATATTTTTGTATGAAAAGTCCTATAAAAAAGGTATATAGGGTGTCCCACATCTGTTTATAAAATATCTTCGCCTCTGTAGAGAGTAAAAGAAAGTTTCAAGACAAAAGGTTCATTATTAGAAGAACTACTTTTTGTAGCAGTATCTTCGTGTATAGAGGCTGTCTCAAAAGTGCATTTATTAATAGCAACTTTGTTTTTAATAGAATATTGTTCCATTATATTTGTACAGGGTGTTTGATTATATTTACGTCTCTATCTAGAGCCTTTATTATTTGAGATGGAAAAAATGTTTTATACAAAAATTTTAAGGTTTGTTCCGAACCGCCAGAATTTAGCCAAACAAATGCGTATCGCAAATCTGTCAAAAATATTCACTTATTTTTTTTTTAATGGGACATCCTGTATATTATTAGATATGTAAAAAGACCTTGTCTTCCTTATTAAAAATATATCCGGGTTCGTATCTGTATCTTGAAAAATAGCCAAGTAAATCGACAAAAACCGTTCCATAGGAACCAATGTTTTAGAGAGGATTAATTTTACCTAAAAAGAGAATATTCTCTCCAACACATTGGTTCTTATGACACGGTTTATTCCGATTCACTTGGCAATTTTTGAAGATAGAGATACAAATGCGGGTATATTTATACTTAATTAGAGAAACAAGATCTTTTTAAATACCCAATAATATACAGGGTATTCCATAAATTAAAACAGCCAATGCCGTCACACTAAAATTTTCGGGGTGGGGAAGGGGGTAAGGTTAAAGAAGTCGAGACCTGGAAGAAAGTAACACCCAGTAGATTTTTGTTAAATGTATTATAGAAATTTCGTAGACATTGCTTACAGTGTAGTGTGTTTGTCAAATTTGAGTGATTTATCTCTAGGAATGTACGAGGTCCGTGAAAAAAAAATTAAAGTTATACACCCAGTATCTCAAAACCGAAAGTCTCATTTGCGCCAACTTTTAGACCTAAAATAAAGCCAAAAAGTTATTCCCTTCATTTTTACCGATCAGGTAGAGAACACCCTGTATATTTTTACTGATTGTAAATGTGCCAGGTTTGATCTTGAAAGACAACTGAAAAAATTGACAAAAATCCTGTCGTAAGGGGCAGTATATTCGTATTGACTCCACATAATGGTTATAATATTCTTTCTGTTTTTAACACCTTGCCTCTTATTGCAAGGTTTTTGGCAATTTTATTGGTTGTTTTTTATAGATAAAAGTATCAAACCTGCCTATTTATAATCAGCAGAAGAGACCCATTTAATGAGATGAAAAACAGGATGATGTTCTATTCAAAGAAACAAAGTCGTTATTAAAAAGTATACTTCTAAGACAGCCTGTACATTCAAAAAAGTACTTTTTGCAGCCACGAACTTTCTGTATCTTATAAGTTTTTAGCACGTAAAACTGTTATTAAAAAGTTTTGAGACAGCCTGTAAAAGATATGTATTTATCAGAACAGGAGACAGTTGTATTGGAATTTCTAATTTAAATTTGTCTTTCGTCTTGGCAACACTGTTGTGTCTTTAGGCGAATGTTCAGTACATATTTTAATCTACGCCAGCTTTTTAAGCAACTAAATTAATGTCTTGTTTATGTTGACACCGCAGTAGCGTTTGTACAGAATGGGCCTTAAGTAGGTTTTATCACGTAAATATCGTATTAATACATATTTTTTTTATTATTGGGCTCATATCAATTTATAGGCTGTTTTTGTAAAATATATCGTAATTATTCGCACAAATAAAAGACAGCTTATATTGCCATGATGGGCTTAATTTGTATGCTATAAAATAGCTATAATTTTTTAAAAGAATTTTTCAGTTTGACTATTTTTAAGAATGAGTGATAAATAAGCCTTAAAGCGCCACATTGTAAATTCGTTGTACTAATATTTTTTGTATATTTTGAATACTTTTTCTCAGATCGTATGTACTTATATTTATAGGTCAATTTTAGCACCTAGTCCCCATTTATTATTAATTTATTACATTTTTGTATGTATATTAGAAAACTTTTATCTACAATGGATTGTATTGTTTACTTTTATAACCTGACTTCCCTTTATTTAACTTCATTTGTCTGTCTGTCTGGGTTAAATTTTGCAACACGATTCTGAGCTAATATACTGGTTTTCGTAATGAATACAGAAAACAAAGCTCGGCGCATAAGCTCTTTGACTGTTCAAAATACAAGAGTTCTAACCACACTACACCACAACTTGTTACGTTCTGGACGCGCGTTTCGCTAACCAAGTTAGCATCATCAGCAGATGATATAAACTAAAGTAACTTATCCTAACCGAGACTATTTATAGGTAAATGTGGTCACACTTGGTTGCACCCGACTGCACCGTTGTCAAGTAAACAATAGAGGGGACTATAGGGAATAGGCCCTCTGTCTTTATTTAGTGCTTTCTTACCACATTTAACTATTTCTATACTCTCAAATGCATCCAATAATCTATTATTAGATACATTTTTAATCAACTTAAGATTATTTATTCCTTTTCGGTGATTGTTTTCCAAAGCATGTTGGGAGACGCTTGACTTTTCTGTTCTTCCGTATCTTAAATGTGCCATGTGTTCTTTAAAACGAATGTTTATGGAGCGTTTAGTTTGCCCAACATATTTTAGATCACAATCATTACAGCTAATTTCATAGATGCCACTCCTCTCCATCAAGTCGACTTTGTCTATGGGGTTTCCAAGGAGATTTTTTTAAACTATTCTCCGTTTTGTAGGCTACTCTAAAACCTACGTTTTTAAATACTTTTTCTAGACCTCTCGTATATCTGGGATCATATGGGATTACTATGAATTTATTGGAAGCCTCAGGTATTTGAAGAGTAGTGGCATCTTTTAACATTTTCTTATGCTTATGTCTATTTACTAGTTTATGTACAAAATTATCATTATATCCATTACTTTTAGCTATATTTTTAATCCGATTCATTTCATTGTTAAAACGTTCTTTACTTAGTGGAAAATTGACTAACCTGTGAGTTAAGAAATGGAATGCTGCCATTTTGTGTTGACGGCAATGAAATGAGTCGGATGTTATATATCTATCAGTATTAGTAAATTTTTTTTAAATTTAGAATTTGATATTTATAGGAAATTTACTAATACTGATAGATATATAACATCCGACTCATTTCATTGCCGTCAACACAAAATGGCAGCATTCCATTTCTTAACTCACAGGTTAGTCAATTTTCCACTAAGTAAAGAACGTTTTAACAATGAAATGAATCGGATTAAAAATATAGCTAAAAGTAATGGATATAATGATAATTTTGTACATAAACTAGTAAATAGACATAAGCATAAGAAAATGTTAAAAGATGCCACTACTCTTCAAATACCTGAGGCTTCCAATAAATTCATAGTAATCCCATATGATCCCAGATATACGAGAGGTCTAGAAAAAGTATTTAAAAACGTAGGTTTTAGAGTAGCCTACAAAACGGAGAATAGTTTAAAAAATCTCCTTGGAAACCCCAAAGACAAAGTCGACTTGAGGGAGAGGAGTAGCATCTATGAAATTAGCTGTAATGACTGTGATCTAAAATATGTTGGGCAAACTAAACGCTCCATAGACATTCGTTTTAAAGAACACATGGCACATTTAAGATACGGAAGAACAGAAAAGTCAAGCGTTGCCCAACATGCTTTGGAAAACAATCACCGAATAGGAATAAATAATCTTAAGTTGATTAAAAATGTATCTAATAATAGATTATTGGATGCATTTGAGAGTATAGAAATAGTTAAATGTGGTAAGAAAGCACTAAATAAAGACAGAGGGCTTATTCCCTATAGTCCCCTCTATTGTTTACTTGACAACGGCAGCGCCGTAACTAGGGCGTGGCGAGGGCGGCATTTGCCGCGGACGCGAGATTTTGGGGGGGCGCCAAATCCTTCGATAGAAAAAAGGCTTTTCATAATAAAAAAAAATAAAAGAACAAGATTTATTTAGACAATAATTATAATTATTTTAATAAAGGAAAAAATATAGGTGTAGTTTTAAATTACTGTTTAAAAAAACAGCACTATCAATCAGTCCATATTTTTTACAGAAAAACTTTTATCTGTAAATACTTACATTTTTCTATCCTACCAAATTTTGACACGATGCGAGTTATGACAATACATTTTAATTACGGAGTACTGTTCTTTGTTTTTTGCGGCAAGTGCATCATTCATTATTACTGCGACTGTGCAAGAAGTGTTGTGACTGTATTACAGGTAAATTCATATTATTTTAAGAGTGCATTATTTACTAATTATATTGAGACTGTTTAGGGCCAATAATAATTGTATTTAGGGTTTTTTCTTTCTACAAATATCGTTCAAATTTTATTTAAGGTTGTGTGGTTATGTTTCCGTATTTCATAGAAGAGGTGGGTGAGAACCAAATAAGCATTTCTCATTTCCTTATCTTTTTAAAATAAAAGTCTCTTAATAAACATTAAATTATATTCGCTCTAGGCAAAACTTGCCATACTTCCGCGTGTAAAAGGCTCAGAAAAATAATTTACTATATTTATTTATTTTTGTATTTTTTTTTTCAAAATACGTTTCTATGGTTAAGTAACATCCTGTATTTTTTTAGACCATAAAAGAAGAAAATGCCACCCAAAAAACCATCTGGGGCTGAATATAAAAAATTGCGGCAGTTGAAAACAGATGAAGTTAAAAAGATCGTGACCCCAATACAAAACTTTTTTTCTGTAATACCTAGGCCCAGGTCCAATAGTGTAAATGATAATTCAATAACAGAATCAGTTACTTCTCCGTCCTCTTCTTGTGAGAGCAATTCCAATGTAGACCGGGAATCCGAAGAAAAAGATGATTTAATTATTAGCAATAATAATAAGCCATTAAATTCAGTAGAAAGCTTAAGTTGTGCAGAAGTAACTCTTGATTTAAATGATCCCCAGACTTGGACAAAAGAAAACTTGAGAGTTTGTGTAGAACGCGGACCAGACCCGGGAGATGACATGAATGTATATCCAGTTGTAAATAATAGGCAGTTTGACAAAAAATGGTTTTATAAAGTTCTGGTGAATGGAGAGACAATACAAAGATCCTGGCTGATTTATTGCAGGAAAAATAATTCCTTATATTGCTTTCCTTGTAAACTTTTTGACCGAAAGGTATTTGGTGTTTTTTGCGAAACCGGTTTTTCAGACCGGAAACATTTAAATCCTGCTATTCCTCGGCATGAAAATTCACTATCTCACAAAGAGAACTACTTGAAATGGAAGGAATTCGATAGAGGTATTAGGATGAGCGCATTAATCGACGATAAAACTGAAAAATTACTTTTGACAGAAAAACGAAAATGGCGCCATATTCTTAGTGTCATATTGGACGCCATTTTACATTGCATTAAAAACAATGATGCATTGAGGGGATCATCAGAAATTATTGGACATCCAAATTGTGGTAAATTTTTAAATACAATTGAACTTATAAGTCATTACGATCCCACAATTGCAAGTCACATTAAATCTCATAAGAAAAACCAAATATCATATTTTTCGCCTATGATTCAAAATGAATTTATACATTTGATTGGACAGAAAGTAAGAAAAACAATTATTTCGAATATAGTCGAATCAAAATATTATTGTTTAATGATTGCACACCAGACACATCCCACCAGGAGCAAATGTCACAAATTATTAGATATGTCCGATGCAGCCAAACCAAATGTTCCATAGAAGAGAGCTTCATCGATTTTATAAAGGTTACGGGCAAAACTGGAGATGCAATGGCAAATCAAATTACTTCAAAACTGGTTGATGACGGACTTAATATTGACAACATCAGGGGTCAAGCTTACGACAACGGTGCCAGTATGGCGGGAAAATATAACGGCGTTCAAGCAAAAATATTAAATTTAAATAAGTTTGCCCGGTTTGTCCCATGCTCTGCCCATAGTTTAAATTTAGTAGCTTATCATGCAGCTAACTCGCTGGGAAATTTTAGTTTCCACCTTAAAAACTAGGCTTAAGGGTCACAGTGATACCCGGTGGTGTACCCGAAGTGAAGCTATAAAAGCTCTTGTATTTAACTTTAAAGAAGTAATTGACTTACTTAATAAAATACAAGTTGGAGGTACTAATTCGAGTTCAGATTCTGATACTGCCGATTCTAAATCATTTTTAAAGTTGCTTTTGGACTATAAATTTGTATGTCTTCTTGTTTTCTGGAACGCAATTTTAAGTAAAATTAATAAAGTTAGTATACTTCTGCAGGGAACATCTGTAACGGTATTGGATGGGTCTAATTTAATAGAAGGGCTTGTTGAGGAAATTCAATCCCTTAGAGAGAATTTGCTTGAAAATGTCCTGCAAAAAGCTAATCAAATTTCTGAGTCCGTAGATATGGAACCAGAATTTGCAATTAGAAGAAAGAGAAAAGTAAAAAAAATGGTAGACGAGTCTTGCTCTGACGAAGCAAGCAATTTAAGTGAAATTAACAAATTTAAAATCTTATGCTTGCAAATTGTTGATGTCATTCTAACTAACCTGAATTCACGGTTTTGTGCTCTTCAGAGCGTTGCAGATGATTTTAATTTTTTAACTGGTAAATCACTTAAGATGTTTTCTGCAGATGACATGAAACGACATGCTGCTGATTTGGCTCTAAAATATGACCAACATTTAGATGCATTTGAATTTGTTAATGAAATTGATAGTTTTAGGTTTCAAGCATCTTCTCATATTGAAGACTTACAATCTTTAAGCCATTTAGAAATTTTAAATTTTATTAGAAAAAACGAGTGGGAATCTGTATATCCAAATATTGATATCGCTCTTAGAGTGTTTCTTACTTTGCCAGTCACAACAGCTTCATGTGAAAGATCATTTAGTAAATTGAAACTAATAAAAAATTATTTAAGATCATCGATTGGGCAGGACAGGCTCACTAATATGGCCATTTTGAGCATAGAAAGAAAATTATCTTTTTCTATTGATTTTAATGAAGTCATTGATGAGTTTGCGGCTTCAAAAGCGAGAAAAGTTCAAATTTAGTTTGTTTTTTTATACCCAAAGTTTAGCTTTAATTTCTGTTTTTTTTTTGTTATTTTACCTAGTTATTCGCTTATTTTGTTATTTTGTATTTTAGTTGGTGTAATATTATCTCGTAACGTCAGAGTTGTTTTTTTTTTTTTTGTATTTCATGTTATATTTTATTTTAATGCCAAATTTAGCCCTTTTGTACCTGAGTACCTGTAAAAACAAAAAAATTATTTGAAAAAGTTATTTGCTGTTTTCATCTGGTTATAAAATGTATATAATAGGGGCGCCGCCCTAACACAGGCCGCGGGCGCAAAATTCCTAGTTCCGGCACTGGACAACGGTGCAGTCGGGTGCAACCAAGTGTGACCACATTTACCTATAAATAGTCTCGGTTAGGATAAGTTACTTTAGTTTATATCATCTGCTGATGATGCTAACTTGGTTAGCGAAACGCGCGTCCAGAACGTAACAAGTTGTGATGTAGTGTGGTTAGAACTCTTGTATTTTGATCTATCTTCCACCACAGGTTCCAGTGTTAGGTCTTTGACTGTTGTCCGGGATGTCTCTTGCGTATAGCGAATGTACTTCCAGTTGCTATCAGAATTTGCTGTTTTTCTCTTTTATAGAATTTTAGAGAAAGACATGCAGCAATTAAATATCTAATTTTGCTTTTTGTTTTATTTTTAATCTGGATTATCAAATTATACTGTAATGTACAGGGTTTTCCCGTATATTTTTCCTCCCACCTAGAGAGTTTATTTGAATAGGTACGGAAATGTTTTAAATACAAAAATTGTTGGTTTTTTTATGAAGATTTAGAATATTATATCATTAGTGCGAAAATATTATTGGAAATGTCAAATTTTGACAGGTTGTCAGTTTTTTTTAATGAAACACCCGGTATATTAAATCATATTCTTAAAAATCTTTTTTTTCTAATTTCAAATATATATACTTTTAATATATTCTGTCAATTAGTTTTGGATATATAAGCGTTTAAACATTAAAGAAATGGTAAGGTAATTTGCGCTAAAAATAGTGAGCTATGGTCAAGACAATTACAATGAACGCCGGCTTTTTGACGTTTACCGGTCAGAAGTAATTATTTACGAGCATTTTTAATATCTAATACGTTGGACGATGGGTTATTCGGAAGAAGAGAAACTGGACATGATAGAATTATTTTATTTACATCATCATAGACGGTTTCCAGATAGACCAACACCGATTTGTAGGACGATATTAAACATCGCTAAACAATTGAATGAAAGAAAAACACTTAAGCGAAAAGTTAGAATAGTGGAAAGAAACGCTGAAGAAGATTTAAATATTTTATTATATTTTGAAGGTAATTTTGAAACTTTTGTATTAAAATATTTTATTTATCTTATTTATTCTTGATTTAGAAAATCCCGATGCATCCACTTTTTTTAACAAATCATGGCATAAAATCCACTCAGTTCTAAGACGTTATAAATATAAGCCATAAAGTTTTTATCTACTCAAGAATTAACCGATAAAAATAAAATAGACCGATTACACTTCTGTCAAGAAATGGAAAGACGTGTTATGATGAACCAACTAAATCTGTCAAACATAATTTTCACTGACGAGGCAACATTTACCACTGGAGGCATGTTTAACTAGAAAAATAAGCATTTTTGGTCAAAAGAAAACCCGCGAGCTCTTAACAATCATGTTATTGGACCTATATTTTTAAATGGGAATTTAACCGGACAAAGGTATCAGAAGTTATTAGAAAACGGAATCGAGGGGCATTTAGAACAACTACCAATTAATTCGTATCTTAATTTGATATGGCAACAAGATGGTGCCCCTCCTCATAATGTCCAGCTGGTCACCAATTTTTTAAATGACAGGTATCCATTTTGGATTGGAAGACATGGACCATTAAGATGGCCAGCAAACAGTCCCGATCTCTCTCCATTCGACATATTTTTGTGGGGTTATCTGAAAACAAGATATACTACAATAGGCCAAGAACCATCCAAGCTTTCGAGCAAAATATAGTCCAAACGATCGACGATTTAAACACCCAATCACCTCATTTTATCTACGCATCTATACACAAAAAATTTAGAAGAAATATTCAGAAAGATGACACTCAAATATATATGCCATTTAATTTTGAAGAAAGTCAGCGGGCGGTGTCTGCAATAAACTATGATTTGGAAAACTTATATGCGTTCTCCAACAAGCATTGTTTGCAGTTAAATTCGGCAAAATCGGCCGTGATGGTGTTCGGTAGGGAGATGGATAGGAGACATTTTGTGGCATCCTTTAAAAACAAAATTGTAATTACAGACAAACCTATCACATTTTATGAACATTATAAAAATCTTGGCCTCATTATGGACCAAGACCTGCGATTTTCTCAGCACATTAGTAAATGCTTACAAAAAAGTTACATTAATTTAAAATTAATATATCAACACAGAGCTGTATTAAATAGAAAAACTAAATCTATGCTTTGTGAATTGTTTGTTCTATCCCATCTTAATTTTTGTGACACCGTATATGATTCCTGTCTAAAAAGCACAGATAAAAGAAGAATACAAAGACTTCAAAATAGTTGTTTGCGCCTGATTTACGGCATATGAAAGTACGACCATATTAGCCACACTTTTAACCTCAACAATTTGCTTAATATGAAAAAAAGGAGACAACTTCATTCTGCAACGCTTTTCTATTCCATTTTAACAAGTAAAATACCTTCTCACTTATATAATAAAATTCGATATCGAACGGATATTCATAACTTGAATATTCGATTTACTACTACACTAACCCCTCCTCTCCACTCAACAGAAATGTATAAGAGATCATTTTCGTATCAAATTGCAAATGTAATGAATAAGCTCACTAATAATTTTAAAAATATAAAGTCCAAAGCTGCATTTAAACAATATGTGTTTAAAAAGCTATTTTCTACTAACTAACTAACTACTAAAAAATTGTATGAGTTCCAATTTTTATCATCTCGATAAATAAAACGAGATACCAGTGGATTCCCAGAAAGCAATATTTTCAACTTTCCCTGTATCTCAAAAACGAAGATGGCTATGAAAATTTTGTTTCACAAGTTTCATAAAAAAGTGGCACGTGTTCGTGAAAACCGAAACCCTGTATGTTTACTAATACGGCGGATAGACCGTAATGTCAACGAAAACTGGACATACTACAGATAATACAATATTCTAACGTACAGAAAAGTGACAAGTCAATTATCATGAAAATATCAGTTAAAACATATCATATTTAAATACGATATTGGTTCCGTCATCTAAGTTTTGAGTTAAAACCGATGGAAGGTTCGCTGACATTGATATAGAGACAAATACTGCCTGGAACTGCAGTACTGTGTGTTTAGTTAAAACTGTGAGTATTATTCAACTTGTATTTTTAAAACTGAACAAAAACCGTACTTAAATCGAATTTCGGCGAATGTGGAATTACCCACGTAAATATATGACCAGCGCGGACGGATTGATCAAAATCTCTTTTATGTTACTTACGGACTTTCTCGGGTCTGCATGTGACTAGCGCGGTTTCTTTTTTTGGTTAGACAAAGTTGGTCTAGAGAAAAGAAAACCTTAAATACACCGGAAATCGTACTAATAACCACAGATTACCAAAAAATTTCTAATAACAACACAGATCAGTCTTACGGTTCGTCTCGTCGAAGGGAGACCTCTGTATTATTGGTTCCACGTGCCCGATTTTGCTGCTTTGTTTCGGGGGAAGCGTGAGACTCAACCGGTCAGAGTTGAAACTAACGACCCCGCTAGAAAGGGAGCAGACGCTGTGAACGTGTGAGGCCTAGTTATTCCTGCGTTCTATCCCGTTCGTCTGCTGCAGTTCTACATAGAATATTAGCGTAATGTACGCTATGTGGCGGGAGTGGGAGGGGTAAGGGGATAGCTTGAAAGAAAAGGTCATCTCGTGAGACCAGTACTCTCAAGGGGCATCTAGTAGAAGCCAAGATGCATTAAAAATTATTTGAAAGATTGTACCAAAGAAAAGTATAACTTGGAACAAGAAAGGAGGTCCAGGACATGATTCAGAGTCAGACCAAATCCTGGACACTGAAAGAATGGGCTGGCAAATTATTTCAGTAGGAATAGAGCCAAAATCACACAAGTTAAGTCAACACAGATTGTTCAATTTGCTTCCTGTTAGTTCGTCGTTTATTTCCGCGGAGTATAAACAAGTGGTGTTGAATGCTGAGACTGGGCTACGTAATTTGGTGATTTTTTTTTTAGGAAGACCTATAATTAATAGAAATGTGATGTATGTTAGGTTAAGTTTGCCGTAAAGGAAACGCACTATAATGCGCCAACTAAATTCCCAGTTTATATTAAATTTTTTTTTTTTAATAAAACCTATACTGTTATGTAGATCTATCTCATTAGGCGATAAATTAGCCCAGGTTCGTCGATAAAACCACCATTTAAGTTATAAAATCACACCTCAAAACATCGAAAATCAGATCTGAAATACCAGCGCACTCTAATGTAATGTGATTGCTGGTGGTGGATTTAATTTCAGTCTTACCTAGAGGTATTGAATTACGGATAAGCCGGAGTTACAATGTAGCGGGTACAATTCGCCAAGCAAGAATTGATATCACTGATGGACAAAACATGGACTAAAAATAACGAATGAAAAGGTAGTGGGCTGTGCGAAATTTAAAAAGTCATACTAGCACAGAGAACAATATAACTTTAATATATTTTTATTGTTTCAATGCAAATACATTTTTTACACCGATCTAAAAAACACCTAACCATGGCTATCTAAAAACGTAGTACAGTATTTAATACACGAATATTTACAATTATTGTTTTAATGTAGATACACTTTCTTACATCAACCCAAAAAAAATGTCTAGCCCGTGTTAATATTTTGCCTAGTTTTTGACATTTCTGGTCTATTTAATAATTTCGAGTAGGTTTTTTGAATATATTTTAAAAAGTTATTATTTCTTAATAAAAGCTCTTCCTTAACATGCCAATTGTGCAAAAATAATCACGCTTTATATTCGTGCTCTAAATTTTTAAGTAAAACGCCTCTTGAACGTTTTACTTTTTGTAAAAGCCCACGCTTATGTTTTAATTGCTTTAGAAATATACACGTTTTCAGATTTTATGAATCTTTGTCAACTTGTAAAAATTGTAATAAACGTCGTCATACGTTACCACATTTGTCCAAGTTAGCAGCTTCCAACCCGCATAATAATTGCAATGAAATTACGTAAAGAACGAAAGAAATTTCTACGCATTTTCTTTCTAATTCCAGTCAGAGTAATAACAGTTCGCAAAATCCTGAACCCATAACTCCAATTAAGTATAGTAATTTATCCACCGCAGGAGTAACGGGCGAAGGCGTTTTACTGTCTACTTTACTTATTGTTGTCATAGATAATAAAGTCGTGCTTCAAACATTTAGGTGCAGTTTAAATTCAGAAGAATGTCTTCTTTTATTACCAAAAATTCATTGTTCACTTGAAATAAATGGAATATACGCTTTAATTCCTATAATGGTAGTGTTACGCTCGCTATAAAGCCCTTTCGGCAAGACGATCCGATTCTGGTAACAAATGCGATAGTTTGAAATAAAATTTGTGACAATTTGCCTTCAAAAAACTTAAAACTCGGAGATAAACGTTTTTATCATTCAAGTCAAGCCGGCATTTTACTTGACAGTGACTTATTTTCAAGCAATTAAATGTGGCTGTATGATGCGCCAACCAAAACGCAGTCCAATATTTAAAGCAACTACATACAAAATTATAGGTTTAGTAAAAGGTAGAATAAAAAGTATCGTCCGACGGAAATATGACACACGATCTCTGCAATAACAGGGAGACAATTGTTTTCCAATTGGCAACCCCATCGTAGCAAAGTGGTTAAAGGAAATGTTATGCAAGCCTATAGTCTGTAATAGTAAAATATAATTTAAATTTACATTTTTACCTCTGGCAAAGTTTACAGAATTATGATAATTTTGTAAACTTTGCCTCTGGTGACTTAACCGCGTGCAAATTAAACTTAAAAGATTTGGGAACGGATGTTTATATAAAATATATTATACATATATTTGAATTAAAAATAATAAATAGTTGTAATATATCTTTGAAGATAATAGCCGGATATATAGTAGTTAATTATTAAATTAAAATGTTGCTAAGATACTAATTTTATTCAAAACTTTAAAATTAAAAAGAAGAAGAACGGCCGCCATCTCTCGGAAATGATATAAGCTAAGGGCGGCATTCTGTAACTATTTGCTAAGATCCCAATCGTTCTAGAGCGATTTAATTTGGTTAGTTAAAAATTTAGAAAGAAATACAACTATATATTCTTTTTCTGCATTTTATATTTTTATTTATTATGAACTGATAAATAGCTGAACAAAAGTTAATAAGTTTTGTAGATTCCTTTTTTGCCACAGCGCCATCTATTGTGACCGCTTCCTTAGATACCAAAATTGATTTTTTATTGAGATACTTTAAAAATCGTTTAGGTAGACCAAACTGGTTTTATCCTTATTTTACTTGTAAAGTCAATGAGATAAAAATAATTTATAAGTATTTGGTATCCTTCAAAGACGGGAATCGATTTAATAACATATGAAAAGAAAACTGTCCTCTCTATATTGTGCTTGTGCCCCACCTAGCTTCCTCCAAGAAAACCGTTAAAACGCCGCTCTACCGCTCCCAAATCATCGCCCAAAATAGTTTGGTTACCTCGAAGCGAGTCCTCGACCGTTTTTCCTTCAGTTTGTATCACCATCGTGTTCAGAACTGACCGATTATCCTATTAAATAGTGACCGCATTTCGTGCTATAGTTTAAACCAGTTTTTGCTCCGCCGAAAACCATGACTTCGAGATCGAAAAAGTCCTCTACTCCGGCGTCGCAGCCTCCGCGGCCATCGAGCCCCCTGAGTCCAACGCGGCACTCCAGACTGCAGGAAAAAGCTGACCTACAAAATCTAAATGACCGATTGGCTTGTTACATCGAGAAAGTCAGGTTAGTTTTTCACGATTTTTCCCCGGAAAGCCTATTATTTACAAGACAATTAGGTCAGGTGTATGTTTACATTATCATCTAAAACACTCTGATAACAATTTTGGCAGCAAAATTGTTTGTATACTAATTCCCTTAATGGTGTGTCAAACTAATGTTTATTTTAGTAGATTGTTTATAATATATAATTATTATTAAAGGTGCAACCAAAATTTGTTTGAATTGTTTTTTAATTATTCTGATATTAACATCAACTCTAATCATCATTTTTCTACCCTAGGTATTTAGAAGCTGAGAATAACAGGCTAACAAGGGAAATCCAAACCTCTCAAGAAACTGTCACTCGAGAGGTATCCAACATTAAATCTATGTATGATCATGAACTGAGCGATGCTCGTAAACTTTTAGATGAAACCCACCGTGAGAAAGCTAGGCTAGAAATTGACGTCAAACGCCTTTTAGATGAAAACGATGAGTTAAAGACAGATCTAGCCAAAAAAACAAAAGACTTGACTTTGGCCGAGAACTCTGCCAGGATCTATGAGACTCGTTGCAATGAGTTACAGTTGAAATATAATCAGGCCAACGCTGATGCTAAGAAAGCGATTGGTGACCTCAAGGATTTGGAAAAAGAAAGAGATAAGTTGAAAAAGTTATTGGACGAACACAGAAAGCAGTTGGAAGAAGAAAGTTTGGCAAGGGTTGAAGTTGAAAATTCCAACCAGAGTTTGAGGGAGGAGTTGTCATTTAAGGACCAGGTAAGTCTTGAAGTTTATTTTTATGTTATACAGCAGTTGCTCCTAAATTATGTTCATTGTTACATATGTATATTTTTAGTAAGAACCAATATATTAAAAAATAAAGACAAAAAGTTACTGTAATTTTTTTGTAGTAGAGTAGGAAATAGTTTTATATATTTACTAATCTTAATATTTAGTGTCATAACATTTATACTATTAAAAAGTCATAAGGGTATATTTTCATGAAATTTATTTGGAAAAAATAAAATAGATAAATGTAGAACATTTGACAAAACTACTTGTAATCAGAAAAAATAGGAAGGTACAATTTTCTAAATATATTAAGTTAATAAAAATGTTTAGTCCTTATGTAAGGCCAGAAATGTGTTTATACATGTAGTAAATACACAATAATATCAACATCAGACTTTTAGACCTCAATTTGTCCTTGAAGAAATTCACATATAAATTGACAGAATATAAAGTGTTCTTATTTCTATGTACTTCTGATAGTAATTAGTGTTTCTAA
Organism: Kuschelorhynchus macadamiae; assembly: GCA_030620095.1. Taxonomy (NCBI): domain Eukaryota; kingdom Metazoa; phylum Arthropoda; class Insecta; order Coleoptera; family Curculionidae; genus Kuschelorhynchus; species Kuschelorhynchus macadamiae. The sequence goes on along the minus strand of JAUTXW010000007.1, from coordinate 1,364,603 downwards.
CCTCCCTTTGTTTTGTAATTATTTTTTATTAAAAAGGACATTTTGTTTCTAAATTTTTATTATATGTTGTGTTCATTGGTTTTGAGGAGTACTCTTTCAAAAAAGTATTATTTTTTTCCTTTTAAATAAATGCCCTCAAATTTATTGGTAGCTATTGCCAAGAAACCAAGCAAATAATATATGAAAATAAAAGAGATATTATTGACAAGAAATTCATGTATAAATGTAGTTATAAATAGTGAATGTATAAATACAGGTAGGCATACCCCTTTAAAAGCAATAAATGTTTTTATGGAAGCTAGGAAGTATATTGTAGTAATTTCAATATAAAATATTAATTATTTCATTCATAATTGTTTTATCAGCAGGTGAAACACTAAGCAATTATTGCCTGGTATTTTTATTTATAAGAGATGACATCATATTTTTCAAGGTTAAATTTTGTTTGTAAAATTAAGAATCTAACCATGAACTACTGTTTTAAAATGTGGTAAAATGTTTATCTGAATAAGAAATAAACAACTGATTTCTCTTAAATCAGAATTTTTTGTTTTTCTGATTGGACCTTTTTGAATTTTTTATTATTTTAAAATAAATTACTTATTCAACTTTAATAATGGAAGAATAATTTAGGAAACTTCATATTGTTTGGATTTTTTCAATTCCTCGTGCCTTTTTAAAGATTTAAGATTCTGAAGATTTTTAAATTGTGAATTTTGCAGGAAAGTTACACAATAAAATTTATTTTCATAGTGGTGGGCAAATTTCCCAGTTACTGAAAATCGCAGAAAAATTCTTCAATATTTCAGAAAGTTTTGGAAACTTTTGTTTGAAATAATTCAGAAAATTCCCAGAAACTTTCACACGGAAACTTCTGGAAGCTTTTCCCATTAAATTTTGCTCTTGCAAGTAATGAGTCCCATACAATTTGACAGTTCTTTAATATAAAATAGAAAATTTACATTTTTTCAAACGTTCTAAAGAAGAACAAAATTAAAAAGGAATTTGAATATTTTCGCTTGCTTTCAGTGCGAAAACTCCTTATTATGACGGTTTTAAATCTTCTTAAAATTAAAAAATAATGTCATTTGGAAGGGCTGCTTTTATCCTCAGACCCTCCAAAGGTAGCATTTTTTGTATAGGTATGGCATTAACAATAAAAAAATAGAATATTAAGTATTTATCTTATCATACACTTTTCAATAAACACATTTTAATTAACTTTTTTTTCATGATTTTATCTTGAAACTGGAAATTTAGAGGCTAGGAAATTAAGCTAAATATCACAAGTGAAAACACTGAAAAACACTGCCATGTCGCTAAACTACTGAAAAATTTTAAAAATACTATATTTTGGGGAATGTTTCCATAAAATCTACTTGGCAAGTTTTAAAAGAAAAGTTTCTGCTGCCCGTCAATATATTGTCATGATAAATTCCTTGTTTAGAACTCCTATACCTAATATGTCATAAATCCCATGTTTCTCATCAAACTTTCTATCTGATTAAGAAAATCAGTTTTTAAAACTATAAAATCAAACTGAGAAAAAACTTAAAAGCAACCAGTGAATACTTTTATACTAAACTTTTTTTTCCTATCAGTATTTTCCATTATTTGTGTTATTTAATTTCTTGTACTAAAAAGTTCTATAAAAAAAATTTAATATAATGAAGTAATAGAAGATTTTTGATTAATGAACTGTTCTCTATATTTCTCTAAAATGTCACACCAAATTTCTCTCACAAAAATTTATACCACCTGCTTCAACTTTTTTGCTATGGTTTTTTATCTCATGACAGTACTGATTTTCAGTGATTTATGGTACTGGTTTTATTGTAAATTGTAAAACTTTGTTCAATTTTCCATTACAAAATATATTAACTGATAAATAACAAATTACCACAATTTAAAAAAGAAAAATCATCATAAAATATAGATCAGATCTAAATCATCCAATGTACAAATACGAGAATGTATTTCATTGACCCCCACAGAACAATTAGAATCTAGCTATCCGCAAAGTATCAATTTCCATTTTTTATCCTTGTTTTAACATAGATACATACACTTTTTGACAACGCCTCAACAAAAGAAAAAGACCTAACCGGGTCTATCCAAAACCCACTCTGATTTTTAAAACACAACTACAGAGTCTTTTGTCATTAACGAACACACGCATTTGTCGTTTTTTTTTTTTTTAAATGATAGCGTGTGAGTAAAAACTTGGTAACATTTCCCACATTTTTTCCCCCTAAAAAGAAATCGAAAAAGTTCGCAGATTTCACTACTTTTCCATGCAAAAACTCTCTTATTGTGATGACTTGGACAAAATCGAGAAACAAAGTTAAGTACAGTATTGCCAAACTCACCTGGTTTTCTATAAAAATATATCACAGGCTTTAATGATTTTATTTTTGGTTTTATTGACGAACCTAACACTAACGAGATAGATTCTGCTAACAATATAGGTTTTATTGTTAAAAAAATCCTTGTTTTTAATATAGATCTAGAATTTTGTTAGCGCGCTTCTTTACAGCAAACCTGACCGAACCTAACCTAATCAAAATAAACAAATTGTTTGAAAATCTGTTTGCAACATGGCAACACTGTCCACATATTTCGCATTTGACATTTAAGGGTTGACAATTCCCTTCAATATGTGAGATAAATTGTTATTTCCAAAAGTCATTTAGAAATATAAAAACAAAGTATATAAGTTATTTATGTTTTGTTGGTAATGAAAGTTAGTGCAAAGTGTTTTTTAGTAATTTGTAAAAGCACACAATCATAAAACTTCCTCAAACTACGGTAAACTTTAAATAAATTGGATCGGAAGAAGGAGAATAAAACAATTTTTTTGGTGATTATTGGTTAAAAAAAATTGAGAAATGTTAAGAGTTTTCATTTTTCATCTACTGTATACACCATAGGCTATCATTTAAAATTTAAAAAAAACTACGGTTTGTTAACGAGACAAGAACCCAACTACATACCAAATTATGGATTTTGTTTAAAAAAAATCTAAAAGTGTAAATTCTAGGAACACAGGCGCTTTGCAATGCTAATCCAGCATTCTACCACTGGCCTAGCAGGCTTAACAACAAAAATACAAAGAACCTTGTTTTCACTCTGAATAAGTCAGGAATTTAAGCAAATGGCCGAGAGGGGCGCCACAGTAGTTGACCGGGTCAAGCATCGAAAAATGGAAAATGATGATGATTTTCCGACTGGCATGTAGACGTTAATCACGGCTCGCGGTCTGTTTTGGCGCCATGTGTGTTAGTATTTTCGAAAAAGTCGGAATATAACCTAGGTTTATTTTACTTGCTTACGGCTGTTTTTAACTCGTTGATAGCGCATTTGGCTTCCATTGCAGACGTCGTGTGTTCTATCCCCCTTGAGCGAGGTTTTTTATCAATCAAAACCTATAATTTTCATCTGCCGCGTCCTGTTCGAATAATTCATATTTACGACAAAAAGTTTATAGATTTGTGACAAATTTTCGCCAAATAATCTCCACTGTCTTTGCAGTGTAATTTTAAAAATTAATTTTAGGATTTTTAGAAAAAAAAATTTAAATCGAATTCCGAAAAATATTGAACAATAAATAAAAATCTAATTTTATATTTATGAAGGGTTTACAAGATGTAATGTATTTTCAAGTATCGTTTAAAAATAACTAATCACTGATCTCATAATGCAATCAAAGTAGGGGAGTTTGAAGCCCTCATTGGTGGGCACGTATAATTTAATACTTCAGATATTCGTTATTTATCAGATATGCAAAATATCCTACCATAAAACCTAATTTGACAGCTGATAAGCCCTTAACTCTTCCTTGTCCCGTGTACTGTGTGCAAATTTCTGTAAATAGTAAATAGGATTTCATACCACTTGATTGAAATACGATTTTAATATTGCATTTTTCTAAAAGCTTTTCCCTCTTGACTGTTATCTAATTAGATTTGATTTTAATGTGATTTAAAGAAAAAGTATTCTTTTTATCATGGTTTTATTAAATTCATTTCTTTGGGTGTTTGTCTGATTCATATCTTGCAATGGATTTTTCAAAATCCATTAATTTCAAATTTTGCGTGCCTAAAAAATTCAAGATAGCTGCTACAATATGACAGACAAGTATTTTTTTTATTTGAAGTCCGATTCGATTGAAAATCGGTATTCTTCATCTTACTGTTAATACTGCCTGTGACCAACATTGACTGGCATCCCACGCGTTTTTCATGGAATAAAATTATATAGCTGTCAAATTCTAAATATTAATTTAATTTAATAAAAATGCATTTTAAAGACGCAAATGAAAAATTCTGGCTGCTGATCACAAAATTTGGTGGTTTCTACTAGTCATTTTAGTTGCACTTTGTATTACAATTCATATTTATTTGTGCATATGATTTTTAAAAGGGTTTCTAAAATAGAACCAAAAGCTCACGTTCACGCTTGAGAGTTAGTTAATAGCTTCCTGTCCCGGATTACAGGTACCTATATTTCGATACAATTTAACATGGGTTTATGACCTAATATTGTGTTTATTTACATTCTCTAATAGGTAACTCAGTTACTGTTGAAGACAGAGGGTTGCCGTGTTCGTGGTATTGTGCTACCTTTTTATAAAACTAAAGATGTCGTAAGCAAAATTGCATGACCTTCTTTGTTTTCAAAATACAGGGCGAAATTAAAAATTTACTTTTTCCAGGCACTCTTCATATGTTAGTATAATACAATGAAGAAGTAAACATGGATTATTATAGAGATTTTTACTTAGAATGCAATGGCGTAGTTAGTTTTTTGGTTCTAGGGGCATCAGATATTCAGTTATAGACAATTTGCATTTTTCAATTTTATATAACACTTAATATTTATTTTAAATGACATGCCTGCAATTTGGAATTATTAACAAAGTAAATATTAGGTGTTACAAATTTTTGAAAAGTGTGAAAGGATGCGCCTTTAGCTAATTTAAAATATACAGGATGTTCCATGTAAAAAATGCATGTTTGGTCTGTAACTCAATATTTGAAGCCACTAGAAAAAAAACTAACTTCGCCATTGCATTCTACGTAAATCACTCTATAATAATCCGCTTTTACTTTTTCATTAGCTTGTATTCTAACAAAGATACGAAGGGTACCTGGAAAGTGCACATTTTTAACGTCTCCCTGTAATTCAAAAACGAGGAAGGTCATGGAAATTTTGTTTACGGCATATTTCGTTTCACGAAAAAGTGCCGCGGAAACAGCATCCCTCTATCTTTAATAATAACTGAGATACCCTGCAAAGGTATCGAAAATGGGACACCCTGTACAGTTAAGAAGCACATGTTTCCATCGGGTTTAAGGGGCTGTGCCTCATAGGTGTACACTTTTATGGGGGCAGAAATTTTTTTTTTCAAGATTAGACTGTATGAAAGCATTAATATTATTTCTAATATCAGCTGTGGTTTGTTCACACCCGAGAACATCCAAATACCAAGTTTGATAATGATATGAGCTGTCAAACTTATGTCATTTTTGACGGTTTTACGAAGATATTTTGAGAACTGTTTGAGATATGAAAAAATGTTTATTCGAGAGGGTGTGAAAAATGCGTCGAATCCGATATCTTAAAAATTGACCTGAAGATGGTTTTGTGTGGTGAGGTCGAAACGTTTTTTCTTTGTCATATCATTATCAGACTTAGCGTATAAATGTTCTATGTTGTGAAAAATCCATATCTATTATTAGATTAGTCATTTCTTTCCTATAGAGAATTTATTCTTAAAAATATTTCATTTATATCGTACTATGTGAAAAAAACAAAATCATACCAAAAATGAAAATGACCTGTAAACAATAATGCCCATTTTAAGTGTGACATACGCTCGGACATACGGTATACATTTATTTTAAGTAAATTGTTCAAAAATCGTTGTAAAGTTCTAATTTATTTTGCATATAAAACGTATTTTTTTTCACAATCTATTTGTAATATGCAAGCACCCTTGCAAAAAGTATAAATATTTTTTTGTTTATTTGACGTTTTTTTTAATTGACAAAAAAAACAATCAGAAATTACATTTTTTTTAATAACCTTTTGATACCAATTATGCAATCTTTAAAATAATTTGACCATTGACTTCGCCACTCCATAGATAGTTTATTCACAATTTCATACTTTTATCTTGAAATTTCAAGTAATAATTCGTTCAATGTGGTTTTGGCTGCTTCAATAATATTTTCCCGTGTACTCATTTTAAGGGAAATCAACTAACTTTTCAGAAAGATATTTCGGCAAAACAATTTATTTTCAATATAAATGTGACAGCATATAAAATTATGGCGTCGCCAGAGTTGCTAGATCGTTTTGATAAATTCCCCAGAAGAGACTCAAATTCCCCTCAAAATTTATTTTAAAAAATTTTCAAATTATAAAATATTTTGATTTTATATAAAATAATAAAAAGCAGGTAAAGCTTTAAAATCCTTTCAAAATTGTTCACTTTTGACAAAAAAGTACCCCAAAAGGAAAATGAAAAATATACATACTGTAATAAATAACGGAGTTATCCCCATAAGGGGGAAAGGGCTTAAAAATCCCCCAGTTTTGGGGGAAACTGCCATCTGGCAACTCTGGGGGTCGCCTGACTTTAAATAAATTATGGTGTTTTGTTTCTTCATGGCATTCGCGATGAATTGTTTTAACCGCAGTATTAGATAACTGTATTGAGCAGTACAACAGTTAAAAGATGGAAGTATGTTTTGATTGGTTGCAGCTCGCGAGTAATGAAAACATTACTCACGAGTATGATATTTGTTATCCACAGCATAGTTAGGTAACCAATAACATTATCTAACTAAAATTGCTTTTGTAATAAAGACCTTATTTGATAATCGTGGAAAAAAGTTGATAAATCTTTTCTGGATAATACTTTACATTTCTACTGAACTGATAGTAATATTGACCCATATTCACCGCATGAGTCAAAAATATATCTGGAGTTATCAAAAATAAACGAAGATCATAAAAATATCGCGCGTGTGTGTGTACAAATCATTGAAGGCTCTGCTACTATTTGGAAATATTATGACATCATCTGTTGACGTTAACGTGGGCGCGAGAATGTATGTAAAACTATAATGCAACCTTTAGAAATCAGAAACCAATGAAAAACATACATTGACCCAACAACAAACCCACATAACAAACGATATGCAAATACTGACCATATGATAAATATGTACCTATGTATTTTTTTATGAAGAAAATCCGCTGATATTTATTTAAAAACCTGGCTTATCAATGGAGTTACCAAACCGGAAAATGTGAGGTCAATAAAATTAACACAAAATATTATAAACACATTTTTGTCATCGTTTTGTAATCAAAACAAGACCTTCTGAATTCAAATAAAGTTTAATTAATGTTCTTGCTACTAATTGTTCTCTTTCCTTTTCTGGTGTTACATGTTAGACCAAAATAAAAATGACCAAGCATCTGTCTGCTCTGTAGTGGGGACAAATTAAACATGATTGATTGTACTATTATAACATTAGCTAGATATACCAATGTTAAAGCAATAAATTCTTGGTAGTTCTTGAACTGCCACCGCTTAATGGCCCGCAAAATGAATAAAAACACGGGGCTCCGTGAATGTGGGTTAAATCAATACTTTACCTATACTAGGCTAGGTCAAAGTAAATATTTCTCTTTTCTCGGATATCATTTCGGTTAATTGTTTTATAGGTCCTGTATAAATTTTCTGAAGTTAAATTAAGTACAGGATTTCTGTTTATTATATATTTTGATTTGATCTACAATCCTACCAGCTTTTTTTTTAAAGAGAGAAAAAAAGGTTAAATATAACGTTTTAGTAACAACGCTAGGATCTTTAAAAAAAATATATTATATAAAAAGTTAAAAAGCAAATAATAAAATATACAGGGTGGTCCTACAGTTCATTCAAATCCAATAGCTCGGTTATTGTTGGAATAGAAAAAAAATTATACGAATGTTGTAGCGACTGCTGACACCTACAACCTAAAATTATTTTCGATTATACGGGGTTGAGGATAAGTTTGCCACAAACCAAATTAACGTTTTTTTTTTAATGGAACACTCCGTATATTGTTTTATTTTCAGATTCCTCCCTTTTTGACTACTCACCCAATATAGGGTTTGTGGTGTCTATACAGAGTCATTCAGGATTTATGTCCACTTCGAAATTATCAGAGGTACATTTGACGCTCTGTATTTTTTTAATACGTTGGAATAAATCATTTTAGCATGGTAAAAGCTTCCAATGGTGGTCTTCTTTCAACTGCGGGATTTCTCCTTAGAATACTTTAATAACGGTATACAGGGTAAATACAAATCCTGGATGAAAATTTTCTCGATTAATTTAATTGGAACGCCCTGTATATTATTATATTTTGAGATTCTTCCCTTTTTGGCCATTTACCTAATATAGGGTTTGTGGAGTCTACAGAGTCGTTCAAAATTCATGGCCACTTTTCGAAGATATTAGAGGCACATTGGAAAAAAAGCAACCTATTTTGAGTAGGGGGAAAACAGATGTAATTTCAGCCATTCACCCAATATAGGGTTTGTGGGGTCTATACAGAGTCGTTTAAATATAGAAATCTTGAAAAAATCTCCCTCCGAGATTGGTCACTAGATTCCAAAACATGGGGACCTGGACTCCCCTTCCCCGAAACTTTGAAAATGTTAGTATAGGCATCCTTCTTACTAATTTTGACCGTTTGGACCCCCCCTTCCCCCCACCCCCCGAAATTAATTTCTGGTTTGGACAACCCTGATTTCTGGCTACGTTCCAAAAAAAAATTTTGTTTGGCGACCTAGTAAAATGTTAAAAAAAAACTGCTTATTTAAATTACCTCAAATTTGTGTTTTATGGGGCATGAACTGGTAAAATTTTGACGAATCCAACACGGCAAAACAAAATGGCGACCTAATAATAATTTCAAAAAATCGGTAAACTTCTTTTACCTGGAATCTCCCTGCATTTTTTTTAGGAACAGTAAAATGTGACCAGTTAGTTCTGCATATAGTCATTAGTATCATATTATAAATAGTCTCTTTTCAAATATTTTTATTGGGCGCCATTTTGTTGCACCATATTTGATTCGTACCAAACAGTTTCTACCACATTTGATTTTTGGGCATAATTTGAAATAATAAATTGAATAAGTAGTTTTTACACCGATTATTTTTAAGACCGCCATTTTGTTCTACCATATTGAGTTCATGCCACAGTTTTACCAGTTCATCTCTATATCACACTTCATCTTGCACAAAATTTGTAATCAATCTAGTAAGTAGTTTTTTCAGACTGATTTTTTAAATATTTTATTAGGCCAGCATCTTGGATTCCTACCAGAATTTTACTAGTTGATTCATACTTAATATATAATTTTTGTGTAGAAAATTTCCATTCTACTAGATTAATCTGTCCATTATTATTTTCGTGTGATTAATTCGGAAATCTAATTGGTGCAAAGTCTGGTAATTGCGCTGGCTAAACGGTTCCTCTATTCGAACTGGGAAATATAATAAATATATAAAATCGGCACGAGAAAACGTACCAAATGATTAAATTTATAAAAAAATATGTAATAGGACATATTTATATTGTTAAGAAACACTATTTCATTTATGGTAATCCAGCCGGAATGAAGAAATTTTTTTTTTAATTTTAATGTGGATTTCCAAAAAAAACATGTTATATTAAGATTTGTTTATTAATCTAATTTGCCTTCACATTACCAAATTCCTAGAGCCTTGATTTTATTCGAAAATAATTAGTTAAGGTTATACACATCTTTACACACATTATGCACTTACGCAATCGAACAGATATCCGAAACCGTTTGTTTTCAACAAAAAAAGACATTTTATTTAGACGGTGACATCAGATTTATATTAAAAATTCAATCCGAAATGTTCTATGCGCGAACTGGTTTTTCGTTGTACCATCGGCTGTCAAAGTAACGACTCCACCGTATACTTTATTTATATTATTTTGGTGCATGGAAACCGCGGTTATTTGGGAAATATGTATCGAATGCTACATGGTACTGTCGGAGAAAAAAGTAGCGACCCATTGATGTCACCGATAATAATAGGACGTGTTATTTAAAAATAAAATCTTACGTTATGTCTGATCTAAATTAGTATGAATTTATTATAAGGTGTGATTTAATAAAATAGGAATTTTGTATTTACAGTAGTAATGCATAGATAATACATTTTATTATTAGGTATTACCTGACCTCTATGTTAATTATTAATATCTGTTTTGTCTAAATCAGATGTCTTTTTTGGATGCCAAAATATCTCAAATTACAAATATTTAAAATTATTTTCCAACAAAAGAAAAACATTCAAAAACAAGTCGTGCGTACGTTGGTTTGTTACTTTTCTTCATTTATTCTTATGGATTTTAGAAATAAAATAAATTTAAAATAAAGTTACACAAATGCAAGAGGACCTGTGTAAGAAATAATAGTGATATGAATATATTTGCAAAAAATAATAAACAAATGGGTCCTGTTAAGTGCAAGGGTAAACCCTTTTTTGTTTTTTTTTTTTGATTAGATGTTTTATTACAAATAAAAGTTGTCCTTAATTCCGGTGGTCGGTCTGTCTATTCGAGGCTTAGCTAAAAAACTACTAACCCGATTGAAATGTTTGTAAATAATTAATATATTACTGGGATGACCTGGTAACTTTTTGGTAAGCAGCAGAATATAGCAGTTACAAAATATCGGCCTTGTGAGTTGTTAAAAAAATTATAACTAAAAAAAATACTTCTTAAATTTACCTCGAAGTTTATACGAAAATTAAGTATTATATAGAAATGAACTGGTTAAATTTTGGTGCGAATCAAAGATGGCGGATAAATAAAATATTTTAAAAAAATCAGCCCAAAAAAGCTACTTACTAAATTGATTTCAAATTGTGTGCAAGAATTAAGTGTGATAGAGACATGAACTGGTAAAATTGTGGTACGGATTCAAGATGGTGGAATAAAATGCTTTCCAAAAAAAATGTTTGTAATCGTGAAAAAATGTTTTTACAGATCTTCATGTTTTAGGTTCCCTGGATGCCAAAAAAATATGTTTTCTTAATTTCATCCGTCTGCCTAGGTCTGTCTGTCTGTCTGTCCGCCAATTAGCGGCATAGCTAAAAGACTACTTATCCGATTGACTTCCAGGTTTTAGTCAAAAATATACTATAAGGTATACAGGGTGTCTATTTTTCGTAGGGTATACAATGCTACTTTTTACTGAAACTAAAGATGCCACAAATAGCTCTTAGCTAACCGTCATAATTCCTGTGCTACAGGGTGATTTTGAAAATTTGTTATTTTCAGGCACCCCCCGTATCTTGGGTTATTTTAAAAGTTATTGTATATGTGAAAACGAGTCTTTATAGAATTTTTTCCGTAGAATCCAGTGTCGTACTAAGATTTTTTCCAACGGTCATACTTTTTGAGATATTGACATAACTTACCTTCTTTTAAATGGGACACCTTATATATTTTTCTCTTATGATATCAGGCTCAGTGAAAATATATCATAGTCTATATTTATTTTAATAAATAACGCCGCAAAATGCATTTTTCAATTCCTTTACGTAGGCGGCCGTGGATATTTAACCATCGTAACGCAAGAATCAAAATCATATTTTTTTTTGATGAAGGAAACATTTTTAATCATAATAGTAAAATTTCTAATACGGAAGTAACAAACTTATTTAATGGAATGATAATAAAAACATAAAGATAAACTTTAATAATTTACAAATATTGTTCAAATTACTCACCATTATATATCCTCTATATTTGGCGTTTTCTAATATAAAAGCTTGTCTCTGCAATTGTTCAAATTCATTTTCAGAGGCCGCTTCTAATAATTCTATATTGTCATATTGCCTTGCATAAATTTTATTTTCTAAATAGCCCCACAAAAAGAAATCTAGAACCGAAAGGTCCGTATATACCGTGGTGGCCATTGAACAGGTCCATTTGTTCCTATCCATTTTCTTGGAAAATGTTGGTTGAGCCAGTTTAGGATAATTCGTGCATTGTGGGCTTGCCAGAAGAATATATTATTCAGTTGAGCCAGAATTCGCATAGAATTTTCTTCTAGGATTTGTAGACACCTGTGAATTTAGATTTTCTTCAAAAATTTTATAAATAATCTTTATCTTAAAAATGAAGCAGGAAGCATTGAAGCCAAATCTCCCCTGACGTTCTCTAGGAAAAGCGACATATTGATTTTCGGGTCTTGTTGAGAGAAATTTTAAACGAAAGCCTATGGCTTATAGTACAGATTAAAAAAATAAAATTTGCGGGTGAAACACTTTTGACCCAGAAAAAAAATAACTGACCAAATTTCCTACAATTTTCAAAACACTGCAGTGTAAAAACTCCTTAATATGGTATCAGAAATTCAAGGACACTTACAGTGTTGCCAAATTGTCTTACATTTCGTGATTTATGATGTAAATATTTAAAACTTGACTCTACGTTGCCAGATATTGAGCTGTACCGTTTTTTATGTTATGGCTTTAATGATGATGCCTTCGGCGCCTAACCTGGTGCCAACCCGGTACCGATTTCTCGACTATATCAACGGCTGGCAGCTTTTCTACTGTACGGGATTTTATGTTATGGCTTTAATGATGATGTATCGGCGCATAACCTGGTGCTAACCATTTACTGTTTCACCTTGTGCTCCTAATGACAACGTTTCAACTGTGCAACAAAATATTAACAACCCTAATAAAGCATTGCTTCTTGAATACGAGGAAATGGCCGATTAAACATGAAATGTCAAATGTCTGTTTAAGCATTTTTTAGTTGAATAACATCAACATATTTTGTTGTTCCGCTTTAACATTAGTTTGTTAAAAACCTAAATTAAAAAGAGTGTATTATAAAATAGTATACTCTAATTATCTGTTCTGCGAAAAAGAGGTTCATCCGCAAATTTTTGTTGCGAAAATCATGATCTCCTGCTTTCATACTAAAAACCATCTGCAGAATTCCAATCTACGCTCAGCGTCACCAGGGTGCAAATGATGGACTAGTTTGAATTTGTACGGTATGAATTTATGATTTTTAGGATTCTTTGCACTGTGGTTTTGGGAACCCTATATCTTTTTCCATTTTTCTACATGCTGTTTCCGGATTTGGTTGAATAAGAACTAAAACATTGACTTTAGATTCCTCGTCCTCTTTGTTATAGCCTTGTGGTCGCGGCTTGCAAACAGACCCATATTGTAGAGTTGATTGAATTTTTTTAAATATTGTTTTATTGGATTGTCTTCTTTCAGGATATCTGTAACAAAATTAACGCAGAAATAAATTTCAGAATAAAAAAATAACTAACCTGTTATGATAAAGCTCAGCAGCCTGATCGGCGTTTTCATTATGAAGCAATTATTCATATCACATTTTTCAGAATATTCAAATTTCTGGTCCTGAGCCATATTAACAATCAATGTAACAGTAATAACAAGAACAGCAATAACAAAAACAACAATAAACAATATAACAATAACAATAATAAATAATAGTAATTAATTAGAAAATATATAACATAGCAGCTCGAAGATTTTGTTCTCGGCGTTACGATGGATATCATAAGGAGCCTGATATCATAAGAGAAAATATATAGGTTGTCCCATATAAAAGAAGGAAATTATGTGAATATCTCAAAAAGTATCTATCTCTACCCATAAGCGAGAAACCGCGTAAAACCTACGAAAATGGGACACTTTGTACATTGATAGTTGACATCACGTTTTTGTTGTCATCTTCAACGTTGGAATTTTTCACATTCAGATATTAGTTAAAAATTTAATAGAGGTACCTAAAGTTTTCGTTATTTTATCAAAAAATGTTTAATTTTTTACACCCTTAGAGAATGTGTATTTTTGGCTGTTATATATACATAATTGACCCAATTTCTGTGAGTCGCAGTGCTGGTAGTGCCCGTTTATCGCCCCATATTTTATCATCTAATCAATTTTGGGGGAAAGTTTGCTCTAATTTTGGTAATTGCTAGCAGACATGCCACCATTTGAAGGCCATGATACGAATATTCTAATATTCTTTCCATACGGCAAGTGGATCTGTGTAATATTTTTAACTAAATGATATCACACTATACTTAATTTATAATAAACATTCAGGGTGTTTAACTTAAAATTATAAACGCCGTTTTTTCGGGAAGTTACAGGGCTTGTCAATCAATTAATCGAATAAATCTATTATATTGTAGAAACCTGGATTCATTAAAAGAATAAGAGTTAGACCAATCTAGTTACCATAGCAATTAAAACTTTTAGTTCGCCAGCTATGTTTTGCATATTTCACTGTCAGTTTTTTAATTTTGTCGTTTAGAAAAATAACACTGGCCGACAAAAAAAAATTTTTTGTTGTAAAATGACAAATAGAAAGTTGTAGCGCGTAGAGTTTTCTTGTTAGAGTTGTACAACCATATAGAATGTTACTGTACTTAATATCTATAGAAAAAATGATTTCAGAAAATTCTCAACCCTGTTTATTGACTATGTTTACAGTTTTCGCCTTTTAAACATACCATACATCTAAGAGAAAAGCAAACGAGAAAAATATTAACTTAAAACACTAATTAAACTTTGTTTTTTTCCGTTTATGAGGTGCCCTATCTTCTCTCTTCAAAAACCAACAGTAGTCACCCATCATGGCTGGATCCCATCGTCCTTGGTACCGAATTTCCATTGTTCTGATATCTTGGTGAAACCTTTTACCCTGCTCGTCACTTACAGCTCCCAAATTTGTAGGAAAAAATAACAGATGGGCATGGAGGAAGTGAATTTTTAATGACATTCTGGCATTAAGCGCTTTATAGGCATCTAAGAGTTCATTAACTAATTATTCATAATTTTCATCCATATTGTTGCCTAAAAATCCTCTTACTACATTAACAAATGAATTCCATGCTCTGAGTTCCTGCCTGGCAAGCTTTTCCCTAAAATTGACATCGTCCAGCAATTTTCTGATTTGTGGCCCAATAAAAATGCCTTCTTTTAATTTGGCATCACTTAACTGAGGAGAGACTTGTCTTAGGTATTGAAATCCATCACCATCTTTATTCAAAGCCTTCACAAAGTTTTTCATCAGCCCAAGTTTTATGTGAAGAGGAGGCAAAAGGACAAGAGGTATAAATTTAACATTTTGAGATCCCTGTTAAAATTCGCTTCTTTCTGGGCCAAATTTTTGTTACATAATGCTGATTTATTGCACGACTGTTCCATAAACAAAGAAAACAGCAATATTTTGTAAATCCCCCCTGAAGTCCCACTAAAATCGCTTTAACTTTTAAGTCACAACATACCTGCCATTTATACCTATTGTAGTTTATTTTATCCAAAATCGTGCGCATATTTTAATAATTTTCTTACATTGCAACTGAATGGGCAACTGGTATAGAGGATTTTAAATTTCCATTATGCCATAACACTGCTTTTAAGCTATATTTAGATGAGTCTATGAATAAGCGCCACTCACGGGAGAATGTTCGATATCAGTTCCTGCATTAAACTGTCTATATTAGTACACGCGCACAACCAATCGGTAGAATTCAGAAAACATAGCATTTCTTTTTCTGAAATTCGTAATTTTTGTTTCTTTGGCCAATAGATTCCATTCCTTAAGACGGGAACCCAGAAGTTCTGACTGTTGCTTGGATAACCCCAAATCACGTACTAAACAATTTAATTCACTTTGAACAATTAAATGTGGCTCTCCGGAACTGGGACCTGTGGTGAAAGTGGGATCGGTGCACTGTTCTTCTGAGCTGCCTGATGATGCGTTATCTCCATTATCTCCCAAATCAATAGCTTGCCAATTTAAAAGCGTAATTGGCACTGGCAAATTTGCATTATGAGGAACAGGTCGTATGGAATTTTTTGGAATAAACTTCAGTCTTTGTCAGGCAAAAATAACAATCGTCAGAATGATTGGTGGGTTCTCGCCATACCAAACTGCAAAAGGCATACTTTTTCTCTTTCACTTCATCCACTGCACCAATGATACACTACACCTAACACAGCACACATGGGGAGCCCACCGCTTATCTGGATCCCCAATTAACACACCAAAATATTTAAAGTAGGCTTTTTTTACATTTTCGGAAAATGGCCTGGCTTGTGATTTCACCAGAAATTCTCCACAAATATAACAGAATTTGTCAGGAGAAATTTTGCAATTTCGGCAGGTTTGACTCGACATTCTCGTCTTCACATACACTTGTTTATCGATACACAGAGAACCACTCAATTCGAAACTGAACAGAAAGAGTGATGTTTAATGTTTATTTTATGTCTAATGTTGTAAACAACCCAGTCAAGGTAATTTTTCCGTTGTAAAATGGACCCATTTTAGCCGCCTCACAATAAAATTGTTTACCAGCCAATATAAAAGGTTTTAATTAGGCTATTAAAAAATGGTACGTATTAGGGCTTTCCAAATATTTTTTTTTATTATTGGGAGGGCCTGTGTTAGAAAAATCTTGTCGGCCAGTGTAATATGTTGCGTTATTGTTTATGTAATGTATGTATTAAACATCTTTAGTGAATACGGCTGTGAAAGTCTAATTTTTAATTCTACCTCTATTTCTTTTGTGTCTTTTAGTAGAATAATGATTTTTTTTTCAGTTACTTGTTTTTACATATATTTTTTTCATTAATAACAATATTTTTCGGTTTTTGAACTTGTCTTAAATCTTATCTGATTATAAATCAAAATATCCTAACTTTCTTGTTTTTAAAAAATATGTCATGGTGCAAATAACAAAAAAATCTTGAAAATAGACATAGATTTAAAATTTAGACTTTGAGACCCGTATTCACTAAAGAGGTTTGAATTTAGACCAGGTCTAATTTGACAGTTGTAACCTTTTTAGTGAATACGGGGGTTAAAGTTCCGACAAGTTTTGCTTTTATCTTGGCATCGGCTACGCTGATGTCGTCTTTGTTTAAGCTCTTATTAAGCAGTCCCAAACGACTATTTTACTTGACAGATAATCGTCACTTGTGAACACTTAACTTGTCATATCCTGTGCATAATCTACTTGTACCTGGTGTCCAATTAAGATGGTTTCCGGCGATAACTCGGTAACCATTGCTCACACAATTATGAAGAAAAAATATTTATGGGTAAATGTTATAGAAATTATTTTCAAGTTTGGCCGCTAGGGAGCGTGGTAATTTTTGTCGAAAATAGAAGCATTGTGTTCTTCAGACAATTACGCAACTTTTTGCTATTTATCAATTTTTAAAATTTTCAATAATAAAGTGGTGGGGGAAGGTCATATCTCTGTTTTGGTTGAATCGGTTATATTGAATTTGGTGTCACATAAAGCGCGTTTTTTGCTCTTCACGTAGAGCTATTAACTACCGTAATGATTCTATTAGTAGTCACTAGATGGCGCTCAAAAAAAAATTAAATGTCATGATATGAATGTTTTATCATAATTTAATTTAAGGTTATAAAAGGTATCGAATAGTGAAATAACGAATCCAGGTCCGTATTTAAATTAAAAAAGTTGATGATGGTCGCCCGAATCCGAAACGTCAGATTGAAAAACTAATCTTACTAATTTATAGAGGAGGAAATTTGACAATCACGAAATGAAAATTATTTTCATCTGTCATTTCAACGAAGCCTACAATTTAAAAAAAAACAAAAAATAACTTTTATGGTTTTTCTACCATTTTAGGATTAGCTGAAATGACAGACGAAAATAATTTTCACTTCATCATTGTCACTTTTTCTCCTCTACAGACATTGGTAAAATTAGTTTTTGAATCCGCCGTTTTCGGTACAAATATTCGGCCCTGGTTTATTTGCCATCGCGTGTTCATAAATATGACGCAAGTCAAAGCATCCTTGTGTCATTGGCAAGTCCGCATTAAAGGGTAATGTGTAAAAACGTAGTGTGATCAAACATCTAACTATATTTATTATATATCTCTTAAAATTTAAGTTTTTAGATTCATTTATTCACCTAATTGGCAAAAAATAAACTGTACATCTCGAATAAATATTTTACTTGACCGTTGGCGGCATGTTTTTTAAAATTTTCAATCGAACTTTATTATAACAACTATAACAGTGGCGCAAACCGCTTCGACTTTGCTGGAGGTGCTATGTTTAGTTTACGATTTTCCTACTACGTTGCCATGACAACGCGTACGTGATGACGTCGACCGCATGGAAGATTAATGTTAACCAGCGCCATACCACGCCTACGTGTCGTTCAGTTTGGGGTGGTTGTTTACTTTTATTTTCGCGTGTGTTTTGTGTTATATTTATTTAAGGTGTTATTACAACTTTATTTGGTGTCATTATTTACATCAAATATATCACGGATGTGGTTTGCATTTTGTTGGAAACTCCATTTAATCATGGAAAGAACAGATCAGAGTTTTAATCGTCACAAATGGTTAAGTTGTAGTCAAACATTACAAAAATTGTTTTGCTGGCCTTGTTTACTAGTTTCCAATAAATATTCAGTGTGGAATAAGGAAGGGTTTGCAGTTATGTTAAATATATGAAGGTCTTTACATAAACATGAAGAAAATGCTAAAAACATTTATATAAAACACACACTTTGCTAAACTATATAAAATACATTTTAACGAAAACGTCCGATTAAATAGACTATTTATGTGCTTGGTAATTGACGCAGTTTTGTACCTTGCAAAACAAGAGTTAGTCTTTCGCGGCCATGATGAGAGCAGCGGTCAATAAATAGGGGATATTTTAAAAAGCTTTTAGGTTTATTAATATCGAGAAGTTCCCAAGAACTAAAAGATCATCACAAAAAAATTAAAAATGTTTTTACTGGTGACTCGAAAACTATTCAAAACGAAATAATCAATTATTAATTGAATTTAATTAAATGCATTTCTGATTATTTAAATGATCATGTAAAAAATGAAGTAATGAACACACTGTTTTTTTCTGTGCACGTGGAAGATACGTCAATTAAGAAGGTTCAGTAGTCGAGGGATTCTTAGGATTTTATAATGTCAGCTCCGATAGAACGTCGGAGAATTTATATTCTCTATTGGATCAAAGTTTGGACCAATTTGACTATAAACATAAATAATAGGGCAATGTTACGATGGCGCAAGTGTGATGTCTGGCCTTTTAAATAGCGTTAAAAAAAAAGAAAAAGCGCCGCAGGCTGTATTTGTCCTGATGCAGTAAAGTTTAAAAATATTTCTAAATGTAGAATTTTTTTGCAAGCTTTAGTGGTATTCCCTCATTTTTTCATCACTCAGCCAAACGACCGTATGCTCTTACATCTGCATCTACGAGGCGTATACCAACAATTACAGAAACTCGTTGGTCTTCAAATTCGAAGTTAGTAAATGTGATTGTTCAAGTTGCGTTTTTCAAAAAAAATCGTTTGACATTCTATTTTGCATATCCAATATAAAACGCTGCCGTGATGCGCTCTGTAAAAAAAGAAATGAACATTTTTTTAATATCGTGTTTGATAAAGCAAATTCTATTACAGAAATAAATCATTACAAACGTGAGCTTGCTAAGCTTTCACCTGAAGAAATGGGGCTAAGTATAGAACCCTTTTTTATGAAATATTGGACCATATTTTAATGGAAATGACACTAAGCTTTCAAGACTCTGAAAAACTTACATTTTCATGTTTGGCAGATTCTGCTAAATTTTCCGAATATAGTTTCAATTTTCTGACTGGCCCGTTTGAAAATTTGTTACAGTTATATGGGGAAATATTTTCAAAAAGTCAACGACTTAAAAATGAGCTTGGTCTTATTTTTGCCAATGACAGTAATTGGAATGTATCGCTGCAAGAGCAAGTGAAAAAAATTAATGAAAATAAAGATATTTTAACCAAAGCATATTAAGTGTTTTTCCTTATTTTGACAATACCCTCAACAAGTGCTTCAGTGGAAAGAAGTTTTTCTTGCCTCAAACGTGTAAAAACTTATACGAAATACAATATCTCAAAAAAGACTTACTTCTCTAGGATATATTTCAATTCAAAAGGAATGTCTGGAGGAGATTAGGGCAATTCATCCATTTTATGAGGATGTTATAAATAAATTTGTTGTTATGTAGGATGAGAGAATTGATTTAGTACACAAAATTTAGGTAAGTCGTAAAAAAATATTCTACCCCTTCCACATATAAAAAAAATTCTGGAAAAAATATTATTTTGCGATATTTTTTTGCTCCATTTGCACTTCACTTACTTTTTCACCCCCGAGCCGCCACTGGTGTGATCGACAATCATTGATCATTCTTGGATACTTGCCAAGTGCACAATTATTACAATTTGGACATCTTCGTTAATTTGCGAGATTAGGAATTTAAGTGAAACACCTTCGATGTATCAGTAACCAGAATAGTAATCAAATTGATGCATAGAAACATAATGTCTTACAAATAGACGTATTTTTGAAATTCTTTTTGTCGATAATTATTATAATTCACCCCATCAAATAAACGCTTTTTACAAATTTTTTATATCTCCATTAATTCCTGAGAAAACAGCGCTTGGAGCTTTATTTTGTGTAAGTTACCCTGTATATTAAGAAATTTAAATTTATATGTAAGAAAAACAAGCATACCACATTAATATGTGTACCTACATGCTATTATAACGTCTTAACTATTCGGTACAACCCGTTCTTAACATTATAAACACGATTTTAAAATTAACAACCGTTTATGTAAATAAATTATGTATAATATTTTTTTGTGAATGACTCTGACTCATTTTACTTGTAAATAGATATAAGGTACAGTTGTCAATTAAAGTAATGATGTTGTAAAAGCGGGTTCAGAGATATGTTTGCGGTGCTTGTTTTTAGTTTTATCACTATCGTCGCCATTTCAATGTATTTAAAATAATAATACATTCTGTTTTCAACGGCTCTTTCCGAATACAAGATTTTAAGTTCTTAAGGCCGTTTTACATGCTGCAATTCTTCTTTGCAATATGCAATAGTCTTGAACAAAGGCATGCGCAGTTTGACAAAAGGTGCAAATGTCTTACCACTGCGCATGCCTTTGTTCAAGATTATTGCATATTGCAAGAAAAATTGCAGCATGTAAAACAGCCTTAACTTACTACAAGATACATCTTATTGAGAGACATTTAGGGCTTTTGGAGGAAAAATGAAAATTCAATGCTCAATAACGAAACAATTTGAGCCGTAAAAAATTATTTTCCATATGTGAAATTAAACCTTTTCAGTCCTTGCTGGTTGTATTTTTTTAATTCAATGTGAGTGTATTTTGTATGGTTTAAATCTTTTAGTATATATTTACCTGGTTCTTACTGAAATATATCTAAACATGTAGCCAATTTTAAATTATGTCTTTATTATACTACTTTTTTTTGTTCTTTCTGCAGGTTTACCAACAGCAACTCACTGAAACCCGCACCCGCCGACAGATCGAGATCAGTGAGATCGATGGACAATTGGCCGAACAATATGAGGCCAAGCTCCAGCAAGCTTTGCAAGATCTCAGAGATCAGTACGAGAGCCAAATGGCTAATAACAGGGCTGAAATTGAAATGCTCTATGAAAATAAGATCAAGGTAAGAAAATTACTTTTGAAACCGAATAATAGTAATCTATTATCCATATGGTACTAAGTGAATACAGGAAATACAGTTAATTTCAAATATATCACTTCGAATTCAAAGGAAGTGACGACAAAAACCTCAATTATGCGTTTTTTTGTCGAAGTTATTTAGTTTCGAATATACACATGTGATATTAAAAATGTAACTGCTGGAACACAATTTACCCAAACGTTTTCTGTTAAACTCTTTTATTCCCAACTAACCACAAATGTTTATTACAAAAAAAAACTAAAATTCTAGGTTTTGTTGTTTAGCTTGTGTTCCAGGCCTAACTGGTAAATTCAAATTCCTGTTAAGCTATTGTTTACACTCACAATTTTTAATTTTGGGAAATTCCTTTTCGATTTCCTGTGGGTCACGTTTGTGAGGTTGTTACACTCAAACATTTTCATAAGTCTCTATACTGTAAAACTGATGTGTATGTTCCTATAGTTCTCAAAACATTGTGTATTTAAAACATAGAATCTCATCTGTCAGCATTATGAGATACCATGTGACCAATTAAGGATTAAATCTAACCAAGAATATATAAAAAGTGTAGTTACATCCTAAAATCTTTGTGTGGTGAAAATACTTTTTAATGCAATTATGCCTTCTGCTTAAAAACATAGTGGTAAATTTTGAATATTTGATTTTATTTTCCCAGAATCTCCAATCAGCAGCTAACAGACATTCTCAGACGGCAGCTAACGCCATTGACGAGGCTCGTCAAGTGCGAACCAGGATTGATACCCTTACCAGCAGGGTGAGCCAGCTTGAGAATGAGAACGCCGCGCTGGTTGCCAGAGCGAGGGATCTAGAAAAACTGTTAGAGGTAAGTAGAGTTTAGATACTTTGTGCAACCATTTATTATTTCATTATTTGATAAATATGTTGGTGAGTGTGACTAAGTGGATGTGTGTCTGTCTCTGGTGCTGAAGGTTCCCAGCTTCATTCCAGGTCGAAGCAAATTTTGTCGCCATCTGATGGGAAGGCGGTTGCGCGCTAAAATGGCTTCTCATAGTGTCGTTCGAATAATATAAACTAGGTCCCATATTCCTGTGTAAAACAACTTAGACACACAGCATAGGTACGTTTGAGAGGTAATCTAACCTCTAGCAGTGGAGGAAAAGGCTGATTATGGCAATTTTTAATGAGTTCAAGATGTCAAAAATTAATTAGTCCTACTTATATATTATATCACATCAATTGGTCTTCCAATGATTCAAGATTATTATTAAAAATGACTTTGGAGCTCAGCTATTCGACTAGATGTTTAAAACGTATATCACATTTTTAATCGAGCATTGCCAATTTTTATTTTGTCACGAAGATAGGAATATCATATCTTTGCATAGAGTATTGGTGTTAAGTCGCAATTCTATGCAAAAAAAAAAACTTTTTCCCCCTCCCTGTATTGTAAGCAACCTATTTTGACACCGCTTTGGCAGACATAAGTTAAAGTTATTCAACAAGGTATTGGTTGCCCTTAACGACAGGATGTAAGTCAACTTACATCCTAGGGAAATAATAATCTAAAATTATTATAAGTAGTTTTAATTTTTGATTTCATCAACATATTACAAAAATCCGGGATATTAATTGAAATGAATATTAATGGTACAATTATTACAATTATTCACATTATTAACAAAATTTGGAAACACGTTTTCTCGTTTTTTCTCGATGAGTATTACATTTTCTGACTCCACAGATCCTTCATTTCTAACCAATGTTTCTGTCACTGTTGAAGCACTGCAGTAGACTTCTGGCTGGGTCTTATTGTATAAAATTTTATTTGTTACTTCCTTTTTATTATTGAGGCTCTCAGCTAACGTAACTTTCTGCAGTAGTAGCGGATTTCCATCCACCATGTCGCTTAATATCTAATACATCAACTCCAGTATTTACTAATAAAGTTGCCACGTTCTTCTAAGAGAGTGTCCAATATACATTTTGAAGTTCTCATACTTTAGAAATTTCGCAATTTTACTTGGAATTGACGAAAACGTATTTTTCCCGACAGGCTGGTTTAAGCACTGTGTGTATCAATGTACTTTTGAATTATTTTGAAATGACAAACCTGAGTGTCGTCACTTTTTGTCACTGTAAATGTACGTGACATTCCATTTTTGGAGTCAGGAATGGACACAATTATGACTTCTTGACTTATTTTAACATTGTTCATTTTTATTTCACAGAGTTGATTAGAACGGCACGCTCAAGCAACTCCCATTACCATTACGACCTTCATCAATAAGTATATATCATCGGGGGCTTCAAGCATGAACTTATTCACATGTTCCCTGTTAAAAACATTCGATTTTTTGGGTCTATAACCATCAGTACTTAGATACTTAGAAATATCTATATTTTCCTCTATAAAAAGGATGGACTTCAACATCGAATACTCACAACATAAGCTTGATGGGGACTTCAATATAGCACTTTTTTCGTGGAAATATACGCCAAAAACAAGGTTTCTGAGACTGCAGTAGCCGTCTTGCTTTGGCACCAATTCTTAAAGGATTTATATGCTGCTTCATACCTTTTTTTCGACTTTTCCGGTAGTAGAGATAAACAAGCAATATTTGCTAGTTCTTCTATGTCTGAAACATCAATTTTGTACACACAGAATCAATTCGACTTCTTCAAACTTTTCGCTATGAATTGTCAACTTGACGTTGATAAAATAAAAACTGCTTATGTTGCTCTGGCAACAGATCACGGCTGCCTTCATAATTTAATGAGAATGCTATCGAATGTAATGATAATGAAAATCCAAAAATATATCCAGCATTTTCTTGTAAACATACAATACAGGGAGAAGGAAAATATTATATACTATATGGGATGTAAGTACATCAACCAGTCTCCAACTTTTTTGCCAGCACTCGCTATCGCTCGAGCGCAAACTCGTCCTCGACTGGTAAATGTTACTTACATCCCTTATAGTATAAATAACTATTAAGTGGTCTGCAAATAACATAAAGTTAGGTAGCATGCAGCCTAAGTAAGTTATGATCAAATTAAGTAGGAGAAGTCCTAGGTCAACCCTTGAATACACCTGATGCAGCAGGAATTTGTTGAGTCATATAATCCACTGTCTTAACTACTTGCTCTTGCTTCTAGATAAGTATAAGATAACTGGAAAGCATTCTTCCATGTTTACAATTATTTGCAAACTTAGAAATTACTTAATTGGTTATCTTTATCAAAAGCCTTGATAAAATCTTTGTATACATCTACCAAAGGTCTCCCTGCCTCGGATATGGCAACTTCAACATACTTTAAAAAGTTTTGGAACACCTAACTGAATGGGAAGTAAATAAGACATTTTGCAAGTCTATGTTTCAAGATAGTGGGGCTTATGTTGATTCTGAATATATTAATTATGGTATCTGAAGAAACATTCTATAGGGTTTTAATAATTTGTTTACTCTATAAAGATGAAAAGTGGTAATTAAGTATTTTGTTATTGTGAACACTAGGGTACATTTTATATTGGAATGGTAATATTACCTTGTTTAGACAGTGGTTGGATAAAATTTCACTTCATGTTTTTTGTAAGGGGTTTTTCTGAGTTGGTACTATCAGATTGTTACAAATTATCACCACACGAATAGTGAATGTGGTGATTGTATATATTTTATTTGTTTCAAGTGAAAGTTGTTGGCACATGAATCATTTTGATATTTTTTCAGAATGCCCGTCTGAGACACGCAGAGGATCTCGCCGCGCTTGAGGCTGATCTCGCTAAGCTTCGCGACGAGATGTCCAATCAGCTGCAAGAGTACCAAGATCTCATGGACATCAAGGTGTCCCTCGATCTCGAAATAGCCGCCTACAGGAAACTGCTCGAATCTGAAGAAGCAAGGCTGAAAATTAATCCTGGCGGTAAGCAACATTTTCATTAATTATTAATGATAATTTGATTTTTAACACAGATTGTTATTTAGGGCCTTGTGTATGACTAGAAGCTCATCCCCCTTTTTTCCCATTTTTGTATTTTCATTGATTTTCTTTTCATTACTGAATGAAGACAATGACCGGAAATGGTTACAGGCAGTTGTATATTAAGTTAACAGCAATAGAGTTATAAATTTATGGTGTTTTGTATTCAGAAATAACTCAATTAGATTTGAAATATTCATAGTTAATTATTAGTCAAAAGAAGAACCGAGTTTGTAAATAAAATTAATTTTTCATTCTCTTTAATTTAATTTATTCACACACAGTTATGATTACTATATAAGCTCATTGTTTTAGACCTAGCTCTTAATTTACACTGAATAATGTTTGGAGATACGTGAATACAACTTAGACAGAGTGTGTTTGTGCTGCATAGTCTTGCTAGCAGCGTCTCTACCAGGGTTTTGCAGACAGCTTATTGTACAATTTTTCATTCACACCTTTCTTATGCTGTTCTTGTCTGGGGAAATTCGGCTGAGGCCAGTCAGATTTTTTCTTTACAGCCTAGAATTGTGCGTATCCTGGCTGGATTTGGATTCAGAGATGACTGGGCATCCCCATGGGTCTTTCACTCATAACTATATACTATTGTGTAAATATTATACAGCTATGATATATATATCAAAATAAGAGGAAAGCAAATCAATAAATCCACAAAAAAAGAGAAGAAGGCCAAATTTGAGCCCAAAAAAATCAATACTCTGTATATAAACTTGAAATATAAATTTGATATTAACTATTTTTCAATGTAATTGATCCTTTGGACATGAGCAAAAATCATCTTGCCTAGCTTAGAGCCTTCTCACAGTTACTTAGTTTTTCTTAGTTTAACTTTCAGTTCATAAGTTTTATTTATTAGGATAGTGACAAAAATCTTTTGTTGTTTTTGATTAGTACTTGACGATATTCGTATGTAGAAATATATTAAAAATTGCTGGGAACTCCACCATTTGACCAGGTTTTTTTTATGAGTTTTGATGTAAATAGTGTATGAAACTAAATGTATGCGCCATTGTTAAATTGTGTCTATATTAAGTGGATCGGTAATAGATTAGGAGCATTCGATGTTAAATAACTCAGCCAAATGGTGCCACTTGTTCTTAGCAATTTTTGATGTAGTCTCATATTATTATGTACACAAAGAACTCTATACTACGTAACTGGTATGGCTCTGACCATTGCCAATATTTTCTAAAAGTGTGTCAGAGGCAAATGTGACAAGATGGTATCCGTGTGAAGTGGGCGTCTCTTTCCACTCATATTAAAAGAGTTTTTTGTTCAAAAAAAATTTCGGCGCAAATTTTAGGTAATTTTGTTTGTTTTTTGGCTAAAAGTGCACTTGTGCCAGTAAAATAGTCATTACAGATTTTGAGTTTGCTGAAAAATTTAGCAAAAGAAAGTTGTTTTTATTGTTTTTTACGATGGGAAGTTAACACCTATACATTTTAAAGTATCTGGTGGATTGATTTGTTTTCTGTTGTTTTTATTTACATACAAGTAATTAGATTCTCAGACTAAGAAAACGATTTTCAGTGTAAAATGGTCGATTTTTATATGTACTTTTTTTTAAATTAAAGCTGTTTATGTTCATTTGTGGTAACACTACATTGAGTTAAAGTTAAACAATCCATCCAATAATCAAAACATCCCCTTTTTATCTTTCAAAAGCCACTGACCAATGAACTGTTTTAAAACTCATTTGGTTAAAAAGATATTGTAAAAAAAGAAAAAACATTTCAAAATGAATATTTCAAATTCACTTTACATTAATTTCATTATTATATTCTCTCTCTTTCATTTGTAAGTGTTACGTTTGGTTAAAATAGAAAAATGTTATTATTTTAATTAAATAAATCATAGCAGTTGTTATTAGATTACATATTGTTATTAATTATTATAGTATATAAAGAGATATTTTTTTTTCTAAATGAATGTTAAGACAGTATATATTTTATAGTATAATGAACTTTTTGTCTATTATTTAATTGTAACTTCAAAAATAAGTTTTTATAAAAATTTTGCACTTTTATTCCCATTTAACCCAAAGAGATAGAAAGATAGGGAGAGCCCACAAGACGGCGTCATCAAATGTATTTGCCTCACATCTGTAGATCGAGGAGGCCGTTCCAGTATGTAATGTGAACCTCACGATTTCAATTGATATTTTTCACAGGTGAACGCGAAGTATCTCACAGCAGCACCCGCAGCTCGACAGCCCGTCACACCCCCAGCCGGTTGGGCACGAAACGCAAGCGCACCCTAATGGAAGAGAGCCACGAATCGAGCGTGTCGGATTTTAGCGTGACCGGTTCGTGCAAGGGCGACATAGAGATCATTGACGCCGATCCAGAGGGGAAGTTCGTCAAGCTGCACAATAAGAGTAACCAGGAAGTTGCTGTTGGTGAGTCCATCTCTCACTTTTTATACACAAAATAATATGAATGTCCTAATATCTGTCTAGCGACAAAATGGGGCTTGACAAAAGGGTTTTATTGTCTCTTGGTAGAAATTTTAAATATTCTGAATCTTTTAGTAGAGATTTTGTCTCATTTCTGTTTTGTCTACAACTCCCTGCTTTTTTTCTACATGTAAACGTAAGAATCTCAAAAGGTTGAGCTGTTAGCAATAAGGCACATTTTTATCTTATTAAAACATGTAATTTTGTATGTAATTGTGTTTTAATTATCAGACTGTATTTTGGTTAGCCTAGGTTAGAACTTTTTTTTGATTTTGCTTGAAAAGAGTTGTATCAAACAAGCGCGCCGTGACAAAATTAAGTTACAATTGCAGATTGTGCAGTAAACTTGGCAACAGTGTCAGCCAAAAAAGGACATTTGCCCCTGTATTCACTAAAAAGGGTTAATAGTTAGACCAGATCTAATTGCCATGACAATTGAAACTGTTAGCTCGCCAGTTGTGTTTTGTGTATTTCACTGTCATTTTGTAATGTAACATTTATGGCAAATTATTTGTTCAAATGGTGTTTATGTCATTTTAAACCTACAACTGTCAAATTAGACCTTGTCTAAATTTAAACCTCTTTAGTGAATACGGGTGTAAGTGTCTTAACTTGGCAGCAATGTTTTGAGATCTTTTCAAGGCCTTTGATTCTGTAGATCATGAAATACTGCTGTTTAAACTTGAATATTACAGCTTTATGACCTCTTGTATGCTTGGCTTCAAACATGCTTTTCGGTAGATGTTCAGAAGGTTATAAATTGACTGTATATTCAAAAGTTTGAAAGATTGAGGGACCCCAGCAGTGGTTTTAGGTCCTGTTCTAGCTGTCTTCTAGCCTTATATTAACGACATTTGCTTTCACCAGATGAAGAAAAAAGTAATTCCATATCTGATATTTAGCAAGGGATGGTAAATATATCCTTTGGACTCACTCTCACTGTAACTTTTTTATTTTTGTTTTTATGACGAGACATTTTTTAAAACATTTAGTGACCAGAAATTGTGTCTTATAATAAAGAATAATTTGTATTAGGGATTAAGCTGAAAAATTGATATTATGAAAATATATCTATATATACAGGGTGTCCCAGATGCGGTTACCTATATTCCTAATAAACATAATTTATAGTTTTTCTATTGTTTTTTTTACAAGATACAGGGTAAATTCAAAATAAAAAGTGTAAACATGTAAACTAATTAGACGAAACAACTATTTTGCTTGAAACCCACCTAATCGAAAATCTATTGTATTTTTAACAAACGGCTATAAAAGTTAATGACATAGTATAGAATTTTTTTTATAAATAAGAAACAGAGGTAGCTTTACCCTTAAGTAAAATACTTATTTTGCTATTTTCTGATTTCTTTGTATAACAAAACCATTTTTCCTCAGTGTGTACTGTATTTTTTTGATTAAGCAAACATTTGTGTATAGAATGACTGTTTATCAAAAAATGAAAAATTGGCTACATTTATGGAATAGATAATCTCATCTGACGAGAGCCTATTTTAAAAAAATGTATAAATGTGTAATATTTTAATTCCCCATAATATTAGTTACATTGTTATTCAGGGTATTTGAAAATTTTGCTTAGATTTAGACCAATAGCATCTGCCTTGAATGAGATTCAGTCTGAAACCTGTGATTTGTGAGATTCTGTTGTTATATGAAAAAAACAGATATTCGAAGATAATAACATGAATTTATTTTATTGCAAATGAAACAAGTAATCCAACATTATAAAGAAGTTATAACATCAGCTCAGTTATGTTAAATTCCATGTTAGAAAATAATATATTGTCTCTGGAGGAGAAGCAGTCTGTTTTTGATTATGTGAGAGATCACTTTCAAAACACCAGTCTTTCACAAATTCTCATAAAATTAAATCAAAAATCAGAACCTTGAAAATGGTGAAAGTGAAGAAGACTTTAAACTGATAAAGAAGATTTTAACTACAATTGCATCCTCTGTAGGTAAACAAAGGATATTTTCGTCTTACAACTTATGACACGAGCTCCTAAATAGACTAGGAAATGAAAAGGCAACAAAACTTGTCTTTGTTTTAAAATCATTAAATATAAAAATATCGAATATATATATTTTTATTATTGTTTAATTATTTTGTTTTGAGCATTGGCACGAGTATTAGTATTAATTGTTATAAATATGTAGTTGTTTTGGTTTAAAATATTATGTTTTCATTTTGTATCATTTAAAAAAACGGATTTAAATTAAAAAAATCGGATTTTTTGATGGTACAAAAAATGTTTAAAATTTTGGCACCCTTTGTATTGAAAACGAGGCGTTTCCTGATCCATATTCATAGGAACTTTCTTTTATTATTTTCATATGTATAATAGCCCTCCAAATATGGATACCCTGTAGAATATATGGGGTGTATATAGAAGTATTGTCTTGCAAAAAAAAAACATCGGCGTCTGTATTTTGTATTGTATCTTGGTGTATGTGTGTGGATGTATGCAAACAAAATTTGCAACAAAAATAGTCTGAATACTGAATGCCTTGAGGGAATTCGATCATGGGTATAGATCTTCCATATTTTAAGGGATGTAAAACACAAAAAAAAATTACTCGTCTCTCACTCTAACCTCAGCTTTCCTCTCCTTACAGGCGGTTGGCAAGTCATTCGTAGGGCGGCTGGAGAAGAGACCAAGTTCAAATTTAACAGGTCCTTAAAAATAGAAGCCAGGGGCACCGTAACCATATGGTCGGCAGACCTTAACAAGGACCACGAACCTCCACATGATTTGGTTATGAAGGGTTCGAAGTGGGTGGTGGCCGATAATATGACCACAACTCTGTTAAACTTGGAAGGAGACGAAGTCGCTGTTTCGGAGAGGTAAGTGTCATATTATTTCTTTTTTTCATTGTTGTCAACGTAAAATAGTAAACATAAAGTAAGTATTTTTTATTTTAGTATTAATATAATGGCCAGGGTGGTGGCTTTTTGTTGTGTGGCAGTCTATTTTTTGATGGTCATTATTGGGTAAGATTTAAGATTTAAAAAAAGCCTTATATATATTGCCAAAACACATTTTGTTTTACCTATAAAAGTAAACTCAGATTTTTCTAAAATTTTGTATATTTGCTAATTTTAGCACGTTCATGTCAGAATTTGTAACAAAAAAGGAAGGTAAAATTAGTCCATTATTACTGTTGCTTGCGAATCAATATGATAACCAACTACAAATTTACCATTTTATTTGAATATGTGTATGAATATTTAATTAAAATTTAAATAATAAAACACAAGTTGATATTTGATTGATTCCTGGAAAAAAACGAATGTAACGCCAAATTTAGTGGATTTAACCCAGTCATTTTTAAGTAACAGAAAGCAATACATTGAGATAAAAGTTGCCCAATCTAACAAGTACTTCCAGGGTTCCCCAAGGATTTAACCTAGGACCTCTATTATTCCTAATAACAATTAATGATATATGCCGAATTGTTAAACATTCTAATAAGTTAAGACTTTAAACTCATTATAGAGGTGATAATGACCATGACTGTGATTGTTTACACGAGGATATAAGTAGTGTGGTTAACTGGTGCAAGGCCAACAGTTTTAACCTTAATGCAAGAAAATGCTCAGTTTTTTTGCACTTAAAAAGAATATTGTGAGCAGAGAGTATTTTATTGATGATGTGGACCTTGAGCAAACCTCTACTCAAAAAGATATGGGAGTGTTGTTCGACACTAATTTGAAATTTTCAGAACACATCATGAATAAAATTAATGAATCCCATCAAATCATGGGCTTCATCATCAGAACTATGAAAAGTTTTAAGGCTGATGTTTGTTTGATTGTCTTGGATTACCTGGATTAGAATATGCAACTTTGATTTGGTCACCACAGTATGACGTGTGGAGTAAAAGTATTGAGAGAGTACAGAGAACATTTTTAAAATATATGTTTTTTAAAAAATTTGGTTACTATCCGAAACAAAATTATAACCACTTCATTATGTTAAATATTTTTGGAAAATAGCCAAATAAAAACATGTCTTTTGTATGTGTTCAAGATCTTAACTAATAGACTAGATTGTCCGGATATTCCCTTGCAGCTGCCATTTTTGATAAAAAGATCTAACACAAGACAGACAAAGACATTTTATGCGGACTTTCCTAGAATAAATGTTTATAAAAATTCAGCAGTATATAGAATGTGCAACTATTTTAATATTTATGCTAATGATATATATAATGATGAATATAGGCAACATTGGTGTTATAAATTCATTGAGCTTATAAATAAAAATTGTTTGCTTCTCAGGCTCAGAATTGAACTTTTTTATTATAGTTAGGATACTGTTTAGTTTAGTATATTATAACCGAGGTATCTGTCACTGGCTTAAATGTTGTAGACGCTTTATTCAATAAATAAATTTATTTAGTATAGCTTTTCTTAAGCTAATATTGATATTGGTGTTATTTATTTTATTTTTTTTTTCAGAGTAAAAAGGCAACTCTCAAGCTCGCATCTCAGACACCGAGAGATGGCGGGGGGGTTTATAGGTTCTGAGGAACTCCACCACCAAGTGGGTGACCCACAGGGTGACGAGAAGTGTCGACTCATGTGAAACACGAGTCAATTCTCGCATAGAATGTAACGCGAG
This sequence comes from Kuschelorhynchus macadamiae, assembly GCA_030620095.1. Lineage (NCBI taxonomy): Eukaryota > Metazoa > Arthropoda > Insecta > Coleoptera > Curculionidae > Kuschelorhynchus > Kuschelorhynchus macadamiae. Next base: position 1,331,835 of record JAUTXW010000007.1, on the reverse strand, counting down.
TTCCCTAAGTTAAGTCAAGCCTGTAAACGTAGGGACTTTTAGTGCAAAAAGGAATATTCCTTTGGTGGATAATATGCAGAGTAATTTATATGTTAGTGTTAATATAATGTATGTACCATATTTTGGAAAGATTTACCTGACGGGGATCTTGTTTCTGAAACGCAGCGTTTAATTTGTTTATGTGATTAGGTATGAATTTGTATTTGCCAGGAGACCACTTTTTTACACCAGAATGTTAGTGCATTTTATGTTATAACTATTGTAGAGATGTTATGTTCCTGTATTTCAGAAACAAATACCGAAAAGCGACCCTTTAATTGTATTTTTATAATATGCTTAATGGTTAAAAGTATTTTCTAAATAATAATTTTAACTACTAAGTAGGACACTCTGTATAACATTTGCGTAGTAATTTATTTAGTTAAAATTTAAGTTATAAAATAGCATCTTCAGTTTCAAAAATTTTGTTAGTATGAATACTTACTTTTTGCATTGAAACAACCCTAAGTGGATCTAAGGTGAAGTTTTGGAGAGAGGAGCAGCAAGTTTAGATTAAGAGTTGGTTAGGGATGGATATGTCAAGTATTACGAAACATAACTGAGTTACTTCTACAAGCCAGGAGCCTTCATTTTTTATGCATTTCCTTTTTCGTTCCTTGAGGTGAATTTTGATTTATTTTTTCAATAAAGCTAAACAGCATGAATAATGCTGTTAACATCTGTTATTATTTCTGCATTAAACCAAATATCACCTCACACTCCCCTATTTATCTTCCTGAATGCAACATTGTTGCATGAGTGGTATCTTTTTTGACAAAAACAGGTTTTTCGAAGGGACATTTTTTGCTTTGTGGGCTTGTGGGGCCTTCAAAGGTGTTTGTGTATTAATAAAATAGGTAATGATTCAATTTGGTTAAACTCATATCGAGGCTTGACTATTCATTTATTTACAAGAAATAAAATTTACCAGTATCTGGGAGGTTATTGTTATTTTATTTACATTTACATAAAAAGCTAGAGTAACAGGCCAAACTGGATCTTTTCCCTTTTAAAAATCATTTAGAATATTTCTGCAACTACTTGAAGGTTTAGATTTTGCTAATAATAACAGAAAATAAAATTGTGATGTTTGATAATTCTGCATATTTATTTCCTGCTACTGAATTTATTTGTGTCATATTATTAATGTACCTATTTAATTACTTGTTGGGGAAAACCTAATTAACAAAATATCTCACCCTTTAATTTTGTGTTAGGGTTATAGAGTTAAACAATTATTTATTTTGTTTATTATTATATCATTTCTTACACTTTATATTTTGTTAATTACAGCTTTCCCTTTCAATAAGAGTCGAATTAATCACAATTTTATTTATGATAGGTCTCAGTAGTTTCAATATTTTATTAATTATGATTTTCTTTAAATATTACAAATCATTAACTTGTCATGTTTAAAGAAACCCTCAAAAGGCCAGTTTTTGTCAAAAGAATTTTAATTTTTTTTTACTCCTCTGTTCATAAATAAGTCTTATTGTAGGATTTTCCATCTTAGCGGAAAACATCAGAGTTTATACATATGAAGACTTTTTATATATTTTTATTTTATATAAGTATTACTTAAGAGATGGTTGTAGAATTTTAGTTTTTATCTGTTCAGAACATTTTCATTTTTTTAAATGTGCAACACAATTTTGTACATTTTGTCATTTTCCTCATTAAAAGTATTTTTGTTTGAACAGTTCAGCAGCCATAATGTTTTCTTTTCTATAAAATTTGTAGATTATAGCCATTCTTTCTTGGAAAGTTTAATGAATATATGTATACATTCACAACTTTTGTCATGGTTAAGGTTTGTAAGTTAGCCGTAATATTTTTTGTAATTCTTTTGTGTTCAAATAAATGTAATGTAAACTTACGTGTCAGTTTTTTTGATTTTTATGTGCCTTATTGTGACACACTTCGTTGTTTAGAAGTTAAAACTTTTTAAAAAAGTGTTTTTTTTTAATATCTAATCAAAATTTATTATTAGCTGTAGTGTAGAATATGTAGATCTTTTGAGAAAATATATATATCCACTAAAAATTAAAAGTAACTGTAGTAATTATGTTTTCCTACTGTGTACCTCCCATTCTTTAGGTGTTTTACACATTATAACGAGGATGAATAAATAAAAACATATTTTGGAGAATATTCAGTTTTATTTTTCGTGTTTGCCCTAGAAATTGTATTAAAGCAATTACGTCATGGTCCCTACGTAACGATTTTACATATAAGGAATCTAAAAATAACAATTATTTAATAGATTGCCTCATTATCATTTTTACCGTCAAAGAGATGATGTCACACACTGTTGGGTCAATATCTTCGGGGTGAAAGATTCTAAAAATAGTTTTAACGTCATCGTTGCAACAACATACAATTAGTTGCAGAGTTCCGTTCTCGAATTTTAAATAGCATTAACTAGATGGCGCTATCTAACGTATACTAATTTCTAAAAAAACTAGATGGCGTCACCTCTAATTTATTTATAATAGGATATGAAGCCACACTAACCATAAACAAGGCCACAATCAAATAGCAACAGTAATTGTATGTCACAAACCTAAAAAGTAAACGAAATAGCTTAATAACGAAACCAAAAATAAAAATTAACGTCATTAATGTCAAAATTTTTAAAGTCATTGTGGAAATGGCGACCGTAAGTGTACAACAACAAAGTGTTACCGACTATTTGTCGAAAAAACAAAAAGAAAGCTCTAAAGACCTCGTGAATGAATGGGCAGCGCTAGAAGAATTACATAATAAAAGGTAGCGTAAAAAACTAGTCATTATTTTTAAGGGTTTATCAGGGTTTCTTTGTGCCTTTGAGTTAATCGCTTTTTTTGGTTTTAAAATGTTTTCCTGATTAATTTAATTGTAAACAGGTAACGCTGGAATGTTAAAATAATGTTTCAAATGAAACCCAAAAAAAATGGACAAAAATCGCAACAAGAACGTCTACGAACAATACAAAGTCATAAAAGCACGAACATGTTTTTTTTTTACTTTGATAAAGTCTTCTGAATGTGGAATTTAAAAAAATTATGTGATTTTATAACTTAAATGATAGTTTATGGCTTTAAAGATGGTTTTATCCATGAACATGGGTTAAGTTAACAAGATAGATCCACCTAAAAGTTTAGGTTTTCTTGAAAAATCCTTTTTTTAATATATACTTGGAATTTTGTTGGCACGCTATCCATTGCTTTATAGCAGTTAGTATAGTTTACTTCTATAAAGCCTTAATTTGTTTCAACTATAATATCTACATGTATCTGATTTCCTAGGAAAATCAAATTAATGAGGAATTTCTGCAAAAACATTTGGTAATTATACAGTATACCTGTTTCTGCCATTATAAGAGATTTTTTAAAAATTCTTTTTCCCCGTGCTTATATAGGCCGTATGTATCAATAATCCGTCTGCGCTGCTTTAAAAATTTGTCCCCTTCTTTATTGATTCTTAATTTTTATTGTAATTCCTGTAAGGAAGTCTAGTAGGTCGAGAAAATAAACATGAGTCATCGCCCGTGTTTACATATTTTGACAGAAACGCACTGGACTTGTTTACGGGAAAATAAAAAAAAGAAGGGGAAAATTTTAAAGCAGCGCAGACGGATTATTGTTACATTCGGCCTATATAAGCACTGTGTAAAAGAATTTTTGAAAAATCTCTTATAATAGCAGAAACAGGTATACTGTATAATTATCAAACATTTTTCATTTTTATGTTCAGAAAAGTGTTTGGAATGGCACACGAAGCAAAATCTCCATGTAACTGATGTATTCCAAAGTATAAAATTTCCTCAGCAAATGGAAATATTTAATTTCCACAGAAACATTTTTGCATTTTTATGTAAAGAAAAATGTTCAAAATGCAAATCATAGCAATTTTTTTAAGTAACTAATTTCAAGTATTCAAAAATGTAAAGATCCTCAGAATATGGAAATAAAAAGTTTCCTCAGAAATATTTTGGCATTTTTATGTTCAGAAAAATGTTTTGAATGGCAAGCAAAGCAAAGTTTTCATGTAAATGGTTTCAGGTATACTAAAGTATAAAAAAATGAACATTATGCATTTCCTCAAAAAAATTCTTACTTTCTGCTTTTAAGAGAAGCTTCTAGAAGACATAAAAGTAGTTGTTTTCCTTATAACTGATTTCTGGTGAAAGAAAGTTGATCTGTTTTTCTTTAACGTTTGTTTTAAATTCTTTAAAGTATATTAGGTTTTATTATATTTTTATCTTTCAAACAAGTGTATTTGACAATATATTTGCTCCTCTTACTCAGTTTTTAAATAGTTTTAATTGTAGTATTTCTTACAGTTTTGTCAATGAGAATAATGAGAAAGTTCTTTTGCTATTAACACATTATTTTACAGATAAAAAAAATTATCACTGAGGCTAAACATTTTAAAGATTTTCTTTTATTAATTTTGTTGATTGTGTTGACTGTTTGAAAATTTAACACATAATAATTAAGAATTTAAATACACTGTTTGATGTTTTACGTTGACTAAAACCACTTTTTTAAAACCAATTATGATTAACCCAAAATGGTTATAAGCTTTAAATAGAAGTACTTAGATTATTGTTACAATTAATTACATTTTTTAACTTTGTCATTACTTCATTTGGATATTTCTTCTTCCAGATTATGGCATCAACTAACATTAAAAATTTTGATTTTGATTAAGAAGGCTGAATTGCAGAGGGGTGACAACCTTGTACAACTTTATAACAATTTCATTCAAACATTTGAAAATAAGTAAGTTGTATCTGCTGAAAAAGGAAAACTTAACTATAACTAACCAAATATTTTGATCGTTTTAGAATAAACCCATTATCTTTGGTAGAGATTGTAGCAGTTGTAATAGAGCAGTTTAAGGAACCGAAGGAAGCTGTAGCATTTTTGGAAAAGACTGAACCCAAAGTCAAGATCAATCCTGATGCTCAGAATTTGTGCAAAGGTATGCAGAATTCTTAATGTCTATTACTGTCAACATTTGATTTCTCTTAAGTTCTAGCAGGACAAATATATTTGGAGAAACTCAACGATCTGGATGCCACTAAAAAAATTATTGAAGAAGTAGAAGCTACATTAGACAATGCAGATGGGGTAACAGCAGTCCATGGAAGGTTTTATTTATTGGCCTCACAGTATTACAGGATACAAGGTGACCATGCCCAGTACTACCGTACAGCCTTAAGGTACTTGGGCTGCATCGATTTGGATACTCTTACAGAAGAAACAAAAATGCAGCATGCTTTCTTCCTGGGTTTAGCAGCATTACTAGGTAAGGCTGTTATTACGATTTTCCAATAGTTATGGCTATATGTAAAATCTTTTTCTAGGTGAAGGTGTTTATAATTTAGGGGAACTGTTAGCCCATAAGGTACTTCAGTCATTAAGAAATACTGAAAATGCATGGTTGGTGGAACTGCTCTATGCCTTCAATTCAGGAGACATTAACAAATTTGAACAGATGAAATCTAAATGGGGTGCAATAGCTGATTTGGCAGCCCAAGAACTCTTCTTGAGGCAAAAAATTTCATTACTGTGTCTTATGGAGGTATTTATTTTTATATAAAAATTAATTAACTTAAAATAAAATCTTACCTTTTTTTATCATTCTAGATGACATTTAAAAGACCTTCACATGACAGGCAGTTAACATTTGCTGAAATAGCAAAGGAGACAAAACTTCCTATTAATGAAATTGAACTGTTGGTCATGAAAGCCTTGTCTCAAGGTTTGGTCAAAGGGCATATAGATCAGGTTAGTATATTAATCATATAATATGGGTATGTCAGTGACTTCAAAAATTAAAGTATATAAACTGTGTGACATTTTTATTTTTCTAAACTGGAAATAGAATATATATTTGTTTTTGTGAAACATTCCTTCTAAGGGACAGATATGAAAAATTTAGTTCTGGTGTTTATTTGTATGGAGCTAATAGTTCAAATAGAGAGGTGTGCCAAAAATTTTTTTGTTTATTTATTTTTATTTATTTAAACAGTAGTAGGCAGCAATAGCAGATGAGACTGCTCTAGAGTCATTGTTTTTTTATAATAAACATTTAGTAACAGATAAATTCACATATAGTGCACAAGTGTGCTGTTTAGCTTGTCAAGTTTTTATCAAGAGAGTTCCACAAGTAGACCGTTCTGTTGGTTATGAGGTTCTTATGGGGCAGTTTAGAACACCTCTCCTTTGGAGATTTCAAATAGTGTCTTCGGAGATAAACATTGGTGTTGCATGTGAATAGGCAGAGAGGGAGTGAGTAACAATTGTGAAGATTCTTGTAGGTGCCTATAAGATCACCTCTCTACTGTCTTTTATAAAGTGAAGGGAGATTAAAATGTTATGTCTCTGCTTATGGCAAATTTCTTGTTTCTGGTAGAATTTTTGTCATTCTACTTTGAACTCTTTCCAAGGCCTCAATATCTTTGATAAAGTATGAGCTCCATATATGATGTGACTATATTCTAGAATGGGTCTAACATGTGTTTGAGTGTTAATTGAGCATTAAGACTTAGGTTAGCTTAGTGCCCATATGCATAACCATGTACTTATCTTCCTTTGGCTTCTACCACATGCCATTTCTTTTTCCACATTTCTAGTAAGTATCTGAAGATCTGTTGTAAGTGAATTATAAGCTACGAAGGAGTTGACAAATAGTTTGGTGTCATGTGCAAAATATGAAACGTGGGAATTAAACTCTCATGATAAATCACTAATGTAGACTACAAAGAACAGTGGCCCAAGAACAGAGCCTTGAGGAACCCCACTTAAAACTTCAAACGAATCTGATAGGATTGGTTCAACCTTAACTTTATAGGTTCTGTCTTGCAAAATGTCTGATCCATGACAATAGAGCACCCCTAACTCCAAAATGTTCCAACTTCAGGGTACCTTGTCAAATGCTTTCACATAATCTAAATATATGATTTCTATGGGTTCATTGTTGTCAAAAGCACTTGTCCATTTGTTGAGACAATTAAGCAGATTAGAGGTGGTGGATCTAGCTGGTAAGCTGGTGAATCTGAAATTATTCTATTCTCAAGAAAGAAGGTTGTCAAATCTTTGGCTATTATTTTGTCCATACATTTGCACGCAATGCAAGTCAGACTTATGGGCCAATAATTAAGTGGTTCATACTTGCTACATTTTTTAAAAATTGGTTGTGTATGTACTTCCTTCTATTTACTAGGAAGTATTCCATTTTGTAGACTCTTCTCCATGATACGGACAAGGTATGGACTGAAAGTGTCTTGGGTTTTTTTGAAGAAAGGCAGTATACCATCTGGACCAGGACTGGAGTCATTCTTTATAGATTCAAGGACATCATTTACCTTTTGGCTGGCAAAATTAATTGAATTGATTTCTGAAACAGATCTTGTGGTTTCAGGTAAAGCAGGCACGTTACTCGTTTCTTCAGTTGTGAATATTTTATTGAACTGTTAAGCGAGCAGTGTTGCACAGCTTTTTTGGTCTGTATCTAGTTCTTGAGTTTTTGTTTGATTGTTCAAAAATGCTCAATTCATATTTTTTCCTAGCTTCCCGAAATATAGTTTTTAGTTTATGGTTTTGATGTTAAATATTAAAAGAAATAAAACAATAAGCCAAATTTGAGTTTTTAGTCTAATTCACTGAAAGTCTTTTATAAAAATCACTATCTACAAAAAATACTTAATTTTTTCAATGTATTCCTTCACAGGGTTCCCACCAAAATTTAAATATCAAATTCCCCGATTTTCCAGGTCTCTCTGAAAAAAAAAATCCTCTTAGAGCAATAATTGTCTTAAAAAATAATAATGGTAAATTGTTTTATTTATTATTTTAGTTTTGTTTATTTTTATTTAGTTTTATTTATCATTAGAGTGGATAAATTACTTTGATAAAATTTGCAAAAACCTTTTTACAGCATTTAAAATCTATTTTTATAGTTAACATTTTTATGTCTATTTTCCAACCTTTCTTCAAGTTTTCCTTAATTTTCATTCCTCAAATTCGTTTGACTTCCAGGATTTTCCAAAAAATGTAAACTGTTTCACCAACATAAAAATTTTTTGGGTTATTTATACATCCAAAAAAACTTACAATACCACTTTTTTTTATGGTTTTATAATTACTACTTCTATTTGTGACTTTTAAAAAGTCCCAAAGTACAACAGAATATCAGATTAATATTTTAGGAACTGACATATAGAAATTTAAACATTTTTTGTGGAAGTTTTTTTTTTGAACCACTCTGTATTTTTTTAGTGTTTAACTTAAAATAATTATTAATTTTATATGGACATTTTTTTTTTGGAAAATATTAATTTTCATGTACATTTTGTCAGTGTCTTACAGGTCAATTTTTTTTTAATTTACTATTACTTCATATGTTTAGGTTGCTAGTACTGTCAATATGACATGGGTACAACCACGGGTTCTAGACAGAAGTCAAATCACAACCATGGTTGAGAGACTGAATGAATGGTGTACACATGTAGGGACCATGGAAAAACTACTTGAAGAAAAGGCCAGTGAAATTCTTACTTTGTAGTTAACAATGTTTTGTATATTTATTTTCCTCATAATAGATCCCTTTACTTTGAAAAAGGTGTTTACAATAAAACTTTTTTTTTAATTATACAACAGAAGTGATGTGTTTTTTTCAGGCGTCATTCAGAATAAATTTATACTAAAATAGATATTGCCTTTATGTAAAATACCTATTAAATTTAATGCTAATTAATAATTTTTTTAATGTATTTTTTATTTTGTTTGTTTTTAAAAACATTGTAATGAAAGCATCTCTAATTTGAAAAAACTGTTTTTACCCATCAAATTAATTTATTCGACACTGGATATTTTGGTAATACGTTTTGACCATGACTTCATCTGTGTAAGAATTATGATATACAAGTTTTTTTAATGCAACTCCCTATACAAGGTTTGTTTAATTGATAGTTAAAAATGAAGAGTGTAATTTTTTTACCTTATTTTAGGACTAACGGTTCACATAAACATGTGTCCGCAAGGCATTTGTTTATAAGATATGGGGTGTCAAAATTTAAATTTTTTTCATGGACCTCATATATTTTGAGAGATGAATCATTGAATTTGACACACACACATACACACTATACTGTAAGCAATGTCTACAAGGTGGTTATAATATTAGACTATAAAACAAAGGATAGACTCAACATTTCATTCATAAATAGTTTCGAAAGTTGGATCTATTATTGTTTTTGGCGTGCTATCGGTAAAACATACATCTTCCTCTGCACGTCTCCGGTCCAAAAAATGGCAGCCCTGTTGGCTCTCACTATAGACTGAACCAGCAGCGGCTCGTTTTCTCTTTAAAAATATTATGTATATTTGTATGTTCGTAAGTATGTATGTATATATGATTATATGTATGTATGTATGTTAGAAAAATAAATTTTAAAAAATCGCAGCACTGTTCTTTGCCCAGAACATCCCTCATAACAAATTCTACCACACACATTGTATTTGTAATTGTCTCAGCCTCTATGTATAATTTTTCAGAGATCCATTAATCTGGGTTCCTTTCCTGAATTTTGGAAGTTTTCTATCCTTCTGCCCATTTTTAAATCTGGTGATAAAAGTGGTGTGAAGAACTACAGAGGTATTTCTTTACTTTCTCATATACCAATGCTCTTTGAGGCAATTATCACCGATCATATATTTGAGTCTTTAAAACACTATATTACGAGTACGCAACATGGTTTTTAGTGTGGTCATTCAACAAGTACCAATCTTGCAATATTTCAAAACTACTTAGTGACATTGGTTGAGGCTGGCAAGCAGATCACACTGACATATCTAAGGCTTTTGACAGTGTTTGCCATCAGCTTCTGTTATGGAACTTACAGCAAATTAGTTTTTGTGGAAAATATCTCGAGTGGATCAAATCGTATATACATAATAATAATACATTTACTTCATAGGTAACGTAAACCTTTAAGTTGTTAGTTCTTTTACGGACCTAGGCGTTATTTTTGATGAAAATCTAACTTTTAATCTTCATATTGATAACATTGTACTTAAGGGTTTTAGACTACTGGGTTTTATAAAGCGACATATGAAACACGTAACTGATACCAAAGCCATTGGGTGTCTCTATAACTCATTGGTTCATAGCGTTCTATAATACTGTGGTATCATATGAAGTCCATCATACCAGTGTCACATCGACAGAATTGAAAAGGTGCAAAATAGGTTTTCAAAGTACCTCTTACATAAATTGCATTTCCCATATCAAGGTCTGTCTTCTAATACTAGAGCTCTTCTTTGCGGCCTTCAAACCCTTGAATTTAGAAGAAACAAGGCACTTCTGGTCTTTTTGCATAAATTGGTGAATGGGGGATTGACTGTGAAGTACTGCTGGGATCAGTCCCGTTTTTAGTTCCAATTAGAAGAACAAGACAATCACAGCTGTTTGTTGAAAGGTACCACCGAACAAATTATGGATTTAGTGCATTTGTTGACCGACTAGTTTACAATTACAATCTTCACTTCTCAGAATATGATATTTTCAGACTAAGCACTTTGCAGCTAAAAAGGCAGTTAACCGGATTGGTTTTGTAATGTTTTTTGGCCCATATTGATGTTCGTTTTGGTTTATGTAGTTTTATTATTATTCATGTATTATTTTACTTCAATTGAAAATCTTTCTTGTTAGTAATTTTTGTTTGCTGTTCTGACATATTTTTTCTTAGTTATTAACTTCACTATTTATTTATTTGATGTCATTTGCGAATTCGTACCATCTGGAATGTTTGGCATTCTGTAGTGTACGTTTGGGAAGGGCTACTTGTCCGATGCGTGCATCGGCTACGTCCTTACATTACTTAAAAAAACAATAAACGTGACGAAGTAATTTTCGGTAAATGCCATCAAGAAAAGCTGGTAGAAATATTAATTTTATTATTTTTACAGGGTTAGTATATAATCCCCCGACTTTTTAGTCGGATTTCTGAATTACTTGACTTTTCCAGTTTTCTAAAAACCCTATTAATTTTAGGACTAAAAGTTCAGATAAACATGTGTTCGAAACGCCTTAGTTTTTGCGATACATGGTGTTTACATTTTTTTTTATTTTTAAATTTTAACACCCTATGTCTCAAAAACTAAAGTCTATAAGAACACGTTTGTATGAATTTTTAGTCCTAAAATGAACTAAAAAATTACATCCTGCATTTTTTGCAATTAAAATAAAAACTGGAAAAAGTAACATACAAATTTAAATTCATAAAAAAAATTAAAATATTGATCTGTATCTTAAAAGCGTTTTTTACACATGTTTATATGAACTTTTAGCCCTAAAATAAGGCAAAAAATTACGTCCTTCGTTTTTAGCCATCAATTAAGAAAACCCCTTCCTGTATATTGTTTTTGATTTTATTATTATATGATTTCGAGAATGGTATCTTAAAACCATCGAGAATGGTATCTCAGAATCCTGTATTAGCCAAAGGCTATACTTAGAGCAAAGTGACTTGCACTTTCCTATTTCGAACTTTTCAGAATCTTTTAGATCAAATCGACTGGAAATGCCGATTATCTCACTGAAACCGGAACTGTCAAATTTTGGCCGGAAATTGACATCAATTTCCGGCAGCAAATTTTATAAAGTTAAGATAAGAAAGATCAAGTCATTTCGTTCTAAGTCAGTCTATCCAGTCTGACAAGGATGTCAGTCTGTTGCAAATTGACTTAAACAACTTATCAATGGTGTGTTTTAAATCATATTTGGAATTTGGTGTTAGAAGAAAAAGTGACTTCTTTTTTCCTCAATAACCCAATTTTATTTCCTTATTATATAGAGGACTCTCCTGACAGGGTTGTGGATAGTATTCAGGATATTAGATACAAGAATGTAACATTAACTCATTGAAAATGTTGGGATTCATTCATAGATATTTCAGGGATCTTTCAGTTACTCTGAAAAATCTATAATGGGGCAGTGTCTGAATTTGACTACATTGCAGAGGTGAAGATACTAATTGATATCACCTTTCTTTACAAGGTTGTAGCTAGTGTGATTGATTGCCCGAAACTTTTCGAGTCTAATACAGCTGAGACTGTATGTTCCGTTCCATCATACCAGATAGCTTTTATGAGCTTGTTACATGAATGCTCAGACTGGCAAATGAACATAGTGATATGATTGATATGTTCGTAAACATACTGATAAACGCCTTTAAATCTAATATATGAGTACTATATAATATGAACTAAGCCATTTATTTTAATCCGTGATTGTTTTTGTGTCAGTGTGATATATTTTAAATCCGAATTGTTTTATTTATTTTTATAGTATTTTATAGACTCTACAAGATATGAGTGGCGTAAAAAACCATTATCTACCCTATGAAAATGGTTGGATAATCTATTTTTCTTTTGACAAAATTCTCTTGTTTATTTTAAATTATTTTGGCTTTTTTTCGATTCGATCACCATTAAAAATCGTATGGGAATCAAAAGCAGTACTTTTATACCCATACGACAAAGATATTAAAAGAATCGTAGGCATAGAATAGAAAGAAATATTACTACAAAATATGTAGAAATATCGGTTATAATCGGCATGCTGCAGAGTGGCCATATTGGTTATTATTAGGAATAACCGATCAGTTTACTCTTTCTTTATATTTATTTTTCGTCCTGTCATAGACTTAATTAATTAAATTATAAAAATGTCCTGAAAAATTTTTAGTTGGCAGACTGAAGCATTAATTTAATTGTTTAAATTTTTGGACCTAATATTCTAAAAAAAAGTTTGTTTAATTCTCTCCATAACTGGTGTGTGTAGTCTCTTGAAGTAAGATCTCTGAAGATGTATCGTGCAAGCAAAGGCGAAACGTCGACTCCGTCTGATTTGAAGTGCCAGTTGATGGTGACAATCATCTTGAATATCTTGTCTTAAAGGTTAAATTAAATGGTTTAACACAAGGCACACGCCTTGGGAGTGTTCTACAGGCCTCCTGATAAAAATTATACTAATGTATCAACTTTATTCGATATCGTAGTCTGTTTGGCCAGCATAGGTATTGAGAACTTTGTCCTTAATCTTCTTATTGACACACCTATGTCAAAATATTTTAATTTTCTGATGTATTCTCACCTTTGTATACAGCATATTCGTTTTCCTACATGTGTGTATTACTGCTTTTTCTCAATCTCTTATTGATGTGATTATTACAAATGCTTCTTTTAAAGCTGTTAGCGCAGACGTTTCTTAATGAGGGGTATAAGTAATAATTTTTTATACTTTCATGCATATACTTGACCTCTTTGATAAGTACGCTCCCCTTATTTGCATAAGCGACAACCCTAGGAAACGTAAAAAGCCCTGGTTTACTGATACCCTGGCCAGGATAAAGACCCTTAAGGAAAGAGCATGGCTTAGGTATAAAAGATCTGGATTGGCCAATCACAAGGTATATTTCTGTTCTTTGAAGAAATGTTATAACATCGCTTTTAGAACAGAGCAAAGAACATATTTTTCTCAAACTCTGAGGCCATGTAGAAACAGTCCCAAATTACTATGGTCCTATTTGCGTAAGTGGGATATTCACGGAGCTGGCCAGCCTTCAGAAATACTACCTTTCCTTCTTTCCCTTTCCCTAATGAAATTAATAACTTTTTTATCGATTCAGTACAATGTCTTCCTGCTGACCCGACGTACATGAACAAATCACTTATTCTAAAGCAAAAGCCACATACTATTGGTGCTGACGGTATTTCTGCTAAGATGCTTCAGTTGTCGCTAAACTATGTAGCGGCTCCACCGACACATATCATCAATGTATCCTTCTTAACCGGGATTGTTCCAGACCAGTGGAAACTGGCGCTTGTTAAACCAATTCCAATTCCTAAGGCATCTTCTGATACTATTGAGCGCCTGGAAAATTTTAGACCTATTAGTTTGTTACCTGTGCCTTTGAAGATTGCCGAATCGTTGTTGCATGGGCAACTAACTATCTTGATGAAAGTGAAATTATACCAGATTGTCAATCTGGCTTTCGTCGTGGATTTGGAACGGTTACTGCTTTGTGCAACATTCTTGATAATCGCTTGGGTGCTATTGACCGACAGCGAGTCACCTCTTTGACCTGCCTGAATATGTCGAAGGCGTTTGACTCAATAGATCTTGACTGTCTTATGCCCAAGCTGAGTTACTATGGAATTCGTGGCTGTGCGTACGACTGGTTGCAAGGTTATCTTCTTGGTCGCCAACAAAAAGTAATATTCAATTCACTTACTACTATAGCTGAATTGATTTATGGTCAATTGACTCTGGTGTTCCGCAGGGCTCAGTCCTGGGTCCTTTACTTTTTGCTCTTTGCATTGCTGACATACAGTCTGTTCCTAAATCCTGCTATAGCAATCTTTATTCTGATGATATTCAACTCTCATTTCACTTTTCACGTAATGAAACGATCGGGCAAAAAATATTCAAATTCAAATTGTTTATTTCCTTTGACATGGTTAAATGTATTGGAATTGTCATATAAAGAAAACATACGTAAAAATATATAGTTAATGGGTAATTATAGTACAATGTCAAGAATACAAAACCTAAGTAATTTAAATAGAGACAAAATTAAAGTTAAAAAATTCATCCAGTGAATAAAACAGATAGTCAGCCAGTATGGTCTTTAGTTTATACTTGAAAACCTTGGAATCATTAACACTAGTGATGTTAAAAGGCAAATGATTAAAAATCCTCAAGGAACAAATTTCAGGACCCTCCTACTTCTGGGTCAGTCTAGAGCTGGGAATATAGAGTCTTTCAGAGCCCCTCGTCTTATAGAGATTCAGGTCACTCCATTTTGGAAATTTGTCAATGTGCTGATGCACATGGCAAGCACATTGTAATATATATATCCCAACAAGATGCTCTAAAAGCAAATCCAAACATACTTCTTATTATACGTTTTTGGCTAATTAGGACCCTTGAAATGCTACTAGAGTTGTCCCACAACATTAGTCCATATGACATGATTGACTGGACTGCAGCAAAATAAAATATTTTAATGGTGTTTAAATCAGTAAAGTTCCTTAACTGTAGTATAGCATAGTTATTTGAAGAAAGTTTATTACATACATATTCTATGTGGCTATTCCATGAAAGGTGTTGGTCAATAGTAATACCTAAAAAATTTACAGTCTCTAGTTGCTTAATGTTAGTAAGTTTATCTCTTATCAGCAGAGATTTATCCAGATGTACTCTAATAGGTGTAAAAATCATAGTGCTGGTCTTAGTACCATTTAGACACAGACCATTCCTGTCACACCACAGGGAAACATCACGTACACATTGATTAGCTCTAAGACAGAGCAAATCATAATCATTTGCACCAACTATTGCAGATGTATCATCCGCGAATAGGGTTACATAGGTTATATATATTTACAAAAAGAGGTAAGTCATTTACAAATATTAAAAATATAATAGGTCCTAAAACGCTGCCCTGCGGTACACCCGTTGGAGTATCAAGCCAACTAGAGATAGTCACACCATTACTAGAGCTCAGCTTGACCGCCTGGGTTCTATTTGACAAATAAGACTCGATCCAGCTAAATGCCAACCCTCTTATACCATAATGTTCTAGCTTATTAAGTAATATTTGATGATTAATAGTATCAAATGCTTTGGTAAAGAAAAAAAAATTTCCATAGATTTTATTTTGTTATTAAAATTATTAAGTAGTTTTAAGTAGACTGATAACTGTGATAATGAGTCGTGATTTTGATTTTAATCACTGTTTTTTGCGTATATATCTAGTTCAAAATTGGTAACTTTAAAAGCAGGGCTAGGTTATAGAGATCACTGGAGACAGTGTACCTTGTCTTTTTGTGTATACTTGTGCTTTCTAGTTGTATGTTTATTATGCTGAATTTTACACAATAAATATTTTTTGAATTGAATTGAATATATTTGGTATTGAGGGATAAATTAAAACACTCAGTTAAAACATAGATAAAATATCTTTATTATAAGAAATATAGTGTATATTTTGATTCTCTGGGACGGATACATATATAAATGTCTGTAAAAATAAGCTGCGGAATGAGTCAATATAACATCGGTATTTAGAAATGGCACTTAATATTACTGGAACCCTATATCTCTTCACCCTGTATTCAAGGCATTTTTTTATGTTGAAGGGTTACACTTGAAGCATTATATATATATCAATTTATGATC
The DNA here is from genome assembly GCA_030620095.1 of Kuschelorhynchus macadamiae. Taxonomy (NCBI): domain Eukaryota; kingdom Metazoa; phylum Arthropoda; class Insecta; order Coleoptera; family Curculionidae; genus Kuschelorhynchus; species Kuschelorhynchus macadamiae. The sequence continues at coordinate 1,315,557 of JAUTXW010000007.1, read as the reverse complement.
AACTGATAAATATACCAATCTTTATATATATACTTGCAAATCCTTTTAAACACCCTGTATAACAAATATGGAAGCAAAACCTATAAATACTGATATAACTTAAATTCCTAATAGTCTAAAAAGGCACCTTAAGTTTACACGAGTTGAAATGCGAAGAAGTGGAAAAAAACAAATGCTGCATATAAAAATCAATCTAACAAAGTAAAGTCAAAATAAAAAAGTTGTCATGTATACGAGGACATCTACAAACTAAAAAAAATTAAGTACAAATAAACATAAACACATGAACAAAAAAATAAAAATATAAATGTATAATTTAAAATATCAAATATAAAATTCGAGAAGTAAAATTAAGTAGAATTACCTACTTCCACAATGCCTAGAATAATATTCAATAAAGTTTCAAGATAAAAAATATATCCTTAAAAGTACTGGAGTTTTCGATATCACAATATTATTGAATGTATATATATCTTACTACTTTTATTTAATATATAAAACAGATCTATAGAATATTCGTCAATATAATATGATACCACGTAAGGGTTAAAATTTTGTACTGTGTTCAATTCTATGAGTATATATGCAACCAAACATACCCCGAAAACGAAGAAAAAGTTTTAGAAGAGGTGAAATTCAAGGGAGTTGTATATACATTCCATAAAATACTGCAGACCTGCTCCAAAACCTCCTTAATTCCACCATATCACTAGTCAGCAAAGTAACCTAATAAAAACGTTGGAGAGATGCTGCTCATTGAACTTAATCCAAATCATGTAAATTTACTTTAAATGCTCTGCAGTTTTTTTGTAATCTGACAAAAGGCTAGCTTTATTGTTTACGAGATATACTAACACTACAGGAAATTTGTTTATGGATTGTCCAATTAAGATAAAAAAAATGACGAGATAAAATTTACGGCGTTGCCGGATTACTTACTCATTAATATAATATTTTATGATAGCCATTTTTGAGGGGTCTTATTTTAGACACTTTAAGCTCAACAATACCTACTTAATAAAAAAAATATCTATGTTAAAATTGTATATGTTTGTGAACGAAAATGTTGCTTCCAGTGTCGTTTCTGGTCAAACCGAAAGTGATAAATTTGCCTTCGAAAGTTTAAGTCTATCTTAGCACTGCATTTAATTCAGTAAATTTGTTTTCTAGTTTTTTTATCTTCGTTTCCAGAGGATGTTGGGACGTTTTTAAAATTGAATATATATAAATGAGAGAAACAGTTAAGAAGTTAGGAATATCTTAAGAAAAAAATCTAATTTCGTTAAAACTTATATAAAATACGAGAATATCACTAAAGTTGCGTTGTGATGACAGATTTCCTTATTATTGCTGTTTCCGTAGTATTCACTTTGGCAACTGGAGAAGAAATCACTTCTTGTGACACTAGCCAAGGCGATAGTTTGCTCAAGTTTGGGCTCATCGGCGTGGCTGGTTTTTCAGATCGGTCACTGTCTTCATTGGACTAAAAGAAAAAAAAATAAAACCCTTTTATTTATTCAGGTATTTCAAATTCCCAAAAATTCTTAAATAATTCACAACGTATAATTTCGTTATGAAATGTGGGATGTACATCGATGGCTTTTATTTTAGGAAGCTGCTTCATACTTTTAGTGCAACCCTATCATTAGGGGAAAAATTGCTTTTATATGCAAAAAAAGAAAATAAATTTGCTCTGAAATATCGTTTTTTTTTTGCCAAACAATGAAATAGTTTTATTTCTAGAGAGACAATATTGCACTATATAATGTCTCAGAAATACCTCATTATAAAATGAATCGATAATAGTGTACAATCTAAGCTACAATAATGTCACTTTACATCAATAAAGCAGGTTCAAAATACATATAAAGGTCAATTAAAAACAAAAAAATTAAATTAAAAAAGTCAATTAAAAACAAAAAAACATACAGTATACATACATACATAACTACACAAAAAATATACAAATAACAGACAAAAATGCAACTGCTACTTTTGAGACAGATGGCACTAGATCAACCTACTGCTGGTGAGCAGTACATTACGTTGCAAAGTTGATAATGATTAAATTAAAAGATAAGGCTTTTCAAAAGTACAAGGGAACAATAAACCCGAATCACTGGGATTATTATAAACAGTTGCGCAATCAAACAAACATAGCTATAAGAACTGAAAAAAAGAAATATTTAGATACTGTAAATAAAGCAAAAGTTGTTTCTATCCCTGATTTTTTAGATAATCCTTCAGAAATAAATAAACATTTTCTACAATTTTCCAATAATATACAGCCTGCTGATCCTGATCTACTAAATTACTATCTTAATAATAGAAAAATAATTTCAGGTGAAATTATTATGCTTGTGTTGTCCTAGAGTTTTGCCCTTTCTTACTAATATAATTAACTCCTGTATATTAGAGACAGCTTTTCCCGATGACTGGACAATCGCTCGTGTAATGCCTTTACCAAAAAATCTAATATAACTTGTTTCAATGAACTTCGGCCCATCAGTATTTTGCCTTTTCTTTCAAAGGTATTAGAAAAAATATTGGATAAACAAATTAGACGATTGTTAGAGATTAATTCTATTTTACCGTTTAACCAATCGGGTTTCAGGAAAGGATATAGTTGTGCAACAACTCTCTTGGGTCTTACGGATGACGTCATCGGCTGACGATATGGGAGACATCAGCCCTAGTGCTTTTGGACTACTCGAAGGCATTTGATATAATAAGCCACAATCTTTTGTTGTCAATTTTGAATTATATTGGAATTGCAAATAGCTCTAGAGAATTTATTAAATATTATCTCGACAATAGACTATAGTAAGTCGAAACTTCCACCAGTCACTCATCCAGAGAATTGGTAAAGTGTGGAATACCACTCTATATTGGGGCCTTTATTACTGTTTACAATTTATACAAGTAATTTTAACTCATGTATAGATCAAGTCATGGCATACTTTTTCGCAGAAGATACCCAGTTGCTCTTTTCTTTTTCATCTGATGATTGGCGGGTGGCGGAGATAACCATAAATAATAATTTAAATAACAATGATTTTTTACCAACGTCATGGCTTGCATATTAACCCTGAGAAGTCATGTGTTGTGGCTTCTGGTAAGCATAAGAATCGTATTGAGGTTGATCTTAATATAAATATTGCAGGGAGGGGTTTGAAAGTTAGCAAATGTAAAAGGAACTTGGGTATTAGAATGGACACGCGTTTTAAATAGCAGGTCCGAATTAACTTACAAAGGGCATACATGTCTTTAAAAATGTTGTACTACATCGTCACATCTCGAGTGAATCTGAAAATTAGATTATCAGATTCTCTTTTACTTAGTAATTTTCATTATTGTGATGTTTTGTATGGACCTTGTTTAGATAAAGAAGATATAGAATTGAGAAATTACAAAAAAATTGTTTACATTTTATTTATGGTATACGGAAATTTGAGTCAGTAACATATAAACTAAAGGATGCAAGATGTAGTATGCAGAATCGACGTAGATTGCATTCTCTGGTGTTTTCTCATAATATTATTTTTAACAACTATCCTCCATACTTAACAAATAAAATTGTATGTAGAAAGGATGCCGAGAGTTTAAATTTGAGATTTCGGGGTCTCGTCTCTCCACCACCTCACAGATCAGCACTTTTTAGACGATGTTTCTCCTATAACGTATTCAAACTGTACCTGTCTCCTTAAAAACACTTAAGCCTGAAATATTTAAAAGAACTGTAAGGAAAATATTACTTAATTAATAATATATTTATTGTTTGAATTTACTATCTTTTTTGCCAAGTACTCTGCGGTATAGGTAATATATATACATTCTTAACAATTATAGATATGAAATATTTTTTTTGTGCTGTATGTGATCATTTTGCGAACATTTTGCTGTAAAATATGGCTTACAAAGGGGCTAAACTTTGTTTTTTTTTGCATTTAGCTCCTTTTTTGCAAATAGTTAATAATATAACAAAAAACTTGTAAATGTACTATTTATTATCATATTTGGAAAATAAATATTATTATTATTATTATTATTCATTAACAGTATTGCGATTCACCAAGATATTTTATGAAAACTTCCTTTCATCATTCAAATAGTAGTAACCATTTCAGATGATCCACCCCAAAATTCAATACCATACTCGACCAAAGAATAAAAATTAGCTTAATAAAGTCATGTGTACATCAGTGTCAACATTTTTTGACAAAACTCGGAAAGCATATAAGATAGAGTACATTTTTTTTTGATAAATATTCAGTGTGATTAAAACAATTCTGATTATAATGTACACAATGTCAACTTGGTTCTAATTCCAAGTTGCATCGCCTGATTATCCTCGGTAAATATTCTGTTTTGGTGTCATTTAAAATTCTAAAAAAAATCTAAAGTTTTCATTAAAATTAAACTTTTTAGTCCAGTTTACAATGAGACTACCTTTATCCACCATGTACTCATAAGACTTGTCAGAAATCATTGTTTGTATCATCAGCAAAGTTCAAAATATAATGAATAGAAATGAACCAAAAATACTTCCCTGGGGCACCAACCAGCCTAATGCAGTACCCTGCACCCCATATCTCTGTAGCTAATACCATGATCGAGGTAGACAAAAGCATGAGAGCGGTCCAAGAAAATTCCACATACAAAATTTAACCTCTAAATATTTTCAATGGTGTTATTTGTAGATTGAAAAAGGGCAGTATCAGTTAAATGATCTTTAAGATAAGTGTGCTGGTGTCCTGAGAACAAGTTATACTTAACAATTAAGTTTCTGAGTCATAAGTTCGTTGCACCTTCAGACAATAGTCCAGTCACTAGAGACGGTCTAATATTAATCTAGTATTTTCTATTCCTTTCTAATTCAATGAATAAGACATAGGCACGAATTTTGAATCTTTTGTGTGCGATTATTCAAATTCAAATCATGCTTTATTGTCAAAAGAAATTATCTTTCTGACAAAGCTGAAAATTAAGTTTTAATAAGCCTAAAATGAATGCTTACAATAAATAGGTAAATCTTAAATTAATGTTAAAAATTATAAAACAATATATACAAAAATAAATTAAATAAACACACATGGATTCAAACAAATACCAGGCAAAATTTATTAACTATTTTTTTTTTAATTTTAACTTGATTCAAAAAACTCCTACACTGTATAGAATGCATGGTTTAAGAGAAGTGATTTTAGGATTGTTCTAAAGTGACGTTCTTGTCGAATGCTTCTCAATCTTAATGGCAGATGATTAAAAATGTTTTTACTGGTATATATTAGAGACTTTTTTATTTGGGTAGAGGATGGGATAGGTAAAGCAATTGTATTAGAAGACCGGGTAGTCCTGACAGATACAGAGTAGATTTCATTCTGAAGTTTTTTGTGAATTAGACATGCGGACACCAGGATATAAATACAGGCAGTTTATTCTCAATAAATAGCAGCCTACAGAGAGATTAATGTTGGTTTTTTTTTACGCACAGGCTGTAAATAACATCACAATAATTAAACTGAAACAAAACTAGAGATTAGTACAACAAAGTTTTAGTTTTCTTATTTAAAGCAGCCCGGTTTTGATAAATTAAGAAACTCCTCCCTCTCTTCTGAACACTATTGAACAGGACTTGTTTGAATTTAGTTTAAGACGATGTTTGATTAGCTTTGAAATTGAAAAGTTAATAGCTTGTTGCTAGAATTGCTTCTTCTTTTTTAAAAGATAAATATATTTCAGTATCACCTGCTCAATAATGCTGTGAACATAAAAAGAGCGATGGAAAGTTTGACATAGATAGGAGGAAAAGAGCGGAGAAGGTATTGATCCTTGAGGGTCACCGGTTGCCAGAGTCAAAGCAGCAGAAAACTGATTATTATATCTAACTACATGTGACCTAGAAGTTAAAAAAATGTTTAATCCTGATAATCACTTTATATAAAAGACCCACGAAATGTAGTTTGTTATTATCTATAGCCCTTATATATCCTACCTCCAAACTATTATTCCCGTTCATATCGCTGTTTTCACTCTCTTTATCACTCTTGACCTCACTCTCTTCCCCACTGCCTGAGATGTCCATGAACGGGTTGTTTCTGCTGAAGACGAGACTGTTTGATCCACTAAAAGGGTTCATGTTGTCATCTTTCAAGTACTTGGCGAAGGGATTCTTCTCTTCATTGTCTAGTTTCTCGGTGGTGTTGTTTGCCACTTGGCAAATTTCTAAAATAAAAGAAGAAATGGCAATATAGTGCAATTTACGATTGCTTGTAGTTGCTTGCCCTATCAAAAATATGAGGACTAAATGACACCTAATTTGGAATTTTCCTTAAAATAAAATGTTTGGCTCACCGGTCCTAACAACAGATATGTGCTTCATCCGCTGTTGCTATAGAAAACAATAGTGGAAAGAATAAAATAGACAACTAAATAAAATATTGTCAAAATATAATATCACATATATTTTGTCTATAGTAATTTTATTTCTCAAAAAAACTTAGTTAAAACTCGTAAAACAGACTTTTTACAAGCAAAATGTAACAACGTTGCCTAGCCTAACAAATAAAGTAGTAATAGGTTGTAGAGTGATTAAAAGTGCGTTTTTAATATGTTCCAAGTGATTTCATGTGTATTAAAATTAAAAGAATTGGATTTTGTAATATCATTATGGTTCTAAAGTTTGGGTGGTGTTCAAAAAGTTTGAATATAATTTTCCAATCTTACGTTCAATTGGTAACCATAAACAAAACATTAAAAAAAACTCTTTGAACTACTTCCTATTTCAAGATAAAATACTTGCTCTCGTTTTATTTTATTACTTATGAATGGGTGGGAGTGTATTCTTTATTTAGTCTGACAATTTTCCTATGATATAAAACAGTCACAAAGTCTAAGACTCAGTCAACCCTGGTGACACGTTTGTTTCAATCTATAAGACAGTGGCGGCTATTCAGGTGAAGTAAGTGAAGTGCTACTTCACCAGGAAAAATAAACAAGCAAACATCTAACTATATTTATTATATATCTCTTTAAATTTTAGTTTTTATATTCATTTATTCATCTAATTGGTAAAAAATAAACTGTACATCTTGAATAAATATTTTACTTGACCGTTGTCAAAACTTTCAATCGAACTTAATTATAACAACTATAACAGTGGCGCAAACCGCTTTGATTTTGTTGGAGGTGCTATGTTTAGTTTACGATTTTCCTACTATGTTGCCCATAACAACGCGTACGTGATGACGTCGAGCCCAGCGCCATACAATGCTCTCGGTGAATTGCAGGCGCAGTACACTACACCCAAGTGTCGTTCAGTTTGCGGTGGTTTTTTACTTTTATTTTCGTGGATTTCGCTCCAACCGGTGAGTTCCTTTGCAGTTAACTTGACTGTTTTGTGTTATATTTATTTATGGTGTTGTTACAACTTCAAATTCGAAGTTAGTAAATGTGATTGTTCAAGATGAAGAGAAATTAAAAGACGTCTTTGAATTCATTACAAACTGACAAATCTGATGAAAAATCAATCCGCCTTGAGAAAGGATTTTTAGGTGAGATGAACGATTTTGAATTCACGTTTCTGGCATTAGTGTTTAATGACATTTTCTTAATCACGGACATACTATTTCACGTTCTTCAAAAAAAATCTCTTGACATTCATTTGTGCATATCCAATATAAAACGCTGTCGTGAGGCGCTCTGTAAAAAAAGAAATGAACATTTTTTTAATACAATGTTTGATAAAGCAAATTCTATTACAAAAATAAATCATTGCAAACGTGAGCTTGCTAAGCTTTCACCTGAAGAAATTGGGGCTAAGTATAGAACCCTTTTTTATGAAATATTGGACCATATTTTAATGGAAATGACACTAAGATTTCAAGACTGTGAAAAACTTATATTTTCATGTTTGGCAGGTTCTGCTAAAATTTCCGACTGGCCTCTTTGAAAATGTGTTACAGTTATATAGGAAAATATTTTCAAAAAGTCAACGACTTAAAAATGAGCTTGGTCTTATTTTTGCCAATGAGAGTATTTTTTTACCGAAGCATATAAATTGTTTTCCCTTATTTTGACAATACCGTCGACAAGTGCTTCAGTGGAAAGAAGTTTTTCTTGCTTCAAATGTGTAAAAACTTATTTAAGGATTACAATATCTCAAGAAAGACGTACTTCTCTTGGCAATATTTCAATTCAAAAGGAATTTCTGGAGATTAGGGCAACTCATCCATTTTATGAAGATGTTATAAATAAATTTGCTGCTATGAAGAATAGGAGAATTGATTTAGTATACAAAATTTACGTAAGTTGTAAAAAAATATTCTACTCCCTCCACATATAAAAAAACTCTGGAAAAAAATTATTGTGATATTTTCTTGCTTCATTTGCACTTACTTTTTCACCCGCAAGCCGCCACTGCTATAAGAGCATCCTCAGACCTTAAAGATTAAAACTTACAAATTTAAATAACATAAATTACTTTAACCCATAAAACGAATAAACACGCGGATTGTCCGCACACATTTACATCACATATAAGTCCATGTAGTAACCTTCTAAACGAGATGTTCGTTCGTGTTTCTCCGGACTTTTTCATAAGTACCACATGTATAATGTAATAAGTAAACGTTAGTAGGGATACTAACCTAATTTTCCATCATTCAACGATTGTCCGAAAAATGTAACTGTGATAGGCGTCGTGCAACGTTTGACGGGCTCCTTCACTGGCTCAATGCTAGGCGGACCGCTCACAGTAAGAGTTAGTTTGTCTCCTCCCTGTATATATAACAAAACTCATAATATAATATTAGGTTATCGAATGTTCTGAGAATTGGAATTTAAAAATAAGCAGATATTAAAAGAAAAAAATTTGCTACACAAGCTACGACTGAGTAAACAATAATATAATATATTTCCTTTAAAGGTAAACTTAAAATGTATTTATTTCACTGACATAATATACAGCGTGTTCCATTAAAGATGCTAATTAATTTTTGATTGTGGTTTTTTTGAGACCCAAGAATTAACATTGTGCACGAAGAAAAATACTATTTTTATAGTATCGGTTTTACAAAATGCATCTTTATAATATATAATTTCTAAAGTCTTTTTCAACAGCTAAAGACAAATTCATGTAATAAAATTTAAATTTATTTATAGTATTAAGAACTCGCCCATGTATTGATTGTTTTTGGTCATGTAACTTGTATAAAATAATCAAAATGTTAGTTTTACAAACTAATATTTGTTTACATGAGCGGAGCTTAAACCTTTCTTTAAATTCATGGCTCCCAAACACTTCTTTTTAGATAATATATTCAAAAGTTTACAAAAATTATATTTTTAGTTACCTTCTAGATGTATAACGTAAATAAAATAGATATCCAACAATAAGTGCACATAGTCCCAATAATCCTAACAAGTAATAGCTACATACACAGTAAATTTCAACAGTCATTGCCGAAAATTTGACACTGAAATTGTCAGGACCAATGACACGTGTGATGGATAATATTAAGGTCTGCTTTATATAAATGTAGGTTAAAACGTGTCTAGCGCTACTGCAAGTAACTAAACCAATTAAAATTGTTTAATTTCATAGCTTGCATAGTATAACCCTGAATGTTTGCAATTAAATTAGATTTGTTACACTCTCTATCAGATTAGACCTTTCTAGCGAAGTTCTGGCCTGAACAATAGTCCCCTGCAAAATTTTCAAGATCTATAAAAGAACCATACAACCTGACAAAATGAATATCCACAAAAAATGTTTGTTCTTTTATAAGATCCTGGTGTTTTTTATAATGTTAAACTCTACCATTAACTTTCAATGTGCTAAAACTGTTGAAATTGGAATTAGAGAGGTGCTGGACAAACAGTTTATAGCAAAAGGTTGTAAGGTAAATAGGAGAAAAGGTAATATACAAATGGTTTTAAAATTCATTCAAATTTTAACTTTAAACATAGAATACCTCATGTGGGATTTTGCCATTCCAAATTATTTCACTGAGGTACAAGTACTGCCTTAGATTAAGTAAGGTGTGTATGGGTTGGTTTTCTTAGACTATGTGTCCTAATTTTCCACTATCGCTTTTCTGTATTAATACATCTAGAAAGGAGATGTGCTTTTCTATTTCCTTAAGAACTTGGTTTTAGGGTGGAGAGAATTGAGATAAGTAGAAATTTTTCAGTTTTGCTCTGCCAGGCTCCATATCACAAAAGTAATTTCAAAATAATGGTACCAGTATGCTACAGCTGTACGCAGTATGCAGAACGCTTTGTAAGGCTGAAACTTCTAAATGTAACTTGACTGGGAAAGAAAAGAGAGCTATCAAAGACCTCAACAAGGATAAACATATTATTATCCAGCTGACAAGGAATCAGAAGCACTTCCTCATAACATATATGATGAACTGCCGAAAATACGCAAGGAAAATGTACCACTTAGGCCCATCGTTAGCGCCAAAGGTTCCCCAAACATATGCAATAGTCAAGCATTTAGCAGCCATGATTCAAGATCGGATTGGGCAGACAGACGCTTATATAAAAGATTCCACACTTTTTTGAAAAAATAAACAATCAACTCCGGAGATGTGCTTGTCAGCTTTGATGTAGACTCTCTTCGCCATGGTACCAACAAAGGAAGCTTTTCAATTTTTGCAGCAACATTTCACAAAAGATATTATGCCCTTATTTTTTCAGAGAGAGATTCTATGAACAAGCAGATGGTGTAGCCATGGGAACCCCATTAAGTCCAGTGATTGTGAACTTCTTTATGGAAAGATTTGAACAATCTGCAGTAGCAACTGCAAGGAAGAAACTGACATTCTGGTACTACTGTGTTGATTATACTTTTTTAATATGGAGCCCTGGAAGAGCAGAATTGGAAATTTTCCTTACTGATTTCAATTCTCTCCTCCACAAAATCAAGTTCACTGGGGAAATAGAAAAGGATAAACTTACTATCTCGTTTCTAGATGTATTAATATGGAAAAGAGGAAAATGGACACATAGCCTATAGAAAACCAACACACACGGATCAGTACCTAAATAAGTTATCAAGTAGGTGGAGCGAGCAAACATAATGTGAACCATAATATCTAGATCAAGAAATACAAAACAAGAATGCCTAGAAATGTCTAAAAGTTGGATACGGGCATTCAAAAATACTCGCTTCAAGAAGCAAAAATCCAACGAAAAGTCAGGCGAAGTCAGTGAATTTTTCAAAATATGTAATGTACTATCAGAAACATTTTAATTTCAGATCAAGTTAATTTGTTCACTCAAAATACTCCTACGAGAAAAACAAATATTACTATTATTTGAAAATCTGAGGACAATTCAGCAACAAAGCTAAATACTATTTTCTTATCCTTGCTTGTTATGATGGCAACTTAGTATTGTTAGAGGCTTCAGGATGGAATTGTACCTTAGGTTTGGAAGGTTAATTTATACATTCTTTGGCGAGTAATCGCTAACTATTGGTTTAAATTATAAAAGATGAATGAAAATACAGCTTAAATATTTTATTTACACGTTTGTTATAATTTTTTAAAATAAATTTGTTTCTCCCTTAAAGCATAATTAAAAATATGAGCGGGAACCTTTTTTTAACTTTGACATCAAGTGGAATCGATGTTAGCATATCAGAATATCTTATGTTAAGATTTGTCTGGAAATGGGAATTTTTAGCATCCATCAAGGGAATTTAGGAACACTGCGACGAGTCTTTAAAAAAAAAACACTGTGACAGCCGTCTCATCGACACCTTTCAGAATGTCTATCGCAGTTGTAGACGAAACGTTAGGAAATAATTCCAACAATGGAACAGATTTTCATTCATTAAATGGTTATGTTAATCTAATTAAAAAATATACTTACAACAGATATAAACGTGGCTGCATTCAACGCACTGTCATCATCTTTTGGCGCCTGCACAAACATTTGATTGGTTAACTTCGAATTCTGAAGTTCCTCTTCCATTTTGGCTACAAAAAATTTTATATAAAATAGGATTTATTGCACTTAAATAACGTCAACTAGCTAGAAGTTTAATTGAGGAAACTTAAAAAATAACATTTAAAGAGTAACTCATTATCACTAGAAGATTTTGCTTTATGAAATGCACAGTATACACTTAAATCAACCTGATTCCAGAGATTAAAAATCGCTCGAGTTTGAGAATCAGACCCATGATTGAAAAAAATCTAATTTAAGTTTAATTTTTTGACAGAAATGGTCAAAATATAATGTGAAAATAAATTGATGAAAATAAAAAATATTCGATTTTATAAAAAACTTTAGTCGTGTACATACCTTTTAAAATGTTGCATTTTATTTGACCAGGTGGCAAGGGTTTGGCAATACCAATGACTTTTGTTATGTTGTTAGGAATTTCAGCTGGGAGAGACTTGGAACCACTTGTGCTCTCAGTTTCTACAATTTAAAAATGATTTAGCAAATAAATTTTAAAAAATAATAGCGCTTAAAATTCTTTATTCTCTATGGACAGGGTTTATATTTGTATTTCTTATCAACAGTTCTAACAATACGAGATTAAAAAAAAAATAAATACGTAAGTTGTGGCGTATTTGTTGCATTACCTTTCAAATATATCAGAAATTAAATTTTTAATGGAACATACTGTACTGTTTCGTTAAATTGGCATTTTGCTATTACACTACAATAACGATAACCGTGAAAGTTGACAAAAACCCTATCATAAGCGGTAATACATTTAACAGAGAAAGAGAGAAATCTTTCTAACACATGTAGAGTCAATAAGAATACACTGCCTCTTTAAGTAAATTTTTTATACCAAAACTGGTATACCAGGCCAAAATACTGCATTACCTTCCAATTTATTCCTAGATTCGTCCCGAGTTACCCCTGACAAAGACTCTTTTGCGAGACTCTTCAGTAAGAAGTCCAGCTGGCTGTCGGCGTTCGAAGACGTAGGGCTGATTGGGGGTCCAATGCTGGTCGGTGTCACCGATTTATTTCGTTTCAAAGTGTCATTTTTACTGTTCTTGCTGCTGCTTGACAGAGCAGGACTAAAACAATGCATAAACAATATATTATTACATATTAAGTATCAGAACATCTTTCGATCTTCAGAAAGTCATTCTGACAGGGGTATAAACCATAGTTTTTTCCTAAGGAAATGATATGTTTTATGTTATATTATTTTATAGAATTCAGAGTATAACAATTAACAGAAATTCTATGTATTCATTGATGACATCAATTTGTATACCCATATTTAGGAAAGGCCAGCGATGGAAGAATCGGTGAATTTAAAAACTCACCCTATGGCAACCTGCCTTTCATCATAATCAGCACCTTCAACAAAATTGTAAGTTTTTACTACATAAAAAACCAAATTATATTCTTTTTTTTAACTACTAAATTATTTCAGAATTTAACTAAATAAAAATGGGTATTTTATACATATAAGAAATCGACGTATTCTATTTAAAACTTCGAATAAAATTTATTGAAGAGTATAATTAAAACAGTAGACAAGTACTTTGTATACTGTTCTAACTGCCTTTAAATATATTTTGGGACAGACCTACCCACCAAAAGATGGCGGGCGTTTTAAATCATACAATTCTTTTCGCAAATAATGGTCTATGTATCAAACACAACATTTATCTTTGTAAAACTGTATTTTTTTAATAAGAAAAGAAGTAGTTGGCTTTATTCCAGTGAAATAAAATTTTTATTACTTTAAATCTCACTTTCAAATATTTAGCATCTAGACCACTACATAATTGCACTCTTATTATTTTTAAATATGGACGTGGATTTTTAATTTAGTTTTTAACAAGCACTCTACTGTCCATGATTGAACAGCAACTTTTAGGTTTTCCTATAAGAAACGATACGTTAGGAAGAAATGGAAAACCAGAATCATGCGCAATTTATAAGAAACTATTTAATTTAAATGATCCATACTTTTACAAGCTTTGGGAAATAATGGTTATTCCAAACATGCTATTATTGCAAATATATTAGCTATCCTGTTAATACTCAATTCGAAAGGTGTTCAAGTTGTATTTGTATGGATTAAAGGACATACAGGATTGTCAGGGAATGAAAGTGTTGATAGAGCGGCAAAAGAGGCTGTCATGTTGGGAGAACCATTGTCCGGTATCCCTTATTCGGACTTGGTACCAATTGTGAGAGAAATGTCTGAAAGTATTTGGAGACAGGAGTTTAGAAGTTATGCTAATGGTAACTCAAGTGTATCTACATCAATTTTTCCCGAATTAAAAAAAAAAACCTCGGTATTTGTTAGTCTCATATTTCCGATTTTTCACTTACATAAAATGAAACTGAGTAACAGGCCTTAATGTACTTGTGACAGTGAAACAATTGATGATCTAAATCATAAACTCTTTAACAGTAAGCATAATAAACAAGCAGTTGAATATCTTTTGTCTGAACTTGGTAAATTCCATTGGTTGCCAATTAATCATTTGGAATTTATACATAAGGTTATCTCTAAGATTGATATTGAGCGTGTTTTTGAAAATATTTAAGAATGTGCAGGGTTAGACTATAGGATTAATTTCAGTATTCCTTTGTTTCTTTCCCTATATGTTTTCAACCTTTTTACCCGGACAGGTAGGTACCTGTCCTGTGTAATTTTGTACAATAAGAGTCCTGAATTGGTCCCAGGGCGAGAAGAGTGCGACCTTGTCTTGTTCCTTTGCTGAGTCCGGAATAGGAAGGGATCGCAGTTAGTATGTTCTGACCATGCTCGTAATTAAACATAGAATTTTGAGATAAATATATAAGGAAATTTAGGAAAGCTGTAATAACATATGAAAAATCCAGATGTTTCTATTCATTTGCATTTTAAAATTTTATAAGAAGGAAAACCTGCCATTTTAAGTACATATTTTGGCTGTTGGCTGCATTTGTGTTGGCAATAAGAATGTTAAATAAATAAAAAAAAATTGAGAGTATATCATTGCTTTTGGTCGGTCAAGCAACCTAATATTCAGGTTCATATTTAAAAAAATGGGATGATGGGCAATCGTTTATGAAACGTGAGTCAAGATCTAATAAACAGCAGCATTTTACCCTATAAATTACTTCGGATACGTATTTAGAAATTTAAATTTTTGTTTGTAATATCTTAAGAACCTAAATAGCTAAAAGTCGTTCACAGGCAACATTAGGCTTGCAACAAATTGTCTGAAACTTTCTCTATATAACTGTTCCTCTATAGATATAGACATTGCTAATATAGTAAACCAAACATAAATAATTCCCGGAACTTTATAATCACGGCAACGTAGACACAACCGGTATTCGTCTGTTTTACGCGAGAGACTTTGTGCAGCGCCCCTAGTGAAGTTCCAAAAAGACACGATAGCTGTACAGTGGCGGTTCGTGGTGAGCTATATTGGGAGCTCAATAACAAATTTAAAAATAGACATACTTAAAATAAAAATAAATATCTTATCTTTAAATTCTCTTGAAGTTCAGGTCTACTCTTCGTTCTTTAAAAGTGGAAAAATGCTGAATGACACGTTCGTTAAAATTACAAGCACATTCCTTTTATAAACGATTTCTCGATACTTAACATTGCTAAAGCGGATAGTCTATCTTGACCCAACTTCTCAACAAAATTTATAAGCCCTCGAAAAACCCCTGGATTTTCAGACAAAGCCGTTTCAAGCTCGAATGCCCCACAAAATTTTACACAATCTATAATTTTGTTTAAATTATAATGATTTTTGAATACATTTTCATTAAAATCTCTAAGGGATTTTCTATAAGCTGTGTCTAGCTGAGTGCGAATATCAGCACTACCGACCGTAGTATAGTTCACCGAACATTTCATGTGATCTGCAGAAAACGCATGTTTTTTTATTTTTTCATTTAAATGTTTTCAGTCTTTAACACTGGTTTTGCACCATAATGAGTCCGACGAGTCCTTAGAAAACAACAAAAAAACATAAAGTAAAATGAGTTAGAGACTTCACAACCACATATCCAGTTAGCTAAATCGTACATACTTTTGCGAAAGATTCGATGAACCTCTTTATTTTTGTCTTTACTAGTTGGTCATATACTAAGTTCTGGCAAATTGCGACCACTTACCTTGAATTCGGTTATTTTCTCAAAATTAAGTTCGTTAGCACTAGAGTTGTTTAATTTTTTGCACTACCGACATTTTATTTCATCTACATTCACAACTCAAACATAGACCACCTTGAAATTGGATATTTTTGCAAAATTAAGTTCATAAGCACTTTTTAGTTGTTTATTTTTTTGCACTAGTCACTAACAACATTTTATTTCCTGTATATTTCCGACTCACACACGGATCATAAAAATAAAAAAATATATATTAAAAAAAACATATTCCATTTGCTATCACGTTCGGCTGCCGCTCGGCAGCTGTGAAATCTTCGGGTATTTTCGTCAAGCTTTAAGGTAATCAAGGCAATTCGGACTGCCCAGCCTAGATTAGTATAGCGTATTTTGTTATGCCTAAGGAATGCAACGAGAGCATTCGAACCGCCGCGCGCGGCTAATAGTATAGCGTATTTAACTTTTCCCAAGGTTCGCGTTTTATTACAACTATTACGAGGGTCAGTCAAACGAATAATTTATTTTCTGAAATATTTTTGGGGGGTCATTGACCAAATGGCTCTATGGAAGAGCCGCCACTGTAGCTGTATTTACTCCAGTGACCGCCAGTTGAGAGTTGCTGCCAGGCCATCAACGCAGATGCAAGCTACGTTTCGGCTCCTGACACTCACGTTTACACAATATTATTTGTTCCAAGTTTTAATGCAATTCAGTAATTATCATTGTAAATTTCGAACATTAAATTACACTTATAATAAAACGGACACCTTTTTATAAAGACTTATGGACATACTGTATAATCTCGTCGTTAAAGATTTATAAAATAGCATGATGCATAATCATATTTTTACTTATCAATTGACTCATATTGTATATTACGTATTTTGAATTTCTGTTTTACATCTTGCGTTAATAGCGAAGGTTGTTTAATTTTGATAACGACGACACAAATATCCGGAAGTTAAATATTCACAGTTATACTTAATAGTCTCGCTCGCTTTAGATTTACAACGCCGTAGCTGATACTTACCTATAAGCCGAGCCACAAGCTATAGATGACTTTCCAAAAGAGTTTTGTCCTACGGAACCTTTTCCAAAACTGCTTTGTCCGCCGGAACCTTTTCCGAAACTGCTTTGTCCGCCGGAACCTTTTCCGAAACTGCTTTGTCCACACAAACCCAAAGAGCTTGGTCCTAAAAGTCATAAATTTTATAAGAAAAAACGAAATAAATCTCTCTATAAACACACTTTTTTGAATTGTATTGTTTTCCAAAATACTTATTTAGCGAGTAGGTGAAGAGTAATATGAAGCTTGCAACTCAACTGTTTAGTGAGAGTGTCGCAACTGCTTTTTCCTTTTGTGAAAATTAACTCAAAATAAAACAATTTGTAGGAGTTGGTGCCACTATAAGGTTCATATTAATTATGAACAATTTATTTGATGTACTAAATTCGAGAAATTTATATTTATTTTCTTTTATTAATAAAAAAAATAAATAAATATAAACTATGTGTCTATAAAAACTTAAGGTAAATGATATAATTTCTTATGCTTGCTTAAATAATATTGTTTATATTATGTATTGAAACATTCGGTAGACAGACTAGTCTACATGTAGAGGTATGTAATTGTATTAAATATTTGCTTCAATTAATTTAAAGTTAAATATTTTTATTCAGTTGCGAAAAAACCAAAAAAAGATTTTTATTTGTCAATCTAAACGCAACAAATAATCTGAACACATTTAAAAATAACATTATAGATGGCTGCAAACTATCATTTTTTTCATATCTAGGTTAAATGTCAAACAAATTGAGAAATTTTAAAATTTTGAAATGAATTCTTTTCTATTATTTAATTTAATGTTTCTCTCTTACGATCGGCGCACTGACGATTCCCGATAGGATGAAAGTATTTGTACAACTACTATGTGTCTATAAAAACTTAAGGTAAATGATATAATTTCTTATGCTTGCTTAAATAATACTGTTTATATTATGTATCGAAACATGCTTCAATACATTTAAAGTTAAATATTTTTATTCAGTTCCGAAAAAGCCAAAAAAGATTTTTATTTGTCTAACTAATATACGTCATTGACTACTCTGTTCTTCAGTATGCTTGAATAATGGGCATAACTGGAGCCGTAAGAACCACACCGACCCGAGCTATGGAGGCCATTCTGGGACTAAGTCCTCTGCACTTACTTGTAGAGAAAGAGGCTCGGAAGGCCTCTATTCGTTTAAACGACTGGAATTTTGGGCATACGCGAGTCTGGACTGAACTGATCAGATCAGGCACTCTCCTAGCTTATTCCATTATTATATCTCAATTGCCTCTAAAAGATTTTGCGTAATTGTTCCTGAGAGAGAACAATGGGGGATCCCTTTCCGTCCTTCCTCAAACCGGAGGGCCTTGTCTGGTTTACAGGCGGCTCTCTAATGAAGGAGGGATCTGGGGCAGGAATCTATGGGGAGAAACCCAGGGCAAGCATTAATTAGCCTTGCTCTTGGACAGTATGCAACACTATATTATGGCTGAGATTACAGCAATGTTGGAATGCGTACAGGAAAACCTCCGCAGAGGATATCACGACAAGTATATCTATATAGGCAGTGATAGTCAAGCCGCAAATAAGGCTCTGTCCTCGAACAGGGTCAATTCTGTGCTAACACTTGAATGCAGGAGAGCCCTAGAGAGGCTATATGAGCCTAATAGGGTTGGCTTCATTTGAGTGCCTGGTCATCAGAGCATTGGGGGTAATGAGAGAGCGGATCAGTTGGCTCGGGAAGGTAGTAGCACTGCGTTCACTGGGCTGGAACCTGCCCTTGGAATTACTCCTTCAGCTGTCAAGGCTAGGATTAAAAATCAAACTTTCTAAGAATTCTGTGCTGAATGGTACGAGCTAGCAGGACTCAGAAAGTCTAAGGTCTTCATATCAGGCCCTTATAGCCGTTCTGAGTCTAATAGACATCTAAATCTAAACAGAGGCCAACTTAGAACCATTACCGTGGTCCTAATTGGGCACTGGCTGGTGAAATATTACCTGCATAAGATTGGACTCGATAACGATCCATACTGCAGGTTTTCTGCTCAGGTAGATGAAACTACCGAGCATCTAGTCTGTTGATGTGACGCTTTAGTCAACGCCAGACTGCTTGGCTTGGGTGGAACCCGAGCTCGACCTGGAAGGGTCTTTTCCTTTCTAAAACGGAGTGGGTTCTTGCAGTGGCGGCTCGTGAAATCAAGAACGGGTGACGCGCAGACGAAAATTTTTTGGGATGCCACGACCAAAATGGCTATTTTTTTTTAACCTTTTTATGATGTTGATTAGCTTTGGAGCGTTTTTTAATACTTAGGGGAAACAATATGAATTTATGAGATTTTAAATATATTTTTTGTTCTTAAAAAACAGTTATGTACCTCTATCTTAAAGCTAATTTCGATTCGATTCGATCGATGCAAACCTGCTTCCACCTCCGATGATCCGAACCCACTAATTTACATTAATTCTATAAGAAGCGAACAAGCACCTGAAGCCTGCAGCAGCAGTTTTATGCCGCTTCCATCTCTATTTGGCTTACGGATATTCGCCATTGCGTTGCCATAGCAACTGCCGTAAACAAATCTAAGTGTGAAGGACGGCGTGCGGGGGGAGTCTGATGCGGAATTTGTTACTACTGATTGTGATGATATAACGCACTCGTTTTAATAGAAAATAATGGTATAATTAAGCAAATAATGTGAATTTATATAAAATATACTATATTTTTATAATAAAAATGTAGATTATAAAATGCTTAATATTTTAAGAATATTTTTATTAAAAAGCGGCGCTTCACCCGCGTTCCCAGGCTAGCCGCCACTGGGCTCTCGGCCTGACACGCCTACTTGTGGAGATATTACAATGGGCCCCAGTGAGCCTAAGTGCTGCCCTTGTCGGGCTCCCCATCTGTGTAATGTATAATGCCCAAATAATATATCATGTTCTGTTTTGCCATCAGGCTTTTCTGATCATGAGGCTATTCTAGACAAGGTCACCTGTAGGCCAAACCAAAGAAAGGTTATATATAAATATGATCAGCTTTTTAGTACAGCTAATTTTAACACATTTTTTTGGTGTGTTGTGCTGTCAACTCGAATGATATTTGTGGCATAATAAAGCATTTTCTATTCAAAAAATCAAAAAGAAAAATAAAAAGTCCTGGATAACTAAGGATCTTAGTTAATATTAGAAAATTTACCGACAATGAGAGTTTTTTTAGTATATTTTCAAAAATATAGGTCTTTACAACAGAATTAAAGTGGTCAAGGACACGTGTTACACTTTATTAGTCTTAGCAGTTCCAATAATTTTCAGAGAGAGAGAGAGTTCATCAATCATTAACGAACTTAGAGGGACCAAAGCTCAGTTACACATGAGTTCTCCTGGTATGACTCCAGATGTCCTTAACAACTATTATTGTACAGTTTCTGATGAATTGACCAAAGGATGAGTCAGACTGTAAATCCCATGACCTATTTAAGACGTGTGTCAGTTCAGGAATCCTTCTTTTTTCTCTCTACTGACCCTTTAGAGGTCACAAGACTACTGCCGAA
The DNA here is from genome assembly GCA_030620095.1 of Kuschelorhynchus macadamiae. Lineage (NCBI taxonomy): Eukaryota > Metazoa > Arthropoda > Insecta > Coleoptera > Curculionidae > Kuschelorhynchus > Kuschelorhynchus macadamiae. The sequence goes on along the minus strand of JAUTXW010000007.1, from coordinate 1,294,841 downwards.
ATAAAAAATAAAAATTCTTTTGGAACAGATTGGATGTCAATCAAAATATTCCATTCCCTTCTGGATACTGCTGTTGAGGTCCTTTACAATTCTATCAACCATTCACGGGTTTCAGGAGATTTCCTAAACTGCCTAAAAAATGTTAAGTCATTCCACTTCAGACATTCCAAAATTATTGAGAGGCTGGTTAAGGAATGTATGGTGTCATTTCTTGATGATCAACAAATTCTAAAGAGCAACCAACTCAGATTCCAATCAAATAAGAGTACCAATGATACTGTTTTGTACTTTCTGGAGCAGTTACATTTAGGCATCAAACGTCGGAAGGCTGTTGCGGCAATATTCTGTGATTTGTTGAAGGCTTTCGACTGTGTGACTCACAGAATATTGTTGCAGAAGCTTGATTTATATGGCTTTAGGAATGCAGGATGGCAGTGGTGTAAATCGTTTTAGGGGTCGTTCTCAGAGAGTGTTTTTTGAGTCGAACATGTCAGAGCTTGCCAAGGTAAACTGTGGAGTACCACAGGGCTCAGTATTAGGTCCAATTCTTTTTTTTTATTATGTACTAAATATATGGTTTTAGTTGATATTCGGGGTAAATTTACCGTCTTTGTCCACGATACTACGATACTGTGGCATAACTGTAATTCACAAGTGCTTCAGGCAAGAGCTTTATTGGGTTTACCCAAGATCAAGGAATGGTTTGATTCTAACCTTCTGTCTCTGAACATTCACAAAACTGGTATGATGACATTTAGATGTTTCCTTGATAACCTGGAAATTGATGGGTCCATCTTGATCAACACAATGTATGCAAAGTTTCTATGTGTTACTATAGATAACCAACTTAAGGTCGACCGACATATTTTACACCTCAGTAAGAGAGAAGCTTCTGTTTTTTATTCGGCTTGTTTCATCCGAGATTGGTTCTGCTGCGGCTAAGACGGTTTACCATTTTTTAAATTAGCCTCACCTAAGATACAGAATAGTATTTTGCGAGTATCTGTTGAAAACTATCTTTGTTCTGCAGAATAGAGCAGTGAGATATATTGGCAATGCAGGTCCTAGAGAATCATGCAGAACTTTATTCAAGTAAAAAAAAAACTTACTTAACCCTACCATCTCTTTTTATATTGGAAACAATCTACATTATTTATAAAAACAGAGAAATGTTCTTCGTGCCGATTCATTCTCATGACACAACTGGCTCTGGTAATTTATGTTTGCCGATCTCCTCTTTCGCTCTTACTTGGGGGCTATAATTAATTTTGTTATCTTTCATTGTTTAAGTTTTCTGTCCCATATTTTTTTATATGTTTTCTGTTTTTTTTTACACAATGCAACGTTCTTGTTTGTTTCCTTTTTATAAAAGTCCTGACACTTTTTTATATATTTTTTATAACTTGACTGTATTATCTTTATATTGTTGACTCTTTATGTGTGATTTGACATTGACTAGGGTATTTTAGTAGATAGTATTTTTTAAATTGATTTTTTTTTAATTGTTATTTGTGTTGCCAACAAGACATGTTTCTTTGACAATAAAGCATATTTTCAATTTCAATTTGAATTTCCAAGTTATACTTACTTGATGGTGTGGATGGTGTCGGAGTCAAACTCTTTGTCAAATCGTCTTTAACTTGACAGTAGATTGGTTCCTCTGCTGGATCAGGAGAAGTTCGGCCATTAGCTAAAATGTAAATTAAAACACAAGATTACAACTTGTACATATTGCAATATAAAACATTATTTTAATATAAAAAAATATCAAATATAAGAAATATATTATGTATCCTTCACCTACAAATTAATAAACATAATAAAATAAATAAAAATTATCACCTCCACTCGTTTGAGCAGCTGCTGCTTGTTGTTTCTGTCTTTCTCTGAGAACGTGGCTCTGCCTTCTGCCATACCTGTAAGATAAATAGAAACATGTATTTTAGTTACTGCTTAGTAAGAGGGAAAATAAAAACGCAAACCTTTGTACCAATGGCATCAATATTTAATACAGTCTGTTTTCTAAAATGAAGCAGGCGCAATCTAACGGTGGTTTGTCAAACAGGCACATAAAAGAAAAAATATTAGATTGCTTATCTAACACATCTGTAAGTACCTTACCGATGGATGCTCTCCCAGCTACTGATAATGTCAATTTGAGTTATCAAATAATATATTGAGGACAAACGACAGAAAAAATCCTGTTGATTTTTATTATGCAAAAACGAATTGTTAGAAAAATGTATACTTTCAGTCCAATGGAATCCTGTAGGCAGCATATTAAAACATTCAAAATACTTACCATACCTTATATACGAATCTTTTTTGTAAAAGAAAACAACCTAAAAGTTTTCCTATAATTACCTCTGTGCATTCCTAGTCATAAAAAAACATGTATCAAAAGTCAGGGGACGTCCCTAAACCCGTGTGTCGTTGGTGGAGGGGGGAAACGAAGGAAAAAACCAATTGACTAAAAAAGGTCCTTGCTTTTATATTACAGTAAGATCGGTATAGATCAGTGGCGGCTCGTCAGGGTAGGCCTCTGAGGCCGCGCCTCACCCCCAAAATAAAGGAAAAGAGAATTTTTTTATATAACTTTTTATCTATTACCAATTAGAAATATACTTTTTAACAGTTTTACAACATAATAACATTAAAAAAAAAACAAAATATAATCCCATAATAAATATTTTAGAAAATAAATTCTGACCACATCAAAAAACCGACCGTGCAATCCGTGCAAACCCATTCCTAAAGAAAGTGCTCTCGAATGAGGCGAAATAATTTTAGCTTGGAAAGTTTCGACTTCTGACCTATTTATCAACGGCCGGTGCCGATGCCGGCGAGTCACCTGATTACGACAGAGCGGGATGGCGATTCCCGATGCACGCGTTTTCTATTGCATTCTTGAGGCGATAAATCTGTAGCTTGGATATGCTTTTATTGGTTATTTAAATCACATGACTAGCGAAATATTCCAACGGCTTCTTTTTACGTGGTGCGTGCGGCTGAGAAAGAAATAGGAAATAGATTGCCATAATCGCTGATTGAGGGCGTTCTGTCTTTTAAGGTGAATAAATACGCGTGAGTAAGTTTTTGTTTTGTTTTGATTTGGTAAGTTGGACCGTTCCATTTTTTGTATTTGCTTTTTGCTTTTGAAATGAATCCTATTCACGACATTATTGCTTCATTAATTGAAACGCCTTTTTTAAGAAGAAGCGAAACTGAAAAGAAACAGATATTAGGTAGCCGTCCGACGCCGAAAATTTTAGCAATATTTAACGATAAGAGGCAAGGTAAAAAATATTCAAGAACTTTTCAAATATCTTGGTACGAAACTTATAGGTGGCTATGCGGAAGTATTTATAAAGAAAGCTTATATTGTTGGCCTTGTATTTTATTAGGTTGCGTCAAAAATAATTGGAGTTCAGGGGGCGGATATTCGGATTTAAAAATATTTTCACGAGCAGTAAAATCGCATGAAAGTTCAAGAGAGTATATTAAAAATTCGGTAGCACTTACAAGACTGGAGCAAAATAGGGCGACTATTGCGGATGCACTACAAGAAAATGCAAGTCTTAATAAAATTGTTTATAATGAAAATGTTCGAAAAAACCGTTTATTATTAAATTATTTAATGGATGTTACTATTACTTTGGGTAAACAGGACTTGGCATTTCCAGGTCATAATGAAACAACAGATTCTTTTAACCGTGGCAATTTTAAGGAAATATTTGCATGCTTAATAAAAAGAAATGCCGAACTTACTGAACATTGTGCTAAATTTAGTAATATTTTTACGGGACAATCTAAGACTATACAAAATGAACTAATTGGTTGCATACATGACTATATTCAAGAATATATAAAAAAAGAAATCAATGACACCGATTGTTGTTTTTTTTGGAGTAATTGCGGATGATAGTACTGATATAACAGAAAAATCACAGTGTTCGATAACAGTTTGGTATGTGACCAACGGATCTTTAAAAGAAAGATTTTTAGGATTTTTTGACGTTAGCGATAATAGAACAGCAGAGAGCCTTTTTCATTTAATACAAAACAGCTTAGAGCCTTATGACTTTAAAAATAAATTGGTCGCGCAGTGTTACGATGGGGCTAGTGTTATGGCAGGTGAAATAAATAGGCTTCAAACAAAAGTTAGATCTATTGCTCCTTTAGCTATGTTTACTCATTGTTGCGCCCACAGATTAAATCTAGTTTTACAACAGGGAACAAAACTGATTACCCAAAGTCGTATATTTTTTGCCACTTTATTAGGAATAACAAATTATTTCCACCAATCACCAAAACGGTCTTTTGTGCTTAATCAGATAGTAGGTAAAAGAATTCCGCGAGCTGTAGAAACGCGATGGTATACACGGTCTAAAATTTTAAACTTAGTGGCTAATGAATGGGACAATTTAATTATAGTATTTGAAACTATTATTAATGACTTAAGTTCTGGAACAGAATCTATTAATGGTGCAAAAGGATTTCTAAAGCATTTTAATGATTTCGAATTTTGCCTTTTAACGCATATTTATAAACAAATTTATAGTTGCACTGATGTACTGTTTCAAATATTACAGTTAAAGCATTTAGATATAAATTACTGCATTTCGCAAATAAACCTTGCCAAGCAACGAATTATTGAATTTAGAAACGAGGACCATTTCAAAGAACTTTTCAATATTGCTAAAAAACCCACTATTCTGCCAACTAACACACGTCGAGGGCAATGTTCTAGCGACTTTGATATTTTTACTAAATATAAAATATTATATTTCGAAATAATAGATTGTATAATTCTTCAATTAGGGACGCGGTTTGAAAATTTAAATAATTTAAATTTCTTTGCTTTAGTCGATTGCACAAAATATTCGGAATATGTTAAATGCTTTCCAGACGACTTATTAAATAATTTATTAAAAAATTATCCAAACATTTTTGACAGAGATAGATTAAAGAATGAGCTTTCTGTATTGTATAGGGATGAACAATTTTCAAATTTAGATGTCGAAAAAAGTCTAGCTTTGTTATTTAAAGATTTTAAAGCAATTTTTGCGGAAACATATAAGCTTTTAAATTTAGTTTTAACTATTCCCGCAACAAGTGTATCGGCCGAACGAAATTTTTCATGTCTTAAACGGATCAAAACCTACCTAAGAAACACAATGACACAAGAACGGCTTTCGGGTTTAGCAATGCGGTCAATAGAGCAGGAATTGCTGTCAGAACTTAGTGAAGACCAAAACTTTTACGACCAAATTATAGATAAATTTGCAACCTTAAAAGACAGACGTATAGATTTAATGTACAAAAAGTAGTTTTTTTATCTTATTTCATACAACTATTTATTTTAAGTTTTAATAAACTAAATTATGTTTTTATTATCGTAATCACCGCTATATTTTAGTGATAGGTGTACATATTTTACTTGTTTTGTTTACTTTTTATTTACTTTTTTTAGAGTTTATTTTTTTAGTTTTTAATGGTTTAGTAGGGGTATTGGCGATGACCTCCATTAAAAAAAAAGGTCAACGCGTCGCAGAATAATACCTCATGGGTGACGTAGAAAATTATTCACATTTAAACAAAATTAACCTCATGTAGCCTCACCCTTCAATATACTCACGAGCCGCCACTGGTATAGATGCCAGTTCTGCTTGTTTATAAATGTGTTTCGTAACTGTGTTAACTCAAACACAATTTACAATACTAAACCACAATTTGGCCAACTGTTTCAAGACATTGGGGAAGCACCGCCCCTTCCCTTCCCGATGCTCCTGATAAGTCGATTTTGCTTCTGCAGTAATATGTATAATGCTCTTCCTGAGAATATCAAGACTATAACTTCAATTTACAAGTTAAGAAAATAATCTAGATTATTTTAACTACAAAAACATTACCTTTGACTGGGTTTCCGTTCCAACTGGACTGTTCGTCTGGCTCTGCTCTGGTAAGTGCTCTGATACTCGGTCCTGCCGGAGTATCGAAACCGCGAGCCCATCCTGAAGAAATTCTGACGAGCCGAGGGGCCCTTTACTGGGGCTCTAAGTCGGAAGAAACCGTGGTGTTCTACGGCGCATTTCCACAAGTGTTTGCAAGCCTTTTCGTTATGCAATCTGAAATATGCCATTTTAAGTAATAATTTAAAAAAATAATATCCTGGTTATGTGACAAATACGCAAGCCTGTCTTGTAAGTAAATATATCAGATATAGATTTGACTTTATAGGTTCGGTATTCTTACTATTACAAAAAAATACCACCTGGCACAAAAAAATGGCTTACCCTTATCACTATTTTCTTTACAAGGATATTAGAATGAAATTATGGTTGGTTAAATAGGGCATGATTTTGATTTTTTTGCCATAACTTTGTTACCATATTATGCCAAATTATGATAACAATTTTTGATTTTTAAATGAGACACATATATGTTTTATTATTTTCGTTTACTGTAACATTCTAAATTTTATGATTTGTGAAAACATAGCGTTAATAAATCAAGAGATAGATAGTGTCTGGATTTCAACGCATATTTTTGTGTCTTATTTTGATTTTTTAAAACTACCATCTATTGTGTGTTTGAAAACGTTTAAGTGATATTTAAATGGGTGTAAAAATAATTTAGTGAATAAAAAAGAAAAATATTCTAAACGTTTTATATATCCCGACACCCCACAAAAAAGTCAAACGGGGTCATGTCGGGAAACCAAAAATAACAAATATCGGGCCAAATTCAAATATCCTTGTATGAAATGAAATGGTCTTATAACGTGTCCATCAATAATGCTACAGACGTTACATTTTTGTGGTTCCTAGGTGTAACCCATCCTATATTTATGTTACTAACACTTATCAGTCTTTCAACTTTTTATTTATCTTCGAATACGATACAGGGTGTTGAAATATAAATATTATTTCATTTTTTATTAAATATCTGTTGCAAATAATAAAATTTTCTCACGAAATTGGGCATTCGGGGTATTTTTTGGGTGAGGAATCATAATTTGGTATTAGATTTCCTGTGACACTTAGAGAGCGCTACTATCAGTTATGTAAATTTGCCCTAACTTTTTTGACGATGCACTTCTGGGTTTTTTTACGAATAAATATTATTCTTGTACCTTTTCTAAGCAAAAAAGCTATACTTACTCAAGAACGCTAGAGGTAACCGTTCTCGAGCAATAATAATAGAGGTAAGTATGAATTATTCTAAACTATAATAAATGCTCCAGGTGATGACTGTTAGTTTGAAGGCATAATGTAACTTTTTTTAGAGAACGTCTGATATGTTTATAAATATTCTGAATTTGTCTGAACTCATTGCAGGCATTTTGAATTCGCAACCAGATCTGGTCACGCGTTTGTATTGGATTGGAGTACACATGGCATTTTGAGAAAACCCCATATACAAAAATCACAAGGATTAAAGTCTGGCAACCTAGCTGGCCATTGAACTGGTCCGCCTGTCTGATCCAGATATTGACGCACATTTCGACTAAAATGAGCCGGACACTCACCGTGCATAAACCACATGGCTTGCCGAATATTTAAAGGAACTTCCTCTAGTAATGTGGGTAAAATATTCTGAAGAAAACTTAAATACTCTTCGCCTGTTAGTCGACCTGGCAACTCAACAGATCCAATTAGATTGTTGTTTACAATACCAATCCACACATTAATACTAAACCTATGTTGATGTTTGGTTTCTTTCGCAACATAGGGATTATCCCCAACATATACATAATGATGTGAATTATTAATTCCGTTTCATTCATCGGAGAATAAAATACGAGAATAAAAATACCACATGCGCAGGGAAATCACCCTCCATCATAGCACGCACCTTTCTAAAATGAAACGGGTATAAGTTCTCCTTGTGTATAATGATGATTTGCAAATTCCTGGATGCATCGCTGACAATCTTCGACAACTTAATTCTGTGTTATCTTTTAGATCTATCAGAATAGCTTCTTCGAATTCCTCAACTACAACAGAATGCCTAGCCGTTTCATTTTTTTTTGGAGACACGGATCCGGTTTCCCTCAACCTCTTGTGAAGTGCCATAAAGGTTGTATGGGTGGGATGAATTCTATTCAATTAAATCAAATTATTAATATGACAATAACAATTTTGTCAAAAATGACACTTGCGTTTATTATAGTTAAGAACGGTTACCTACGATTGTTGAATAAGTATAACTTTTTTTATGAATAAATATTTACACTTTTCTAAGTAAAAAAGGTATACTATGGTCTCTAAAAAAAAGAATTACATTATGCCTTCAAACTAACGTTCATCACGTGGAGCATTTATTATAGTTTAGAATAATTCAGACTTACCTTTAATTTTGTATTGTCTTGAAAAAAATTCTTTTTCTTGCATCGATGCATAAACTCGTAAATTGCTCGTGCTTTTTATGATTCCTCTCCCAAAAAATACCCCGAATGCCCAATTTCGTGAGAAAATTGTATTATCTGCCACAGATATTTAATAAAAAGTAAAATAAAATTTATATTTCAACACCCTGTATCTCCATAACGAAGCATTTCCGGACGTAAGTTAATATAAAAATTACTTCATGTTTTTCACCTTTTCATTTTGTAGGGGTGGTTAGGGGACACCTTGTACAATTCACTAGTATACAAAATAAACACGTTTAGTTTATAAATTTCCACTTAAAATAAGTGGAAATTAATAAACTAAACGTGTTTATTTTGAATACTAATGTATAATGAATTTTCATCAAGTAACGGCTACATCGATAAGAAACCTTGTATAATTATTTATAGAATTAATAAATTAATTAAAATGCCGATAATAGAACGTTCTATTTTAAAAAGGCAACTTTTTGCCAAAATCTTTGTGATTTACAATTTTCGCTAGCTATTAAGATTAGGTAATATAGTGTTTTATCTAAAATAGTCAGAGTCTTTTTAGATGAAATTAGTCACCTAAATACAAATGTATGTTCTTGTTCCCTTCCTTCGTCATCATCCTCGACTACAACCAACGTCAGTTTCTTCTTTTTAAAATTAAGTTTGCTTATTTTGGGCCAAAAAAACAGACCAATCTTGATATCGGGCTCTTCAAAAACCAAAATTCCAGTCGGGGTAAGTCCGAGTTTGTATTCCATGCCATCTTTACCCTAAGAAAGGAGAGGAAACTTAAATATTATACCAAAATAAACCATTTTTAAATGTGTTCAGATTATTTGTTGCGTTTAGATTGACAAACAAAATTTAATGTTTTTCTCTTATGATCGGCGCACTGATGAGTCCCGATAGGATGAAAGTATTTGTACAACTACTATGTGTCTATAAAAACTTAAGGTAAATGATATAATTTCTTATGCTTGCTTAAATAATATTGTTTATATTATGTATCGAAACATTCCGTAGACAGACTAGTCTACATGTTGAGGTATGTAATTATATTAAATATTTGCTTCAATTAATTTAAAGTTAAATATTTTTATTCAGTTGCGAAAAAGCCAAAAAAGATTTTTGTTTGTCAAAATGAACCATCATAAAATTAATCGAAATTTTACCACAAAAAGTTTCTTGAGTTCTTGAGTAATTCAACGACAAAATCAATAGGAATCCAATATTTTGTCCCTTCTTTTCGGTAAAAAACAATCAAAATGTACAAGTTAACTATGTTTTTGAATAATTCGCGTTATTTGACATTTGAAAGACTGCTTTCTCGATATTAAATATTACTTTGCTATAATTTATCAAAGAATTTGCCAAAATAGCTTTTGATGACGAATAACTCAAAAACGAAACATCTATGAAAAAATTGTTTTCTGATTCAGATCAGAGCACCAAAATCTGTCAGTAGCCAAAAATCGTCAAAATTAACCATGGTTTAAACCAGTGGTCGCCAACCTTTTCAAGGTGTTGTACTACTTTGATAATTTAGAAATAAACCGTGAGCTACCTACTTGTAACCAGCGTAAACGAAATAATGCACAGTTGTATTTGACATACAGGTTTTACAGTTTACCTAAAAAATAAACAACATTTTCATAAAGCCACAATGGCATATCACATACGACTTAATAAAAGTAAACAAAACATTATAATTAAAATTTTAAACAAGAACATGTGATAAAAGATGAGTGCATTCAATGAGAAGGTTGACACTCGGACTCATCGACAATTTTTTTGATATTAGCAGTGTAATTTGATAGAGCCATTCTAACACAATTATCCAGATGTTGATTCTGTAAGGCGAGTGCGGTATTTGTTCTTAATAAACTTCATATTGGAAAAAGAAGATTTGCAAAAATAGGTTGAAGTAAATAACTCTTTCACTTTTAGAACTGAATATTTGTCTTTATTTACTATAGGCCAGATACATTTTGTACTTGAAACTAACGAATTCAATGCTAAATCACTTTGAAATGCAAACACTTCTATTTCAGTTGTAGCAATGTCTTCGCCAAAGTTCTGCAACAACCAGTTGCAAACTGTCGGATGTCAATTTCTATGAAGTTTGAAACAACAAATTGAGCCACCAATGTTATTTTGTTGAAATCCTTAAATCGATTTTTCAAGTTAGAAACTATTTCTACATGAGATTTACTGCCTTAGGGTTCTATTGGATTTTGAGCTATCTTCTTTGAAAGAACAGGAAAATGCTTGACATCACGGTTGATTAGGGTTTGTTCCCAAAACTCAAGTTTTTTTATGAACGCATTTATATCGGAAATCATTTCCGCCAGTCCTTTATCTCTTCTCTAAAGTTGCAAATTGAGTTCATTAATCTTGTCTGTAATATCCACAAAAAACCCAAAATCTCTAAGCCAAATTTAATTTTCCAGTTCCTGAATCGGTTCTCAGCGTTGTTTGAAAAATTGAACTATGACAGATAGGGCTTTATTAAAACGTGTTAACACTCGTCCTCTACTTAACCATCGCACTTCATAGTGAAGAAGTAGATACCTATACTGGCAATCAATTTCATCGGCTAAGATTTTGAAAAATCTTCTTTGTAATGCGTGAGTTCTAATCTTACTATTTTTACTAACAATTTCATCACGTTGCTTAGTCTTAAAAAATTTCCACATAATGGTTGCTGATGAATAATGCAATGGTAACACAGAAATTGTGGAAAGCGTATCATCTTTACGACAAAATGCTACCAGACCCTTATAGCAACCCACCATATCTGGAACCTCGTCAGTTGTCAAGTCTACCAATTTTGAAATTGGAATTTTCTCAGAAGATATAAAATTGTTTAAATGAGAAAGCAAATCCTGCCCAGTGGTATATCCTTTCAGTGGAATAAAGTTCAAAAGATCTTTAATCATAAAATCACTAAAAACCATCCTGACGAACACGGCCATCTGGGAGGTGTCAGCCATATCTGTTGATTCAATGAGAGAAATAAACACAGTTATCTAAGTCAGTTTTTAACTGTGAAAAAATATCCTTGCTCATTACTTCCACTCGTCGCATCACTGTATTAGCAGAAAGTTGCATATATTTTATTGCTGACACTATCTCGTCTTTATTTTTAAAGTTGGAAAGTAAGGAATCTGCAGCTTCTAAACTCGCCTGTTTTATCATTTCCCCGTCTTCATACGGTTTCTTTTTTTGTGCAATTATTTGGAACACACGGTATGATGCTTCCGTTGCAGACTTATTTTTGTCAACTGCTTTTAAAAATATTGAATGTTGTCCAATTAACTGGTTCTTTATTGTTTCAATTTTTCTTTTCTGCTGGCAGCATGTAATGGGAAATATTTTTCAAAATTTGCATGTACACTTTTATGATGCCTCTCAATATTTCCTTTTTTAGCAACCGAAACACAGGCATTACATAAAGTGCGGGACACGAAAGAAAACCAGGCGGTCCTTAAAATAAAGGTTCATAGTCTTAAACAAGCGGAAAAGTAAAATTTGTGTACGCAAATAAATTTTATGTTATTTTATTTGTTGTAATAGTTTGCCGCTTCACCTATAAAGTGCGCCAGCTAAGCGGTACGTAAAATTAATCGAGGATTTAGTAAATTTTGCACTGGTCCACTTGTAATTGGGATGTGCCTAGGTCTCCATGCACTTGCCGCTAGAAGGTTCTAGCTATTTACAGTGGCGCCTATACATTTCGAGCATTTGTTTTCATATCTATATAAATGCGTTGTGTTGAATTTGAATTATTATTTCGAAGTAACGATGGCGAGCAAAAGAGGAAAAATAATTCGAAGCGGTGCACGTGAAGTTATTGCGAGCGTTATAGAGGCCTGTACTAGAGAAGCTGAAAATAATAACGTATGTCCCGTAAGTTTTGGCACAAAATTTAAAACAAAATATTCTTTTAATATGTAGCTTTGGTTAAACTTTTATTATTTACTATAATTAACGGCTTAGTAACTCACAAAATTAATAATTTAAATTAAATTGAAGGGGCCGTGCTGCTCAATTAGACGCAATTTTCTGCGAACATCTCGCATTAGGTTCTGGACAACTTCAACATCAATTTCGCCTATCTTTCTAAAAATTCTACGCCGTAATTGTTCCTCATTTTCGGCTTGCCACCCTCCATCATACACTTTGCGGGATAACAATGCCCAAAAATCTTCAATCGGGCGGGCCTGAGGTAAATTAGGGGGGTTATCTTGTCTTGGTACGAAAGGTATGTTATTTTGACGAAGGTAATTTTGAGTTGCTCTTGCATAATGACAGCTTGCTAAGTCGGGCCAAAACATTATATCATCTCCCACGTGATGTTGGTGTACAAAATGAACTAATTTATTAAGACAGTTGTCAATATACCTTTCCGCATCCAAAGCTTCCCCCTAACTCGACCCACATAAGGTCTGGATATCCCTCTAATCGAAATCGCACACCACACCAAAACTTTATCAGCAAATTTTGCTTTTTCCTTATATTTAACATTGTTTGGGCACTCTTCTATATTGTCCGTATAAAAACCATCGTTTCCTTTGATTTCCGAGTTGGCAAGGGTAATGTATTTTTCATCGTCCAAAATAATGACTTTCTCATTTGAAAAATGTATCCGCCTAAGATTTCGACAGCATCTTGGTATCCGTGCTAATTGATTTTCGGTATATTTAGGACACTTTCGTCTTTTTCGATATTTTTGACCATTTCTTGTCAATTCCCGCCATACTGTACTCTTTGAAGATCGGAATTGACGCGCTAATTTTCTTGTAGAAACTCCGACTCTGTCTTTTGCTCTTCTTACCAATCTTTCCGTCCTTTCTCGCGTGAAACTTCTTGGTCTTCCACTTTTTGGAAGATTTAAACAGGGAATTCCTTCTTCACATTCGGCTATAGTACGGTAAATACTTCTGCGTGAAATATTTTGGTTTTGAAAAATGCGAACTATTTCAGCCTTAGGAATTTGCCCAACCAAATTATAAATACTTTTTCGTATTTCTAATTTATAAGACATTTTAATGCAACTGACTTTAAAAAATGACTTGTCAAACTAATGTCAAGCAAATAAACATTTTTTTGTTTCCAAAGCCATCTCGATATATTATCTTTACAACCTATTTTCAAGCCCCTCAATTTTGTGCCAAAACTTACGGGACATACGTTAGTTTGACTATTCCAATTCAAAATCGAACAGAACGTGCTGCATTTTACACTGGTGTTTCAGAAAGTAGTGTAAGAAAAATTCAAAGAGAACATAATGATCGCCCATGTCTTACTTCACCTTTAAAATCTCCTGGTAAAAAAAGACCCCGATTATCATACAAAAATAAAATTGACGATGGTGATTTTCAAGTAATTCGACGAACAATAGAGGATTTTTATATAAACTTGGAGAAGGTTCCGAACTGCAAACCCCTACTTCGTGCTGTAGATTTTCCGTACGCGTATAAAACCTTAAATCGGCTTTTACCATCCAAGGGTTTTGTTTGGCGCAAGTGCCAAAATAAACGAAAATTGCTCATTGAGAGACCAAATATTTTTCACTGGCGGGTGAAATATCTATCAACTGTAAGGCAATATAGGCAAGAAGGACGCAATATTGTGTATCTAGACGAAACCTGGGTAGATAATGATATGACAGTGAACAAATGCTGGCAAAGTGAAAGTGTTACAGGTGTTGTTCAGAGAATCCGCTCTAGTAGTCGCTTTATTATAGTTCATGCTGGTTCAGAAGCTGGAGTTGTCCCAGGTGCTGCTTTAGTTCTTCGCTCGGGACTAACAAGTGGAGACTATCATGGACAGATGAATAGAGATAATTTTGAAAAGTGGTTGTTTCTACCTAATATTCCTCCCAAATCAGTCGTGGTAATAGATAATGCGTCTTATCATTCTCACGTAGAAGATAAAGTGCCAACTAAATACTCTACAAAAGCTCATATGATATCGTGGCTTAAATTGAACAATCTTGTATGTGATCCAACATGGAGAAAATATCAATTACATGAAGTAATATCAGCCAACAAGCCTAGAGAAAAAAGTAAAAAACTGACGGTCTTTTACGTCACCTCGGTCATACACCTTTAAGGCTGCTTCCATACATGTGCGACCTCAACCCTATTGAACTTGCATGGGCAGGAGTAAAAAAATATATTTGAGAGCGCAACACCGGTGAACTTTCAATTAAAGATTTAAATAAAATAACATTAGAAGCGATTGACTCAATATATGCCGAAAATTGGAAATCGTATGTTAAACATGTTCGTTCTATTAAAGATAAATACTGGGAAGTAGATGGCAAAATTGAAACGGTTATTGATGATTTAGTTATCACACTGGGATCTTCAAGTAGTGACAACGAAACCTCATTTTCAGAGGAAGAAACGATTTAGAATGAATCGAACCATTAGAATCACAGCCGTCAACCTCAAAAATGGCTTAGTTTTTTTCATATATTTTGTAAAATTGTTCATAAAGTAGCTGTCAATAAACGGCTTCAAAATAATTAATTTTCTGTTCAATACCGGGTGTCAAAAAATATCTAATATTGCAATTAACATTTGAAAAACTATAGAACTCATATTTTTCCAAAATTAACACATCAATGTAGTTATAGTAGGGGAGCCAGCACTAATTCCAGTGAACAAGATTTATCAAAATTTTAACTTATCTAGTTCGACATTGAGCTATTCGGGTATGCCAAAGGTGACCGTTTGTCTCCGTCTGTCATATTACTTTGTACAGGGGGCGTCATTGTGAAGTACTATACAGGGCGTTTCCTAATTGCGTGCTAATGTTAAATGTTCTTGGACCTTTTTAAGAAAAAAGTTTAATATGAACCTAAAAGTCTTAACTTTGGAGATACAGGGTTTTAAAAAAACATTTTTTTTAAATCCTAATTCTGATGCTATTATAGATAAATAACTGTGTGAAATTTGATACACGTCTTTTATGCATAAAAGGGCATTTTTATTAACAATTAATTTTTGAAATTTCTACCAGTGGCGTGCATATGTAATTAACCTGAGTAAATCTGCTCCTTAATGCATAGAAGACGTGTATCAAATTTCATGCAGTTATCTACAATAGCATCAAAGTATTGTATCTCAAAAGTTAAGACTTTGAGGACATAAAAACACTCCCTTTATCAACAGCACGCAATTAGGAAACGCCCTGCATAGTACTTCACAATGACCACCCCTATATAAAGTAATATGACCAACGGAGACAGACGGCCACTTTTGGCATACCCGCGTAGCCCAAAGTCGAACTGCATAAATTAAAAATTTGATAAATCTCGTTCACTGGATCTGATGCTGGCTGCCTATATTTATAGGTAAATCGATCAAGAAAAATCAAAATAAAATCATTTTAAAATTCGAAAGTTCGCCGTTTTTGCAACACAAAAGAGATACAGAAATGCGGTACACGAAAGAAAACAGACAAATATAGATAAAGGTTCATTAAGCATAGTTACATTTTTTAATTATCAGAAGTGCGTATAGTCAAAAAGGAGCGCCATATTATTTAAAGAACGACGGGACACCACTGGTTTAAAGAGATTTCTTGGCCGACCTTCCTAAACCAATTGACTCCGCCCGGTTTTCTTTCGTGTCCCGCACTATAATAAACATAAATTTTAACCTTTAACTTCTGGGAACATATACTGTTTTATTTTTTATTTATATATCTTTACTTTCATATTACAGCTTTCCATAATCTTTTTTATTGCTCACTCTGTGTACTAACACATAGTGTGCCGTTTAGTTTTAAACTGAACGCGTTGTATCTAGATCGTTCTGGTGTTCTCAAACATTCACGCGATTCTGGCGCTCTGGTCAATTCTAGCAGCATATTGTGATTTTATATTTTCAAAATTTATGGACGCTTCTATGATTTTTACAAGATATGTTGTGAGCTACCAAAAATGTCATCGCGGACTACCGGTAGCTCGCGATCGACGGGTTGGCGACCACTGGTTTATAGAACAATTTTTTCTTGTCTATGTCTTAAAATTGAATATAAGTAAAGCAAATTCCTAATACATGCAAAGTAAATAAACATTAAAAGAAAAATACATTGAGGCTTACAAGAACAGTGTGCATATCTACTCCGTACATCTCCAACCATTTCACCTCGTTCAAGTAAGCTTGCTCGGCATTTGCCGGCGTTAGACCTTTACATTTTTTAAACTCCTCAACAATTTCAATCTCCATTTCTTCCGTTTGGTTCGGCACAAAACGGAATTCGGACACTGTTGCTGCCGTGTGTTGAGTTTCATCGTAATCGCCAAGTTCAGCTGAAATGTAATAAAAAGACAATCATTGAGGCTTACGTAGAAAATATTTTTTCCCTTGTTATGCCAGTTCAGTGAATTTTAAAACCTTACAGGCTCATTCTTTTATTTAAAGAGATAAACTATTTTCAAAGGCAAGTTTATAGAGGTTGGCTGAATTAAGAACAATTGCAACTTTGCCGATTTGAGCATTATAGATATAAATACAACTTTTCTTAAAAATGGCAACGTTACATTTTTATTCAAACATATACATTCAATTTTCAAAAAAAAAGGTTTCCTCGCTATCAATCTTTGGTTTTATTAGGAATAATGAAGTAGGACCCAATTTAGTTCCACACATAGCTATATAGTAACACATATACATATACTATCTTTTCAAACATTTTTATTCGGGGCCATTTTGTTCCCCCATATTGGAGATATTTGACCAGTTTTACCTATGACACACTTGATATTTGGGTATTTAAAATAAATTTTGTGCCCTCATGTTGTATTTGTTCCAGTTTATCTCCATACCATTTAATTTTTGTGCAAAATTTGAACTTCTATAGTCAAAAGCAGTGTTATCGTGCAGGTCATACGATTTATCAACGACAAACTTTTTAGGTGTGTTTTTCTTTTATTACGTGTAATCATATCCTCCGCATAAAATCCGGAAGATGAATTAGATAGACCGATGATATTTTCATATGAAAAAAGAGGATAAACATATAAATATCAGCAGTTGCCAAAATCTTTGAGCGATGTCACTTCAAAGTCGGATTGACAAGTCAGTGACAAAATGAGTAATAGAAAACAATTTTCGGGTTTTTTTCACCCACAAGCGAAAAAAATGGTATTAAATCTAATAAGATATTAGGAAAATGAAAATTCACCGGCCATTATTCAAGAGACAGTAGCAAAAGCTCTGGGAATCGGTATAACGACTGTGCAGAAAATTGTGCATGAAAAAAAGCATAATTTACTACTGAAGAAGATTAAGAAATGTACACGAAAAAAGCCAAAGACAGAAGACTTAAGTGACGATGTAAAAATGGATGTTCGTAATGCAATTTGCGATTTATACACATCAAAAAATAATATAACCCTTCAAGTTTTAAAAGAAGCTCTAATCGTTGTCAAAATTAATAAAAATGTTGGGTTTTCGATATAAAAAGGACTGTAATCGAAGATTTTTATGCGAGTTGCCACATATAGCAAGTCAACGTATCCAGTTTTTAAAGAAATACACAGAAAATGTTAATTCAAAATTTAGAAAAGTGGTATTTTTAGACGAGACTTGGATATTTTCTAATGGAAGTGGTTCGAAATCTTGGCAGGGAGAGTCTGTAAAAAGTGTCAAGAGAAAAAAGGGATGTGGGACGAGAGAACGGTTCATCATTTTGCATGCAGGTTCTTCAACAGGATTTCACCCAGGTGCGAGTTTACTGTCTTCTTCAACATCCAAAAGTATGGACTACCATGATAATATGAACTGTGAACTGTTTGAAAAGTGGCTAAAAGAACAACTGATTCCAAATTTAGATGCTCCATCTTTAATCATTCTGGACAACGCATCTTATCATTCAAGAATTTTAAATAAACAACCTACTTCATCCTGGAAGAAAAGTGATATTTATGACTGGCTAATAAAATAAAAACAAAATCCTTTACCCAATATCCTCAAACTAGAACTTCTTTTAATGGCAAAATCTTTTTAAAAAACCAACAATATATGCCGTAGATGAAATATTACGAGAAAATGGACATGAGGTTTTACGACTGCCGCCATACCTTTGCCAGTTTAACGCAATAGAATTAATATGGGCTGGGGCAAAATCATATTACAAAAAACACATGAACGATGGTCTTACATCAGATGAAGTGCAAATTGTTTGTTAAGGTTCATTAAATTATATTACGCCGGAGTACTGTAAGAAATCTGTGGAACATACGGAGAAATTAATATGGGATTGGTGGAATCGAGAACGAGTTCTAGATGTCGAAATAGCACCAATGGTCATTGAGCCATTTGAGGACGACTCAGAAGATGAGGACTTTTTAAGTGATGATGATATTTTTTAGTCTGTAATATTAAAAAGTTTCTGAAGGATTATATTAGTCTTTGACGTGTATAAATCATAAATTGCATTATGAATATTCATTTTTGCATTGTAACTTAAGTATTTTGCCTTTGGAATTTTTCGTGTACATTTCTTAATCTTCTTCGGAAGTAAATTGTGTTTTTTTTTATGCACAAGTTTCTATATATATATATATATATATATATATATATATATATATATATATATATATATATATATATATATATATATATATATATATATATATATATATATATTTTCATTCCGGGTGTACATCCGTTCACTACTGTCGTTCTGAAAAGAACAGTTTTGCTGATATATATATACTTTCTTTCTCCCGTATATATATATATATATATATATATATATATATATATATATATATATATATATATATATATATTGTTTTCGTTTTCTTGGCCTATATATATATATAATAAGGCACATGAATATATATATATATACGTATATATATATATTTTTGTTTTATAAAATTATAAAATATTTAGCTTACGTATATTTCATGGATAACATCCTGTATATGTCAATAAATTAAACACAAACACACAGCGACTAACATTTACATTTAAAAAATGCTCTCGAGGAGAAACACAGTTTTGATTTCAATGCAGTAAAAATATTAAAGACAGAAAGTCACACTAAAAGACGTGAAATTTTGGAAATGATTGAAATACAAAAAAGACCCCATTGCATAAACTCCAAAACCGACACAACACAACTCAGTAAAATTTACAATAATATTATAAAATAATACACCTATAATGGCAACTGCATATTTAAATTCCAAAACAAAAAGAAAAAATGGCATCTTAAGTTTTTACAGACATAGACCTAATCTCATCGTCCATACACCAAACCATTCGTCAGTATTGTTCGTATATTGCTTGTATGTGTTTTAAAATTTCGACAAATGTAAATATATAGACAGCATGCCAAGTTTTTAAATGTAAATGTTAGTCGCTGTGTGTTTGTGTTTAATTTATTGACATATACAGGATGTTATCCATGAAACCTTCCAATTACGTAAGCTAAATATTTTATTAATTTTATAAAACAAAAATTTTATCGAATCGTTCCTTTTTGTAGTGTTTCTGATGAAGGTAACGTTCGACCGAAACGTCAAAGTTATGAAAAAAAAAAAATATATATATATATATATATATATATATATATATATATATATATGTATATGTATATATATATATATATATATATATATATATATATATATATATATATATATATATATATATATATGAACATATACTGATTGTTCCACTGATTCGAACCGCCTTCCGACTTTATTAAGACGCTTGCTATTTTGTGTATTTTTGTTTTTGCCATCCAAATACATATTTAGCGAATTTTCTTATTTAGTCCCTCGGCATTTAATATATAAAATATTATAAGTGGCTATCTTAATAATATTGTGTAATACAATAAAAAAAAAACTATTTTCTTTCTCCCTATATATTTGTAAACAGCCCATCGAGATTTAATAGCTCGATAAAAGAATCACACAACATTTTGGTGTTCACTGTGTTTTCTGATTTGATTCATAATGTTGGTGATCTTTGGACCTGCACGATAAGACCGCATTCGAATATATAAGATTTTTTTTAACTTGACTTTTCTAAAATTTCATTTTTATTATTTATTTTTTAATCTTGCCAGTTCATCCTTATACCACTCTTAGTGCATCCACAAAATTTATTTATTTTTTTAGCTAACATAGAACGGAAGTTTTCACGGCTTCGCTCAACTAAGAAATCTTGGTTCTTGGGATTAGTCAATGTCAAATTGGAATTACTATCCGACGTTTCGCCTTCGATTGCACGAGAGATCTTCTGACAACTTTACTCCACGAGATCTGAACACTGAATGAGCGAGGATGATACGTAACCCATATCTCTGTTGAAATTTTTTGTTTAAATATTTCAATAGATTCTCTAATTTTTTGTTTATTTGATTTATTTGAAACGCCGAGATCTGAAGAATTTATATAAATGCGATGTTGCTATGTTTCTAAAATAACATTTTAACATACAATATCGAAACAGCAACGACGCTTTAAAGTTTTTGTCAATTTTCTCAACTGGACTAACCTACAAATATTTTTAAAAATGTACAATGTATAAACATATCAAAACTAATTACTAAATGTGTCAAGATACTTACACTGTAAGGCATATGCAGCTAATTTAACTGCTATTTCTGGAGGGCAGTCTAGTTTTCCTTCTAAAAGGTCCTGTTTGAGCTGCAAGAAAAACTGGTATCTTGTCAGCTCCTCCCTTAAATTATTGGGTTCGGATGAGTAGAACTTTACCTTCAGTCTTAGAGTGTAGGGAGGCCCAACTAAAAAATGGGATTGATTAAAAACAAATTAACATTTAAAGAACATACTGCTTGATGGTGCGTAAAATGCTATTCAACTTGATATTCGTAACAAATATTACCAGTTTATTCCTATGTAACATTTGATTTTTGTGCAAAATTTAAGGTACCATTGGCTGTAACATGTTTTTCGGGGTTCGAAAACAAAGATCTACAAAAATATCGGAGAGAGAGATTTTTACACGAAAATAGATTCGCTTTTAGTCACAACTTCACTAAAACAGAATGCCACTTCCATTAGTTTAAAAAAAACTGAAATAAATTACAGATTCTAGGATTTGTTCAAAGTTGATATTAAATAAACTATAAACGGAATGCACTGCTTCGGCAGATTTGGCCGAATCGTTTAAACATGTACAGGGTGTTCCAGCGAGGACTGAACAGGGACCTATTTTCGACCTTCCTTGTATTTTGGAAAAATTCAAAATAGCCAATCGATGTATTTTTTCTTGTAGAATCCAAAAATGTCATCGAAAAAATATTTGAACCAGAAACAAAAGAGTTACGCTATGCATCAGGTGTTTTTTAAACGGAATGTATCGTTTTTTATACGATTTTTGGAAAGAGTGATTTTTTTTATGTCCGTTCTGATTAAAAGATTTGATTTTGCGATAGCTGTTTATATTACATTTTAATGTTTTACAAACTAAAATTTTAGCTTCACCTGTTTAAAATATACGATAGGTTGGTATAGGTGATCAAGGTAAAATGACGTTTGAATGCTTTGTCAATAAAAATTGACATTATTTTAATTATTGTCGAAGTCTTCACCTAAAAAATATATATTTGACTCTGATCGAAATGAAATACTCTTTGGACAAGAGACTACAGATTGTTATGCTATTTTACAAGTGCCAAGAAAATGCAAGCAAGAAGAAGATTTATTGCAAGGATATATAAGGATAAAAAACCTATTTGAGGAAAATAAAACTTTACATGATAGAAAAAGAAATTCAATAAAAAATAATTATTAAATAATAAAATAAAACTACTAATAACATAAGTTTTCAATGCGACCGCCGTTTTTCTCGAAACAACATCGATAACCCCTTTGTAGCCTTTCTAAACTTGCTGTTACAATATGATTTTCCTGGTTAAGGCGGTTTATTTCATCGACAATTTTTCCCATGATCTCTTGAATATTTTCGTTTCGTTGTCTGTATACGACATTCTTAAAATGGCCCCAAAGAAATGTATCCAAAACTGAGAGGTCGCGGCTATTGGGCGGCCAAGCATATGTTCCATTTCGCCCTATCCATTCGTTATGGCGCCGATTTAAAAATTGAACCACATCATGCACGGCATCGGCATGAGGAGGCGTCCCATCATGTTGCCAAATTAAATTCTGATATTCTGCCAATGGTAAGTCTTCCAAAAAATTTTCAATTTCGTTTTCTAAAAACTCATAATATCTGTGCCCATTTAAAGTCCCGTTAAAAAATATTGGTCCCAAAATTTTATTGTTTTTTATCCCACACCAAACATGAATAGAATTCCTCCCTTGAAATTTAATAATCTGGAACTTTTTTGGATTTTCAACGGCCCAGTGGTGACTATTATGTCTGTTGAATACTCCCGATGTTGTGAAAGTAGCTTCGTCGGTCCACACAATATTTTTGAATAAATCAGGGTCTTCGTTTTCTTGCCGAATTACCATTTGAGAAACAAATTGGAAGCGAAGTTCTTTTTGTGCCGGTGTTAGGTGCTGAAGTGGAAGGATACGAAAAGGCCTAAATTTATGAATTTTCAGAGTCCTGTGAACAGTCCCTCAGGTAACTTTTCTGCGCCTTACACCGCCTCCGTACTGAACTTCCCGAACTGCATCCGAAATAGATTTGGTTGGATTAACTTGAAAATAATTTATAATGGCCTGGTCTCGATTTCTTCTTCTTTGTATATTTCTTTTTCTATCATGTAAAGTTTTATTTTCCTCAAATAGGTTTTTTATCCTTAGAATTGTATTGATGGATATATTTCTATGAAAATTTGCAATAAATCTTCTTCTTGCTTCTCTTGCATTTTCTTGGCACTTGTAAAATAGCATAACAATCTGTAGTCTCTCGTCCAAAGAGTATTTCATTTCGATCAGATTCAAATATATATTTTTTAGGTGAAGACTTCGACAATAATTAAAATAATGTCAATTTTTATTGACAAAGCATTCAAACGTCATTTTACCTTGATTACCTATACCAACCTATCGTATATTTTAAACAGGTGAAGCTAAAAGTTTAGTTTGTAAAACATTAAAATGTAATATAAACAGCTATCGCAAAATCAAATCTTTTAATCAGAACGGACATAAAAAAAATCACTCTTTCCAAAAAACGTATAAAAAACGATACATTCCATTTAAAAAACACCTGATGCATAGCGTAACTCTTTTGTTTCTGGTTCAAATATTTTTTCGATATTTTTGGATTCTACAAGAAAAAAATACATCGATTGGCTATTTTGAATTTTTCCAAAATACAAGGAAGGTCGAAAATAGGTCCCTGTTCAGTCCTCGCTGGAACACCCTGTATATAAATAAAACATATTTTATCAAAGTTAAAGTACTAAGTACTAAATATTGAGTTAAATGAGTATATATTTAAATAAATTTGATTTAATTTTATGACCTCAAAAACTCTAAGTATTTTTGAGAATGACAAAATAAAATTTGAATGTTTTAGGGAGATAGCCACAATTTCAGGTACAATACCTTTCTCAATTTTGGTGTGCCTTTATGGTGGTATATGTTTAGCATAGCGAGTGTAATATAGTAAATACGAATTTCATTATTATACTGTACGGATAAGTAGTAAAATATATATTATGATATACTGGGACAGTAGGTATATATATGAGGCATTCCTGTCAATTTATTGCCGACTTTTGAAGTCCTGCGCGGGTTATTAACTATATATTCCACACAGGTCGATAATTTTCACGATTCATTAAGAGTCATACATACGTGGTCTAATAATAATTAATGCGGATTTGATGTATACTAGACGGACAAGTAGTAATAAAGCATATATTATGTTATGCAGGTTTACGATGCTAAATATAGCTGGGATAAACGCTCAAGTTATTCACAAAGGAACTGGAAATGAAATGCCAAAGAGAAATTGTCAATCGGCGACAAAAAAAAAATCCCAGGGAATTCCTTCGCATCTGCAACAAAAAGTATATACATTCAAAAGTGCTACCGCCTTTGAAGAACCTGAGGCTTCATCGTCAAATAAAAGAAAACGGTGCGCACAAAATGAAAAACAATACTCGAAATATTTTTGCAGATTACTCAATACATTTTTATGCTTAGACCCTGCAAAAAACGTATGTGAAATTTGCTGCAGAACAAATTTCGATGGTAATTCCGATTAGTATTTTTTACATAGCTTTGTCTGTGTTTCATTTATCCCTAATTTTACTATTTATGATTTTGGAAGTAAATTTTTTTTAAGTTTTTTTTGATTTAAGTATTACGAGTAATGTCAATATACAGGATGTTTTCCAATTGAATGTCAATATTTAAGAGGGTGATTTTTGGGTTCATTTTAAGAAGACTACCTCATATGAACGTGTGTCCTATTTTTGATCCAATGTCTCCCCCAACAGTGAAGCTTACGCGAACCGAAAAAAGTTCTGATAACCGTTTCCTCATGTCTAGACTAAGAGAACCAGCCATTTTAAAGGCCTTCAAGTTATATCTCGCCTTCCTGCACGACCAACCTGCGCCAATTCACTTTGAAGGGTTTACAAATACAAGCACCAGGCTGTTTTTGGCTTCTGAAGGCATTCCTATAGATTATAGAACCCTACATAAGATATATTTCGATTTTCATGCTGCTTACGGATTTAACGCAGCAGAAGTGGAAGCGGATCTTGCAGCCTATGGATCCTACATATCTTCGGAGAGATCGATTCTTCATCTTCAGAAGACCAGAGAATGCCATAAAAACTATTTTACCAGCAATTCTCCCAAAAAAATTTTTTACAAAACACGACGTGTCCTGAGGAATTAGATTCCTCAAAACTTCCTGTTGTTACTAGTCTTAATATGGTTCTAATTAATATTGCTTCTCTAAGAAATAAAACTGACGAGTTGTACCTATTTCTGGAAGAATTGGAGTTCCCCCAACTTGTTGCAATTACTGAGCACTGGCTGAATCTAAACGAACCCTTTTATATTGAGAGGTATACCACAGTAGCTAGATATGACAGAAAAAACTCAGCTCATGGGGGAACACTGATTCTATCCCTAAATGGAGATTTCATGTCGGTATCTAAATATGATCATTTGTTAGCGGATAGCTCTTTTGAATTCTCTATAGTATATAATCAAAACCTTGATCTTTATGTAATTTGTATTTATAGATCACCAAACTCTGATGTACAATCATTTTTAAATAGCCTGGTAAGTTTGCTAGACAGCCTACCGATTAAAGGTAGAAAAATTCTATGCGGGGACTTTAATATTGACTATGCTACTGTTTGTGCCATCCAGAAATATCTAATTTCTATATTCGACTCTTTCGGTCTTTCAATGCATGTATCCTCGCCAACTAGAATTTCAAAAAACTCTTCTTCTATCGTCGATTACATGGCGTCTGATTTTTCTCCATCAGAGGTGCAATCACAGATCTATAACTCAGGTCTTTCCGATCACGAGGCGGTAATTTCCAGGTTTAGTTTACCTATTAGGCCCTTACCAAGATCTCGCCATCGGGGCAGAATTTTCTCGGCCGCAAATTTCTCAGTATTTCATAATATTTGCTTTAACACCGATTGGAATTTTGAATCTGATAATGCCAACACAAACTTCAGAACTTTTTTAAATAAAACTTTAAGTGCTTTTAACAAGGCCTTCCCGCTTAAGAATATCAAACCTAAGCGGCATAAACCGTGGACCACGAAAGGAATACGAATTTCTGCTAAAAATATGCGCTCGCTCTCATATATAAAAAAATTCACCGACTCCTTTCTTATTCTCGACTATATCTCTAATTATAGGAGGATCTACACTACTCTTATTAAGTCAGCAAAAAAATTACACTACCGAAAACGTCTAACAAACTCTAATAACGTTTCAAAAGAAACCTGGTCCATCATCAATAACCTCAGAAACAAATCAAACCCTGTGACTCAGATCTTGCCAGGGGCTAATGATCTAAATGATTATTTTATTAATGTAAGCAAAAATGTTACCTCTAGTATCTCGCCAAGTTTGGACCCTCTTTCGTTTCTCCCTCCTTCAAAAAATTTAGCTGATAGCTTTTTCTTAAGTCCCGTTAGCAACACTGAACTATTGAAGGTAATACATAATATCAAAAGTAAATCTTCGTGTAACCCTGATGGCCTATCAATTAGAATATTCCTGAACTTGCCACTCCCAGTCATAGAGGCCCTTACAACATTAATAAATGAGTCCTTTATAAAAGGTGTATTCCCTGATTGCCTTAAAACAGCTATAATTATTCCACTTCATAAAGGCGGCGAAAAAACTAACACTTGCAATTATCGCCCAATTGCACTACTACCAGTGCTATCAAAAATCATCGAAAGGCTACTGAAGAACCGTCTTATGCCATTTCTCCTGAAACATCAGATAATATCCCCGGAGCAGTTCGGATTTCTACCCAACAAGTGCACCAGTGACGCCATGTTCACGTTGCTTAGAGGCGTCTACTTATCTCTCAATAACAACCATCCAACTGCCTCAGTTTTTTGTGACTATGCGAAAGCCTTTGATTGTGTTAGTCATGAAATTCTGATAAAAAAACTAAATTTTTATGGAATTCGTGGTACTTCTTTAAATTGGTTCAAATCTTATCTTGGAAAAAGGCAACAACTTGTAAGGGCTAATGATTCCGATTCTGATTGTAAGTTGATTACAAGTGGAGTCCCTCAAGGTTCAGTCTTGGGACCTATTCTTTTTTTGTTATACATTAATGATATCACGAACCTTAAAATTAATGGAAGAATCTCCCTTTTTGCTGATGACACAAGCATAACATGGAGTGATTTTGATACAACGTCTTTACACTCTAGTATCTCCAAAGACTTGGTTATAATTAAGGCTTGGTCCGATTCCAATATGCTTTGTTTTAACGTCGATAAAACGGTGGCGTTATCTTATAAGGGAACTTTACAACCACTTCAGGTACATAACAGCAATATTGAATACGTAGAGTCGGTTAAATTCCTGGGTTTAAATATAAATAGCAACCTAAAATGGTCTAATCATATTGACACCTTAACTAAAAAACTTTCTACCGCCTGCTTCGCCATTCGATCAGTTTCAAAAGAACTAGACGTTCCTTCTGCCAGACTTACTTATTTCTCTTTATTTGAATCCCACCTCCGCTATGGCCTTCCCTTTTGGGGCTGCTGTACCACCGAGCAATTTCGTAGTATTTTTATGCTTCAAAAGAGCCATTCGTTATTTGTTTGGTCTAAATAATAGAGCTCACTGCCAATACTATTTCAAAAACATGAAATATTAACACTTCCTGCATTATTTATTTTGGAAACGGTATGTTTGCTGAGAAAACATATAAACACCCTCCCAGAAAGGCCACAACATGTATACCCTACCAGAAACTCTAGGCATGATATTTATCTTCCCATTCCTTCCACAGAATTAATAAAAAAATCAATTATTTACAACGCCATAAAACTTTACAACAATCTGCCAGTACATTTAAAATCTATCCCTATGCTTGCACAATTTCGAAAAAACACCAAAGCATACCTCATTGAGAGACCATTTTACAGCGTTAATGATTTTTTTTTTCAGTGAGTAAGTCTCTTTAAATTGTCACTAAACTCACTTGTTTACTTAAATCTTTTGTGAGTCATGTCCTAACTCGTAGCATAGAATTTTGTAAATCATTATATAGGGAAAAGAACTGTCGAACATTCACTTAAAACTTAATTATTTTTGTTAGGTATTGGATTAAAAACAATTTAATTCTTTTTGTATACTACATTCTACACTAGTTCAATATACCTTCTGTTTAACATCACAATTATTTGTATAACTATAATAACATAGAGTTTAAGGTCGCATAGTTGCAATTTTGATTTCAATGTCATCGAAATTATTCACCTCGTACATGTGTGTTTGTTTACTTTTATAAGGTTATCATGATTCATTTACTGTTTGCAATGTTATGTTATATTCTAACGTGTGTTTTACGATTTGGTAAATCGATAATTTACATTTTTAAAAAAAAGCACTGACCTGTCGAAATTATTTTCGATTAATGTTTTGATATGTCTTATTTTTAGGTATATTTTGCTTTGTCCATAAAATTGTAAAATTTTTCTGCGGCAATAAAGCATACTTTTGTTTGTTTGTTTGTTTGAAGTCTTAACTTTTGAGATACATTTAAATGAATATTAGTATTTAGGTACTATGCATCAAGGGGCATTTTTTGGTGTACCACATTTTTCTATTTCCACCAGTGGCATTCGTGCGGAATCTGAAGGTACGCCACTGATTCATTCTGAGCGACTTTGATCACTCCATTTTTTTCAGTCCGATGCACGGTTTTCGTTTTTTTAAGTGGTCATAACATTATCGTTAATGTGACAATGTCACCATGCAGAGAAACAGATTTTATTTTTATACGCGAAAATTCAAGAGATGAAATCTGCTCATAAAAGAATAAGGATAATTAATAAATAATATAATAATAAATTCAGTGCAATTGACTATGTAATAATATTTAGGACTATGTTAATTGAGCCACTGGTTACAAATCGAGAATTCGTTTTTTTTTTCGTGCAAGATGTCTCTAAATATCTGGTCTTCACCCAACAATCTGTGACCAGGGGATATTAATTTTTTGTTTAGAAGACTTATCTAAATAATTTTATTTTTACACTTTTATTAAAATAACATTCTTTAATAACAAGATAACTAATAAACGATTCTTATTTAAAAAACTATATCAACTATTAATAATTTTAACAAAATTGTAAATCGTCTGTTATGAAATTAATAACAACCTTTGTAAAACAAAGAAGAAGATAGAAATTATATGTTGTTAAAAATGCCCTCCACCTTGAAGGATACATGCTTCAGCCTTTTTGCTCATATTGTCGCGCACTCTTTGAAGTATATCTCCAGTATTTATTATTATATCGCAGGAAGCTATTATATGATCCTTCAGCTCTACCAGAGTGTTTACCGGAGTGCGGCAAACCAAAGTTTTAGGATGTCCCCATAAGAAATCCAAACTATTTAAATCTGGGGACCTAGGAGGCCATGGTTGGGGTCCACCACGACCTACCCATCGGTTATTAAATGTGTGATTTAAATATTCTTTTGCTTTAACCAGGGGCGTGCGGTGAAATTTTAAGAAGGGAAATTCGTCAATGATGTCGTCATAAAAACGTCGATGCTCCGACATATT
The DNA here is from genome assembly GCA_030620095.1 of Kuschelorhynchus macadamiae. Taxonomy (NCBI): domain Eukaryota; kingdom Metazoa; phylum Arthropoda; class Insecta; order Coleoptera; family Curculionidae; genus Kuschelorhynchus; species Kuschelorhynchus macadamiae. The sequence goes on along the minus strand of JAUTXW010000007.1, from coordinate 1,265,216 downwards.
TTGGAGAAGTTTATTTTCAATGGACAACAGCGATGTATGCGAAAGTCTCTCCTGCCCCGTTGAATTCCTCACGAAATTTTTTATACGCTTAATTGTTAAAAAATTGCGTTCTACTGAGGAACTTGTGGCAGGTATTGTCAATACTAATTCACACAATTTCGACACTTCGGTGTAGGCATCTTCCAGCTCCTTGTCTTTTAAAAATTGCATTAGTTCCTTAGCGTTATTTATTTTTTGCGCTATTTTGCGCTAATGTCATCAATTTCGTAAATCACTTTTAGTTCAGACCGCAGTAACACTCGGTCGAAGAACTGGCCATAATGAAGAAGAGATTTAAACGCATCTTCTGGAAAAGTTTTTTTTTAAATGCATCAAAATTACAGAGCTCAAGGAATTTAAAATCATTTAAACCGTTAAATCTATAGTTTATTTGTTGCTGAATTTGATCGATTATTAAAAGAGGCGTCTGTATGATGTCTGAACATCTCCCACCTTGTCATTTTTTGGTTTAACATGGATAAATCATCTACTTTTTTTAGGCAAAAAGCAATATCATATGTTTTAGTTTGTAATATATTAAACACATTGTCCGAGAATGGAAATATTTCTGAAAATATGTTCAACAAATAATTAAAATTAAAATCTCGTTTCAAAAAGTCCAAAAACCCCCTCGAACTATTGAGTCCCGCGTTTCATTATTTTCTATTATATCCTCAAATAGTTCGATCAGTGATTCACGATTTTCAGATACTGTTAACACAAGTCTTCCATTATAGTTCCACCGAGGACGAGCTACTTTGGGCAATCGTTTGTGGACAATGGAGTCCAAAGCTTGTGTACGTTTTGTTGACTTGGAAAAAAAAGCAGCCATGCCACTTAAAGTAACGAAAAATACTTTACATTCTTTAATGTGTGTGTAGTTTCTCGAACTTTAGCTTGCAGACCCCCTAATTGTCCTGTCATCACTGCAGCTCCATCATAGCTTTCAGCAACTAATTTTTTCTCTCTATTAAATTCTTTAGTAACGTTATAAACTACGGTATATAATGCATCTGCTGTACGATTTTCGGACACATTCTTAAAATCTAAAAATCGCTCTTGAATACTTCGGTCTGTTTTAATGTAGCGCCTTACTATAGATAATTGGCTAAAATTAGTGATATCAGTTGTTTCGTCCAGAACAATAGCAATGAACCGCGCCTCGCCAATCTCCTGCTTAATTCTTTTTAGAATAATGGTTGCAACAGCGGAAACTAAATCATTCTGGATTCGATTGGACGTTCCGCGAAAAACGCTAGACTGCTAAATGATTTTTTAAGCAATCATCATATTTAACCATTAAACTAAGTAAACCTTGAAAATTTCCTCTATTTGAACAAACCCTTGTTTCGTCATGACCTCTAAATCCCAATTCGTGCTGTTCGAGAAAACAAACAACATCGATAAGTCTTCTTAATATTTGCCTATTTTTATCGACTAGTTCATTGTGTTGGCGGTAACTAATTTCCAACTGTTTATTAAGGGCGTGTTCAATTCTGGTTTTTCTTTTATGTTGGCCTGCAAAAGCGTTTTAGACATAATGTGTCTTTTTACAGCTTTATGGAAATTGTTTAAATCGGAAAAACCAGTTTTATTCCAGAGACCTTTTTCATTTTCAAAAAGTAAACATGGCCAACAAAATAATTTACTTACTTTCCGGATAAAAATGTCTAATATAGTTTTTCATTTTTGTGGTTAAATTTTTCATAGGCGGTTTTGCCCTTCCTTTGGAAATTATTGGAGACTTATCAGCAAAGTTTAATGTTGAAAATCCCTTTATTATTAAGACACACGCCACACATTCACACACACTCTTACTAAATTGTCCAACATTTTCAACGTTATTACCGACAGCCGAAGTTGACGGTATTTGCATATTGAAGTCCGTATTATTGTCTTCCATATCACACCCTGCACGACGCGACGTATGTATCACACAACAGCCATTTAAACAAAGAACCTACTCCAACGATAGCTTCCGCCCCCACTTAAAGCACGCGACTGAAATGCAAAAATTGCAAACAGCTGGTGGAAAGTTCAATAACCTCTGGCTCGATTCATATGAAATCAAGCCTACAGAACTTGGCTGCAGAGAAGCTAGCGGCCTGCATAGGTTCTATTCCATTTTCTATTGTGGCTCGGTCACAGTCAAGGCCGCATTTATTATGGGCTTGATAATTAAGACAATATTTTAGCATTTTTAATATAAACTAAATTAATGGTTTCCTATTTCAAAAATTACATTTTAGAAGATGTTTTTGTAATTTTTTTTGGGGAAGCACTGCTTCCCTTGCTTCCATGGACTGCAAATCCTCCTCTAGAAACCGGCGATAATTATGGCCTTTTAGCCTTTCTGGCAGGAAAAATTATGGCAATTAAGTAATTCCCAATAATTCCAGCCCAAAAATTTACTGAACATTGTTCTTGATGGTTAAATTTTACAACTGCATGGGGGTTTTCGTCGGCCCAAATACGATTACCATGAAAATTTCTGATTGAGTTTCTGCAGAAGTTAGCTTCATCTGTAAACATTATTTCACGGTCAAATAAGGGATTATTGCAATTTTCTCCAGAAACCATTGGCAAAAATTAACTCGCAAAGGCAAGTCTCAGAGAAGTAACGCATGGACCCGTTAATATGATACGGGTCTAAAAGAAAATCGTGCAGAATTTTCCAAACTAAAACATACGAGATATTTAAATTATTTATTTCCAATTTTTCTATTACTAAGTTCAGGATTTTCATCAACCAAATTTAAAACTGCTTCTTCAATTTCTGCAGTTCTTAGCTCCTTTTAATTGATTATTTAGCTTCACAGTACCTGTTTCAGTCAACCTTCAATGTACATTTGCAAATGTTCGCCTATCTGGTAAGCCTCTGTTAGAAAAGCGCTCTTGATACGATCGCCTAGCTTCCGGCGATCTGCCATCAGTCAAACCATACATGTAATGCATGTCTGCCAACTCCTCATTGGCAAAACTCAATCATTCCTTTTCACAATAACAATGCTCAGATATTTTAAACAGCAAATTAACAAGAGGTCAAGAGCTGAATTTAAAAACTGAACTAACAAAGTAAATGACAACAGAATTAATAATTTTGACAGCCACAGCCTACTACAATAATAAGCAATAATTCTTATTTAATGAAGGCATAGTTTTTTTTTAATTTTTGCTGAAAAACTTCCAAAATACGAAGTGGTACCTAAACTTTTAAGTATATTTTTGAAATCCTTATTCATTTATGAGCAGATTTGAACTCTTGAATTTTCGAATAAAAAAATAACATCTATGTCTCTGCATGGTGATATTGTCATATTAACGATATTGTTATGACCATGCAGAGAAACGGTTTTCGTTTTTTAAGGAAAAACCGTGCATCGGTCTGAAAAAAATCAAGTGATGAAAGGTCAGATTCCACGCGAACGCTAGTGGTGGAAATAAAAAGAAATGTGGTACATCAAAAAATGCCCTTTGATTCCTAGTACCTGTATGCAAAATTTTATTAAATATCTATATAGTGATATTACAGATATTATTGAAAAATGATTAATTTTTAAAAACTTTACCAGCCTGTATCTGAAAAGTTAAGACGTTTAGGACAAACGTTATGAAGTTTTCTTCTTAAAATGGACCCAAAAATCACCCCCATAAATATTGACATTCAATTCGAAAACACCCTGTATATCACTTTTTTTTCTGCTTGTTTGTGTTGCATCATATAATAATTTATTGATATGAATCTCACGTATTCAATGTGCTCGACGAAGGGTTAAGTACTTAGTTGAGTAAATGTATATTTAAACTTCCCCTGGCCAATTTATCGTAATCAAGTCTCTAGTTCGTTTTGGACTGATCAAACTCCAAAATTTAGTTCTCACGGATATGTCGTTCTTTTAAATATATTTAATAATGATTGTTTTACAGTTTTTATCACTGGTTAGTCAACCAAGTATACAATGTAATTTTTAATGGTTTAACCGTTGTTTGAAGAAGTTAACAACGCTTTAACAAACTCCTTTTCTAACTAATAATTAAAAATAATCTTACAATAAATGAAGAAACATATATCAATTGGACATTACAACTGATTTAATTTCGTTACTACATAAATATTCATTTACTTCTTATACAAAACATGAAGTGAAACCAGTGCAAAATTAAGAAGTACTAGACCTAGTACAAATGTACTGGATGGGGTAACACTGCTCCAAACACGAAAAGATGTGAACAAAAATAGAATACAGAATGAAATACATAATTTTATCGTGTGGAAACAATTTCTAACAAGAATTTTTTGTCGATCACTTCGGCCGAAACTAGAAACACCGAATATTTCAAAACACGCCTAATATTGAAGCCGAATCAGTGCTTCCCTCATAACTGTACGTAGTGGAATTCTAGACGAGGGCAGTTCTGGATAAAAACGAATTTATCTGTCTTTATCTTTATCTATCTGTATATTAAAGAATTATGAACTGGAAATAGAAACTTACTTTTAATTTGCTTTTTGACAGTCTTGGAAGGGTCTAGCCAGTGTTTTACGTGATTTGCATCGGTGAATGCCAACCCGAAATACTCTTTTTCAATCAGGTCAAGACTATAAAAAACCTGCTCATAGAGGTCCCTGGCTTTCGCTTTTTTCTGAAAAAAAAAAGAAAATTACAAAATAGCTAATGATGTCGAATAAGATGGCAATGTTGCTCCAGTGTCCTTTCTCATTTTGGTTGTGCTTAAAATTGGTAAACATACTCAAATTAATATTGATCACACAATCAAATGAAAGTGTTTGCCGCCAAGCACTACAATTACGCCTAGAGAATTAGCACACTTACTCATCAACAATTCTGTTAAAATATCATCAACCCAAATCGCTCTAGAACTCGTTTTTTACTTCGGTTGCATTTTTTTCGGGGTTTACAAAAACTGCATTACTGGGGTTGCAGCTTTTCTATTTAAGTTGATGACAATACAATATATGAAACTTTCGTCCAACCCCTCTAAATTGTCTAATGATGGAGTGCAGCTTAATTTAATTTTGTTATCTTTCCAAATCCCCTCTTTTGAAATATTTTTTTATTCATGATTGATACAGATAAATCCTAATTTCTAAAAAAGAAAATTAAGAGTGCAGTGTTAATTTAAATTCTTAATTCTGCTGCTACACATAAATCATATATCTGTAGTGTGACAGGTAGATAGGTGGCATCGACAGAACACTCATTAGTCTAGTGAACGAGCCGGATGTTCAGCCAAATATCAAAATAGGGCGGTTGACCTCGAAGAACGTGTCGTCGTTTAGTAAAAAACTGTTTTTTTTTTAAGTTAAAATAAAATGTATCTAAATTTTAAAACAGAACATCAGAGTCTACAGTTTTTCAATAAACAAAAGGTTACCACTTTTTCGAAACAGAAAACAATTCTAACTTTCCTACAATCTTCGAGAAACCAACATACTTCTAATATTGAGATTTTTACTTCCCTCCTAAAAGGGAATCGCGAAAAAATACCCTTTTTACAGTTCTTCAGGTTTTAGGCTCCCTAGATGCCAAAAAACATTTTCTCAATTCCGTCGGTTTGTCTGTCTGTCGGCCTGTTCGCGGCATAGCTTGGTACCCGATTGACTTCAAATTCTGGTCAAAAATTAAAGGTTATATAGGGATGATCTAATAACATTTTGGTAAAAATCCAATATTGTGAAACAAAATATACAATTTACCTGAAATTTTGCACAAAAATCAAGGAATCAACTAGTAAAATTTTGCTACGAATCTAAGAGATTTAAAATAATTAAAAAATCAGCATGAAAAAACGACTTAATGGATTGATCTCGGTTTTTGTGCAAAAATTAATTGTGATACTAATTCAAGATGGCGGAACCAAGTGACGGTACAAATACAATTTTTGTAATTATGAAAAAATCACCTTCACTGGATGGGCGGGGTCCCTAGATGTCAAAAAACAAATTTTCTCAATTCCATCGGTCTGTCTGTAAGTTCACCGCATAGCTAAAACCTATACTTACCTGAATGACTTCAAATATTATCGGACTTAATTCCTGTACAAAATTTGTAATCAAACCAATAAGTAGTTTTTCCAGGTTGATTTTTTTAAATGTGTTATTAAGCTGCCATTGGATTCGCTACAAAATCTGACCAGTTCATTTGTAGGTAATACTTGATTTTGATGCAAAACTTGAGGTTAATTGGATAAGCAGTTCTTTAGTAATTTTATTACATCTCATTTTTACCAAATTGTCATCATTTCATCCCCACAAATGACCCTTAATTTTTGATCAAAATTTGAAGTCAGGCGGGTTAGTAGTCTACACCGCGAACAGACCGACAGGCAAGTAGACCGAGTAGTCCGAGAAAACACGTTTTCTCAATTCCGGAGAACGATTTTTTTACGATTATAATATCAAAGAAAATGATATACTACCAGGGAAGTTTCGGGTAAAGCGAATTTACCGATTTTTCAATTTTAATTTTAATATTTTTTATATATTTTCATCTTTTATAATAATAAAACTTTGGGAAGAAAATGGAATTTCACCGATTGTTTAAATATTTTATTAGAGCGTCATTTTATTTGGCCATCACCAAAATTTTACCAGTTTATTCCTGTACCTCACTCGATTCTCGTGCAAAATTTGAAGTCAGTTGAGTTAGTAGTTTTATTGATACTTATTGTTTAAACATTATATTAGGCTGCCATTTAGTTCCACCATAAGGGATTGAAACCAAAATGTTATCATTTATCTATGTCTTATTTAATTTTCTTAACGTTCTATTAGGTCGCCATTTTGTTCCACCATACCGGATTTTTACCAAAATGTTACCATGTCATCCCTCTACGAACTTCGGTCAATCGGATAAGTAGTTTTTTATCCATGCCGCGAACCGACAGACCGACCGGCGGAGTTGGGAAAACACGTTTTAGGAAAACGCATCTAGGTACCAGGCCCTAAAACGAGAAAATCTCGGATGATTTTTCACGATGACAATACTTCCTTTTTACGAAGGAAGTAATATTTTCAAAACTCAATTTTTTTAAATTTCTATCATCCTATACATGTGATATGAAATTACTCAATGTCAATCATATTTATTTTTCAAGCAAAAATTTTTATAAACCATACATTTTTGCCGAATAATTAAGAATAAAAAAGTTTTTCCTTTTGTTATCTAAATCCGTCGACATATTGTATAATATTGCTGTAAAAACCAGTGGCGGCTCGTCAGGGTAGGCCTCTGAGGCCGCGCCTCACCCCCAAAATAAAGGAAAAGAGAATTTTTTTATATAACTTTTTATCTATTACCAATTAGAAATATACTTTTTAACAGTTTTACAACATAATAACATTAAAAAAAAACAAAATATAATCCCATAATAAATATTTTAGAAAATAAATTCTGACCACATCAAAAAACCGACCGTGCAAACCCATTCCTAAAGAAAGTGCTCTCGAATGAGGCGAAATAATTTTAGCTTGGAAAGTTTCGACTTCTGACCTATTTATCAACGGCCGCCCGGCCGGTGCCGATGCCGGCGAGTCACCTGATTACGACAGAGCGGGATGGCGATTGCCGATGCACGCGTTTTCTATTGCATTCTTGAGGCGATAAATCTGTAGCTTGGATATGCTTTTATTGGTTATTTAAATCACATGACTAGCGAAATATTCCAACGGCTTCTTTTTACGTGGTGCGTGCGGCTGAGAAAGAAATAGGAAATAGATTGCGATAATCGCTGATTGAGGGCGTTCTGTCTTTTAAGGTGAATAAATACGCGTAAGTAAGTTTTTGTTTTGTTTTGATTTGGTAAGTTGGACCGTTCCATTTTTTGTATTTGCTTTTTGCTTTTGAAATGAATCATATTCACGACATTATTGCTTCATTAATTGAAACGCCTTTTTTAAGAAGAAGCGAAACTGAAAAGAAACAGATATTAGGTAGCCGTCCGACGCCGAAAATTTTAGCAATATTTAACGATAAGAGGCAAGGTAAAAAATATTCAAGAACTTTTCAAATATCTTGGTACGAAACTTATAGGTGGCTATGCGGAAGTATTTATAAAGAAAGCTTATATTGTTGGCCTTGTATTTTATTAGGTTGCGTCAAAAATAATTGGAGTTCATGGGGCGGATATTCGGATTTAAAAAATTTTTCACGAGCAGTAAAATCGCATGAAAGTTCAAGAGAGCATATTAAAAATTCGGTAGCACTTACAAGACTGGAGCAAAATAGGGCGACTATTGCGGATGCACTACAAGAAAATGCAAGTCTTAATAAAATTGTTTATAATGAAAATGTTGGAAAAAACCGTTTATTATTAAATTATTTAATTGATGTTACTATTACTTTGGGTAAACAGGACTTGGCATTTCGAGGTCATAATGAAACAACAGATTCTTTTAACCGTGGCAATTTTAAGGAAATATTTGCATGCTTAATAAAAAGAAATGCCGAACTTACTGAATATTGTGCTAAATTTAGTAATATTTTTACGGGACAATCTAAGACTATACAAAATGAACTAATTGGTTGCATACATGACTATATTCAAGAATATATAAAAAAAGAAATCAATGACACCGATTGTTGTTTTTTTGGCGTAATTGCGGATGATAGTACTGATATAACAGAAAAATCACAGTGTTCGATAACAGTTAGGTATGTGACCAACGGATCTTTAAAAGAAAGATTTTTAGGATTTTTTATGTTATTTTTTTTGTGTTATGGCAGGTGAAATAAATGGGCTTCAAACAAAAGTTAGATCTAGTGCTCCTTTAGCTATGTTTACTCATTGTTGCGCCCACAGATTAAATCTAGTTTTACAACAGGGAACAAAACTGATTACCCAAAGTCGTATATTTTTTGCCACTTTATTAGGAATACCAAATTATTTCCACCAATCACCAAAACGGTCTTTTGTGCTTAATCAGATAGTAGGTAAAAGAATTCCGCGAGCTGTAGAAACGCGATGGTATACACGGTCTAAAATTTTAAACTTAGTGGCTAATGAATGGGACAATTTAATTATAGTATTTGAAACTATTATTAATGACTTAAGTTCTGGAACAGAATCTATTAATGGTGCAAAAGGATTTCTAAAGCATTTTAATGATTTCGAATTTTGCCTTTTAACGCATATTTATAAACAAATTTTTAGTTGCACTGATGTACTGTTTCAAATATTACAGTTAAAGCATTTAGATATAAATTACTGCATTTCGCAAATAAACCTTGCCAAGCAACGAATTATTGAATTTAGAAACAAGAACTTTTCAATATTGCTAAAAAAGCCACTAATCTGCCAACTAACACACGTCGAGGGCAATGTTCTAGCGACTTTGATATTTTTACTAAATATAAAATATTATATTTCGAAATAATAGATTGTATAATTCTTCAAATAGGGACGCGGTTTGAAAATTTAAATAATTTAAATTTCTTTGCTTTAGTCGATTGCACAAAATATTCGGAATATGTTAAATGCTTTCCAGACGACTTATTAAATAATTTATTAAAAAATTATCCAAACATTTTTGACAGAGATAGATTAAAGAATGAGCTTTCTGTATTGTATAGGGATGAACAATTTTCAAATTTAGATGTCGAAAAAAGTCTAGCTTTGTTATTTAAAGATTTTAAAGCAATTTTTGCAAAAGCATATAAGCTTTTTAATTTAGTTTTAACTATTCCCGCAACAAATGTATCGGCCGAACGAAATTTTTCATGTCTTAAACGGATCAAAACCTACCTAAGAAACACAATGACACAAGAACGGCTTTCGGGTTTAGCAATGATGTCAATAGAGCAGGAATTACTGTCAGAACTTAGTGAAGACCAAAACTTTTACGACCAAATTATAGATAAATTTGCAACCTTAAAAGACAGACGTATAGATTTAATGTACAAAAAGTAGTTTTTTTAATCTTATTTCATACAACTATTTATTTTAAGTTTTAATAAACTAAATTATGTTTTTATTATCGCAATCACCGCTATATTTTAGTGATAGGTGTACATATTTTACTTGTTTTGTTTACTTTTTATTTACTTTTTTTAGAGTTTATTTTTTTAGTTTTTAATGGTTTAGTAGGGCTATTGGCGATGACCACCATTAAAAAAAAAGGTCAACGCGTCGCAGAATAATACCTCACGGGTGACGTGGAAATTTATTCACATTTAAACAAAATTAACCTCATGTAGCCTCACCCTTCAATATACTCACGAGCCGCCACTGGTAAAAACAACTTATTCAGTTTCTATTAAGTGTGCTAAGGTTAGGTTTGGATCAGTTGCGGCTCTTCCATAGGGTCATTTGGTCAATGACCCCCAAAAATATTTCAGAAAATAAATTATATTCGTTTAACCGTCCCTCCTAATAGTTGTAATAAAACGCTAACCTTGGGAAAAGTTAAATACGCTACACTATTAGCCGCGCGCGATGGTTCGAATGGTCTCGTTGTGTTCCTTAGGCATAATAAAATACGCTATACTAAGCTAGGCTGGGCAGTCCAAATTGTCCTGATTACCTTAAAGCTTAACGAAAGTACCGAAGATTTCACAGCTATCGAGCGGCAGCCAAACGTGATAGCAAACGGAATATGAAATTGAGATTTGGATCATCAGCTGGTATCTTCTCATAATTCGATCGATCGGTCGCGGCATCACGTCGGCATGCGGAAGTTCAATTTTTCAGAGGTCGCGCGGTCGATATTGTTTCGGACGTTTTTAATCGATGAAAATTGATTTATATATTGTTTTTTGTAATATATATTTTTTTATTTTTATGAAACATGTGTGAATTGGAAATATAGAGGAAATAAAATGTTGGTAGTGACTAGTGCAAAAAAATAAACAACTAAAAAGTGCTTACGAACTTAATTTTGCAAAAATAACAAATTTCAATGATCTATGTTTGAGTTGTGAATGTAGACGAAATAAAATGTCGGTAGTGCAAAAAATTAAACAACTAAAGAGTGCTAACGAATTTAATTTTGAGAAAATATCCGAATTCAAGGTAAGTGGTCGCAATTTGCCAGAACTTAGTATACGACAAACTAGTAAAGACACAAATAAAGAGGTTCATCGAAACTTCGCAAAATTATGTACGATTTAGCTAAATGGATATGTGGTTGTGAAGTCTGTAACTCATTTTACTCTTATGTTTGTTTGTTGTTTTCTAAGGACTCAAGGTGCAAAACCGGTGTTAAAGACTTAACACGCTTAAAAGAAAAAATAAGAAAACATGCGTTTTTTGCAGATCACATGAAATGTTCGGTGAACTATGCTACCGTCGGAAGTGTTGATATTCGCACTCAGCTAGACACAGCTTATCGAAAATCCCTTTTTATTTTTATTTAGATTTTAATGAAAATATATCCAAAAGTCGTGATATTTTAAACAAAATTATAGATTGTGTAAAATTATGTGGGGAACTCGAGCTGGCACTTCGTAGCCATGATGAAACAGCTTTGTCTGAAAATCCAGGGGTTTTTCGAGGGCTTATAAATTTTGTTGAGGAGTTAGACTATCCGCTTTAGAAGTATCGGGAAATCGTTTATAAAAGGAATGTGCGTGCAATTTTAATGAACGTGTCATTCAGCATTTTTCCAATTCTAAAGAACGAATAGTAGACCTGAATTTCAAGAGAATTTAAAGATAAGACATTTATTTTTATTTTAAGTATGCCTATTTTTAAATTTGTTATTGATCTCCCAATATAATTCACCACGAGCCGCCACTGGTTTGGATACTTTTAGATCTATTTAATTTGTTTATTGTAACTCTTGGAAAAGGCTTAATCAGGATGTAAAAAATATATTAAATTCGAAAACTGCAAAAGTTCTTCTTAACTTTTCATTTATTTTCGTAAAATGATTCACAAGCCACTAACAGCAGATTCAGTCGAAAGTAGTAATTTAACTAAAATATTTTAAATCACTAAAATTTGCAAAAATAAAATAAATTTGTAAATCCATAAAATACTTTAAATTAACTTGGCAAGGCAATATTGAACTCGCCATGTTATTGTCAAGCGTCAAAATTTCTTCGCAACCGCAAATAAAACCTATTAATTTTATTCATTTTTTATTTCAAAACTGAGCTGCTAATCGCCATTGTTTTGTTTTTTAACAGGTACAGTCAGCGTTGCCATACGTCCCGATTTTTGATCTTAATAAAAATGTCCAACGTGGGATGATGAAAACCCCGATTTAAAAAAAATTGTAGTAAACTGTAGTTTTTACACAAATCCTTTTCTAGCATGGAAAAAGAGGTGCAGACAACATTCTCAGTTCCTCAATTACTTTCCCCAAGCTTTTAGTGAGAGCAGAATATCAATGTCTCGATATACATCGTGCAATGCCACGACCAAAATATGGGAAATTTGAATTAAAAAGTAATGTCCGGAAATGTTATGTGTAGCCTGAGGATAATTATGCATTTAAAAATCTAAAAATATGCATGCAAATATGCTCCGAAACAAGGGAAAATATGCACTTAAAAATTTATTATCGGATCAAAAAAAGAGAAATAAAAGTATCCTTAAGTCGCTATTTTTACCAGTAATTATTACATTAATACAACTATACAGGGTGTTAATTAATGCCGTGGGCATATTTCAGGGGGTGATAGTACCCGACAAAATAGGAAAAAAATGCCAATATACACATGGTCAAAATATACAGGAAAAAAATTTTTTTTTCCAGTTCCTTCTGAGACAATTAGTTCAAATTTAGAACATGTATTATTTTTAAGAACCTATACGATAAAATATCAAAATCGTGGATAGTAGCATACAGGGTGTTCCATTTTTTTGCACCACCTACAAGTTTATCTTGCGGAACTTTTTTTTGGAGCACCCTTTATGAATTCTGATATAAAATTTAAACTCTTTGTTCATTTCTTTAGCTCTTTCGTATTATGCATTATTCTCGTATCTATCACAGTTTTTGACTTATTTGTAATAATCGATGTATTGCATTGATGGCACGTCGTCGGCGAAATTAAACAAAACATTAAGAAACGGGTTTTATTTTAAATCAACCGACATGATAATGAACAATCAGATAAAATTATTACGCTTCAATTAATTAATTAAATACAACAAAATTATAAAAGTTTTTGAAAATGTCCGCCTTTTACTAGAATCAAGTCTTCGCCTCATGGACTCAAATATGTCAAATATTCCAGGAGTATTGCGAATGATGTCGCATGAAGCTATTATTCTGTTTCTTAAATCTTCTTCTGTCTGGATTGGAGTCTGATACACCAATGTTTTCAGGTGTCCCCAGAAAAAGAAATCCGGGCTATTCAGATCTGGAGATCTAGGGGACCAAGGCTGAGGTCCCCCTCGCCCTATCCAACGGTTGTTAAAATTATTATTTAGGAACTCCCTCACCTCTATGCTGAAATGTGCTGGTGCACCATCCTGCATGAACCACATTTGATTTCTAAGAAGAATCCGTTTAGCCTTGCTGGCAGGAAAAATGGACTTATCAAATAATTTCCAATAATGCCGGCCCACACATTTACTTAAAATTGTTGCTGGAAATTATTTTCATGTCTAGAATGCGGATTCTCTTCTGCCCACAAATGATTGTTATGAAAATTACGTATGGCATTCCTAGAAAAATTTGCCTCATCGCTAAATAAAATCGTGTTTCCAAATAATGGATTTTGGCTAACATTTGTAAGAACCACTAGCAAAAATTTAAATGGAGTGGAAAGTCACGTGGGAGAAGAGCTTGAACCCTTTGTATGTGGTAAGGATACATTAAGTTGTCTAATAAAAGTTTCCATACAAGCACAAATGAAATGTTAAGTGTTGCTGCAATTTTTCTCGTACTGGTAGCAGGATCATTTTCTACTCCATTCAGGACTGCTTCTTCGACTTCAGGAGTCCTAACCGTTCTATTTGCTCCTGCTAAATGAGTAGATTTCTTGAATGATCTATTTTTATATAGCCGATTATGTACTTTTGCAAATGTTTGTCTATTAGGCACCATGCGATTTGGATATTTCTGTTCAAGAGTCGTCTGGCTTCATAACAATTGCCGTTGGCAAGTCCATAAATGAAATGAATTTCTGCATATTCTCGATTTGTGGATTCAACCATCATTAAACAACTCGAAACAACTACGGAAACCTCAAACAAAAAAATATTTCTTACAAAATGTCAGATTAAAGAACAGAATTAACAAATGACCTGCCTCAGCCTACTACCTTGTTTCCAGTTTCTTTATTTAGCCTACACTTAATTTGCATCTATGGCAATTATTGCAAATAAGTCGAAAACTGAGATAGATACGAGAATAATGCAAAATACGAAAGAACTAAAGAAATGAACAAAGAGTTTAAATTTTATACCAGAATTTATACAGGATGCTGCAAAAAAAATTCCGCAAGATAAACTTGTAGGTAGTGCAAAAAAATGTAACACCCTGTATACTACCATCCACGATTTTAATATTTTATCGTAGAGGTTCTTAAAAATAATACATATTCTAAATTTGAACTAATTGTCTGAGAAGGAACTGGAAAAAAACGCAAAAAACGAGAAAAAAATTGAAACTTTATCACCCTGTATAACGAAAATGGTGCGTTTTTGACCATGTATATATATTGGTATTTTTTTTCCTATTTTGTCGCGTACTATCACTCCTTGAAATATATCCACGACATTAATTAACACCCTGTATAACAAAAGTATTTTTTTTAAATAAAATTTTAATATATAGCTAACTAAACAAACAACTAAAGAATAAACCTGTTTAAATATTATTGCTTACGCTATTCACCAAGTTGCGATTACATTTTATAACTATATGATGTAACGAATTATCAAGTTCAAATTTTCTTCTATTATCTGACAATAGTACTTTATACTCAGAAAATACTCGTTCAACATCACAAGATACAATTGGAACATATTCAAACAAATTCAAATCACTGTTAAAAATTGTTCAATATCTGGATTCAACGTCTCTTTATTGTCCAAAACTGCACTAATATTTTTCAATTTTTGTAACCAATATTTTTTTGTAAAACCGTAGCTAATTTTTGAGAAATTACTTTATTTTTAGTGTTAGTTATAGTTTCACTCACTTTTTCTATCATTTCTACGCTTTTTGACAAAGAAAGTCCTTTCATCTCCAATTTTTTTATAGTGTAAGAAAAGCAAGAAAAATTGTTTTTAATGTAAATTAAATCCTCACGTACATCTTCTTTGCGCAAAACGTTTTGTGCTTCTTGTATAGAATGTGAGTATTCAGCATTAAATTGGTTTTTTATTGCCTCGAAAGGTTCTGCGTAATAAAAGGGCAGCGTTTATCTAAGTTCTCCATCTAGTTACAATTGGTGATGGGGGCAGGAATACTTTCTTCACCGAGGAAATCAGATCGTTCACTCGTGGATAAAAAGCACGAACTTGTTCTGCAACTCGATGAAGTCCATGGGCAAGACATCTGGCATGTAGCATTTTAGGGTACAATATTTGTAGACCACTCATTGCTTTACATATGCATGGAGCAACGTCTGTAATTGCCACTAACACTCTATCATATTTAATACCACCGGGTCATAAAAGAATGAGAGAGTCGTTGAAAAATCCAGCAACAGTTGAATGATTTACTTTGTCTAAGGTCTTCATTGTAAGTAAATATGATTTATCCCTTCTTCTACACCCAACACACCAAAAACAAAATTAGCCACACATCTCTGTTCCACATCAGTTGTTTCATCTAGACATACCCATATACTTTTATCTTCTACTTTTTCCCACAATTCGGTAACTGTCTTATTGTACAAATCTGGAACATAGTTTTTCCTTAACGTGGATTCATGAGGAACTGATGTCTTTGTGTACTGCTCTAAAAATGACTTCAGGGCAGGATTACTTATTCAGTGGAATATCCGCACTAATAAACGCCTTGCACAAATCCTCATTGAACTTTAATCGTTTGGGTCCCGGTCCTGGTGAAAATGCTATGATGATTAAAACTTGTTCCTATGTGTTGTGTCACGTGGAATTTCTTGTTCGCAGTAACAGGAACATCACAATATTTACAAAACAGCACAAAACCGTCAGTCGTAAAATTAGGAAAATCTTTCATGAATTAATACCGCATTTAATGAATGCTTTAACTTATTTAATGAACACTTTAACTAATTAATTAAATTAATAATTAACTAATTATTAACGTAAACTAAACTGAATTGAAATATTATTTCTAACATTCTTAAAACGTGCGTATTTATGATTGTATATCCGTGGTAAATCCGTAGTTTTTAAAGCACAGATGTTTTATTGGGTACCTATAACAATTTTAAGAAAGGATGGGTAAAAGCCTTGGCCTGCCAGGAAGTAGACATTTTTTATTATTTTATTATTATGGATTATATTTGAAATACATCAAATTTCTCTTAGGAAATAAAAATATATTCAGAAAAATTAGAATATATGCATTTTTCCTGTAATAACTGCAAAATATGCTTTTAAATACAAAAATTGCCAAAATATGCATTTGCATATGCTTTCATGCAAATGCATATATATCCTAAGACTACATAACATAAATCCTGAATTGTTAGTTAGTTGTATTTAACCACCAGTTGATCGAGAACTGTTCGTATTTGAGAAATTAGAGAGTTTTGAGCAACATGTCGTTAGTTTGTGTAAATAAATCGGATCATTTTTGTTATATATGCGGTGAAGTGACTTTTGTGAAACAAAAACGTACTCCTAAACCTTTAATTTTTGTATTTTGGCTGCAAGGTTCGAGACCAGGATAAAAATCGGGCTCCCCATGTTTGTGTACTGCTCTAAAAATGACTTCAGGACAGGATTACTTAATTTATTCAGTGGAATATCCGCACTAATAGACGCCTTGCACAAATCCTCATTGAACTTTGATCATTTGGGTCCCGGTCCTGGTGAAAATGCTGTGGTGATTAAAACTTGTTTCTGAGCACACTTTTTGCTTTTTGGATCTGATGCTTTACAGTTCCTAAATGTTGTGTCACTTGGAGTTTCTTATTCACAGTAACAGGAACATCACAATATTTACAAAACAGCACAAAACCGTCAGTCGTAAAATCAGGAAACTCTTTCACAAATTGATTTAATACCGCACTTAATGAACGCTTTTCTTTCGGCATATTGTATAATGTTCACGCCGCAATGTGTAAACTAATCTGAATTGAAAAATTATTTCTAACATTCTTAAAACGCGCGTATTTATGATTGTAAATCCGTGGTGAGTCCATAGTTTTTATATCACAGATGTTTTATTGGGTACCTACAACAATTTTAAGAAAGGATGGGTAAAACCCTTGGCCTGCCAGCAACTAGACATTTTTTATTATTTTATTAAAGTGCGGGACACAAAAGAAAACCGGACGGAGTCAATCGGTTTAGGAAGGTCGGCCAAGAAATCTCTTTAAACCAGTGGTGTCCCGTCGTTCTTTAAATAATATGGTACTCCTTTTTGACTATACGCACTTCAGATAGTTAATAATGTAACTATGTTTAATGAACCTTTATCTATATTTGTCTGTTTTCTTTCGTGTACCGCACTTCTATATCTTTTTTATGTTGCAAAAACGGCGAACTTTCGAATTTTAAAATGATTTAATTTTGATTTTTCTTGATCGATTTACCTATAAATATATTTTTTCATGAGTTCTGTCATTAAAGGTTCCCGGGCTACTGCCTACGTCTACTATTATTGGACCACCCAGTATAGTGATACACGATTTACAAATCCATATTTTACAAGGGCAGCCAACATCAGATCCAGTGAACGAGATTTATCAAAATTTTAATTTATGCAGTTCGACTTTGGGCCACTCGGGTATGCCAAAAGTGGCCGTCTGTCTCCGTTTGTCATATTACTTTATACAGGGGCCGTCATTGTGAAGTACTATACAGGGCGTTTCCTAATTGCGTTCTGATGTTAAAGGGGGTGCTTTTATGTCCTAAAAGTCTTAACTTTCGAGATACAAGATGGTAAAGTTTAAAAAGAAAAATTTTTTTTTCATCCCAATTCTGATGCTATTGTAGATAACTGCATGAAATTTGATACACGTCTTCTATACATTAAGGAGCATACGGATTTACCCAGGTTAATTACATATGTACGCCACTGGTGATTGTTAATAAAAAATGTCCTTTTATGAATAAAAGACGTGTATCAAAAGTATCAGTTATTTATCTATAATAGCATCAAAATTAGGATTTAAAAAAAATGTTTTTTTGAAACCCTGTATCTCCAAAGTTAAGACTTTTAGGTACATATTAAACTTTTTATTTAAAAAGGTCCAAGAAACGCCCCCCTTTAACATTAGCACGCAATTAGGAAACGCCCTGTATAGTACTTCACAATGACGCCTCTGTACAAATATGACAGACAGAGACAAACGGTCACTTTTGGCATACCCGAATAGCCCAAAATCGAACTGCATAAGTTAAAATTTTGATGAAATCTTGTTCACTGGAATCAGTGCTGGCTCCCCTACTATAACTACAATTATGTGTTAATTTTGGAAAAATATGAGTTCTGTAGTTTTTCAAATATTAATTGCAATATTAGATATTTTTTTGACACCCGGTATTGAACAGAAAATTAATTATTTTGAAGCAGTTTATTGACAGCTACTTTATGAACAATTTTACAAAATATATGAAAAAAAAAGCCATTTTTGAGGTTGACGGCTGTGATTCTAATGGTCCGGTTCCTTCTAAATCGTTGTCTTCCTCTGAAAATGATGAGGTTTCGTCGTCTTTACTTGAAGATCCCAGTGTGATAACTAAATCATCAATAACCGTTTCAATTTTGCTATCTACTTCCCAGTATTTATCTTTAATAGAACGAACATCTTTACATACGATTTCCAATTTTCAGCCGATTTTGAATCAATCGGTTCTAATGTTATTTTATTTAAATCTTTAATTGAAAGTTCACCGGTGTTGCGCTCTCGAATATATTTTTTTACTCCTGCCCATGCAAGTTCAATAGAGTTGAGGTCGCACATTATGGAGGCAGCCTTAAAGGTTACGTAAAAGACCGTCAATTTTATACTTTTTTTCTCTAGGCTTGTCGGCTGATATTACTTCATATAATTGATATTTTCTCCATGTTGGATCACATAAAAGATTGTTCGATTTAAGCCACGATATCATATGAGCTTTTGTAGAGTATTTAGTTGGCACTTTACCTTCTACGTGAGAATGATAAGACGCATTATCCATTACCACGACTGATTTGGGGGCAATGTTAGGTAGAAGCTTCTCAAGCAACCACTTTTCAAAATTATCTCTATTCATCTGTCCATGATAGTCTCCAGTTGTTAGTCCCGAGCGAAAAACTAAAGCAGCACCTGGAACAAATCCGGCTTCCGAACCAGCATGAACTATAATAAAGCGACTACTAGAGGGGATTCCCTGAACAGCACCTGTAACACTTTCACTTTGCCAGCATTTGTTCACTGTCATATCATTATCTACCCAGGTTTCGTCTAGATACACAATATTGCGTCCTTCTTGCCTATATTGCTTTACAGTTGATAGATATTTCACCCGCCACACATAGGGGCCAATGATGTAAAAAGTTTGCAAAAAATATTTAATTCTGGTTTTGTATTTTAGGTTAGTTAAATATCTATATTAGATGGTAATTTGACTCTTAGATACAATAAAATTGGATTTAAATATACAGGGTGTTCATTCTAAAACGTATACATTGGATATTGGATTTCTCAAAATTTTAATTTAAAAATGATCGCCCAAATTTGTAAAAAATATATCAAGGACAACTTTTAAAGCCAAAGATGCTTCTCTACCTTTAACCCTCTGCCCCTAGGATCCAACCCCTTAAAACTCCTTAATTGATAGAAGGTCGAGGTCGGTCGTGCGGTATCTCATTTTAAAGGTCATTTCACTTATATTATGACTGTGAAGTTTTTACTGTCATCCCCTTTAATATGATACTGTGGATACTTAGTTATTTTATTAGCTTAAATCCAGCAAATTGTCATATTAAACAGAATCACAGCAAAAACTATAATATCAGGTCGAAAGTCCTTTAAAATGTGGTATCACATGACATATGACCGGAAACCCCCTTCCTATATTAGGAGGGTAGCTCTTGGTGGCAGGAGATAAATGAGGTAGAAACAATGTTTAGGTTTCAATATTACAAATGTATTTTATAGCAAAAAGTCCCTACCAATTTTTAAATACAGGGTATAATACCATTAGTATATTAAGATATAAAACTTACAGTTATACAAAAAATATGCAAAGCAAAACCCGCATGAACCGCACTGGTCAGAATAATTGAATTCTTGATGCATCAAAAAATACGTATTAATGCCTAAAATACATGACCCAAATTTCATACAGATATCTACAGTAGTGACAAAGTTATTGTAAAAAAAGTATTTATTTTTTAAAACTTTGACACCCTGTATCTAAAAAGTTAAGGCGTTTAGGACATACGTTCATATGAACTTTTTTTCTTAAAATGAGCCCAAGAATCACCCCCTTTATTATTAGCATGTTATTCTGAAACACCCTGTATTACTACAAGTAAAAAAAAAAAAAAAATGTTGAATCCACTAAAAAAACTTCAAAATCACAAAATATCATGGGCCAAATGATATAATTTTATTTTGTTGATGAAGATAAAGCTGGAGTTAAACGTATCAAGTAGCTAAAGCAGGTTACTAAATCAAGTAACTAAATTTAGTTACTTGTATGGTGTAAACTGCTTGATTTGGTACGATTTAGTACTTGCGCTGCTGTTCACACCATACAAGCAACTAAATTTAGTTACTTGATTTAGTAACCTGCTTTAACTACTTGATACGTGTAACCTTAGCTATAAATTAAATATTTAACTTGCGTACATTCTGAGAAGAGATGTGTATTTTATGATTTTTAAATATGCGTGTGTGTAAAATCTGTAAAATTCACACCTCATTTCAGATTTGGTAAGACCAAAATAGCACTGAAAGAGCAATTCATTGTACGCTTGTTAAATATGATACTATTAATCAATCTTCATCGTTATCTGAAGATTCTTCATCGCTCCCTTCATCATTATGGATCATATCCTCAGATGAAAAATTGAAGTCAGGACACTCTAGTAAATTTAACACATCTGGATCAAAAAGGGATTTGCGTTTTAACGGTTGATGCATACTACTTATCAGGGGATCCGATGAAATTAAAAGACGATGTAAAATATCTTCATTTGATTTTTCACGAGAAATTCTACGTGAAAAACCCTCTCTATATCTTTTAAACATTTTGTTATTAGCTTCCTGAGCTTCTTCGCTCAACTGCTCTATGGGCAACACCGCTTTTTCAATAATAATTGGCCCATGAATTAATACTTTGTGAACAGTAGGGGGCATACAGTACCATGGGTACTTTTCCACAAACAAATTTGCTGTTTCCAAAGCATAATCCTTAAATTTAAGTATATTTATATCAAACCCACTAGAAATTGTATTTAAAATTGTGCCAAATCTCTTTAAAATATGAATATCTAAACCTGTTATTTTAGCCGATTCATCTGAATTTTGAAAAAACCGCCTAGCGGTGTTCCCGTCATTGCTATTCCCAAACCCTGGTTTGGGTTTATCAATGATTAGTCCTAGTTTAGCCCTAAATTCTCTACATATTTTGCTTTTAGTGGATTCAACAATTTTTTTGTCTTCTCCCCCGAGCTTGCCATTTTTTCAACGGTAATTTATAGGCTACTTTTAGTAGACTTTCCATGAATCGAATCCATGCATGAAGAGTTGAAATGCCAAATTGTAATCTGGATTCGTCTACTAGCACCGTGGTTTCCATGCACTTTTGGATGTTATTAAAGTTCGTTGACGTTAAGCCACACAGATAGCATCTCATGGTTGAAGCCGTATCTGTCAATGAATTGCAGATTTTGCCGTCAACCATTGTAAACAAAAGTTTATGTTTTATTTTAATTAGGCAACCATTGATTTCACATACTGTCGGTACCAAGTTACGAATTTGAACTTCAATATGATCGCGTTCCTTTTTAGCTAATTCCGTTGTTTCGTGTGCAAACTGAAATTTTATTGGACGGCAATATCTCGTCGATGAAGGTCGTGGGTTACTCCAATATACAATTTGTTGGCCTACTGGGCTTTCAGGATCACCATGTATAAGTCGCAAAGGTACTAATGACGACAAAAAAATACTTGCATCATTGGCGTCTCCACTTGCAAATACTTGCTTGTATTCGGAATGACCGGATGATCCATCAAACCCCCATTTATATATTAAAAACAGTTCACTTATTTTTTTTCATTTTTAAAAACTATGTTTTGCGCTTGCATTAGGCGAGATGCTGTATTATCAAGCAGTGCTTGAAGTTTAATTTCGGCTGTTAAGTCACTTATTGATATAAATTCTGTGTCAGGATAACAACGTTTTTTAGCATTTTGTATTATTTTGTAAGAAGGAAAACGTTGCTTGTCTTTGCTCCGTATTATATTATACTGCTGCCTTGTAAGTTGAGCATCTACAAATGTAGATAAAGCTTCCTAGGGAGAAAGCTGGACAATATTCTTAAAATTATTCATTTTTTTATAAGCTGTTGTGTAGCAAACCGCACGTTTGGGTGATGATGTTACTTCTTTAAGTAATTTAGATGCATGACTTGCCCCCGAAGACCGTAAACTCATTTGTGCTGCATAACATAATTCTTCTGTAGATTTTAAAGACCTCAAATGTTCTGTTTATTGTCTCTTAGTCCTCTCTGAGCGTCTTGAAATTTAATGTTAGGTCTTCCTTTTTTTTTTAGATGAATCGCAGACTTCATAATTCGGAAAACTGATGGATGATTCTAGCCAATCAACGTTTTTATCCAAAAATCTTTGCTTTTGTCTTTGAGAACTACGCCATCTTTTCTTAAAATCAGAAATAAAATGCGACATTTTAGTGCGTAAATCGGCCTCCTTGACTTTAGGACATTTAGTTCGGGTTCGCAAGTATTTTTTTAGAAATAATACTTTATCTTCTAATTTATCAAAACCAGACTCATTCATCTTCTCAAATAAAAATTTTCTAGTTAAGAAAATGTCAGTATTACCAGACCCTAAAAGAAACAGAAGATCTCTATTTCAAAACTGCATTTAAATAAACAGGAAAAAATATGGCTGTCGGAAATTTATTGTAAAGAAATCTATTTTATATAATGTATTTTTTAAGCAACCATATAAAAATTATTTGGGGATGAAAAGTTGTATTTTTAGTTGCTCAATTTGAAAAAAATATATATGTTACATAAAAAGTCTGTGACGTACATTTGTTGTCAATAATATTCAATTCAGTAGGCTGCCCTCTGGGACGCCACTGGACTTATGTAATAATATTAAGTCCAGTTAATGCTAATTTAGCCTCTTATCACTGTAATAACAATGCAGAACTTAGACAAAATCTGCCAAAGGCTGTTTAAAATAATCATGAAAAACGTTATTTTTAATTTAACACCCTGTAAGGTATATCGAAAATTACATAATGCAAGACTTTATTTAAACTTGCACAAGTTTATAACTAAAAGTTGAATATATAAAAAAGCAATGAAAATTGGACAGACATAGTATATATTATTTTAACGTTTAGTGTGGTATCCTTTATTAAGTAGATTTCTTATAACTTGGTGTAGTTTTCAGCGTGTAATTCAAAAAGGCGCAAATTTGCGCAAGATTTTTCTCTACTAGTTTAAATATTACTCTTTTATGTATATAATAATGCTACAAAAAATGCTCGGACTGCAACCTATGGATACTAAAACTTTACACATTTAAATAAAAAATTATGAAAAACAATAAATTTGGCGGCCATTTTAAGTATGTGATTTTAACTAACTCAACTACAATTAAATAGTGCCCTTTACCTAAAAACGAGAAACTTACCTCTTGGTAATGAATTCATATCACTAAGTAATTGAAAACACTTCAATGCTAATAAATATACATAAAAAATACCAACTATTACAAAAATTGCTTGTGTCAATAATAAATCTACCGTTTCCAGGGATAATATTTGACAGCTTGCCATGGCCTACCATGTCGTTTTTCGGATTAATAAAAATTGATGTCGGGTAGCCCGTATATTCTTTTAATGATTTTTACATATCAATATATCAATGTGAAGCTTTGCGTATTCTTCATTTTTGCCAGGTTTTGACCTTATTGGCCCCTATGTGCGCCAGTGAAAAATATTTGGTCTCTCAATGAGCAATTTTCGTTTATTTTGGCACTTGCGCCAAACAAAACCATTTGATCGTAAAAGCAGATTTAAGAAGTAGAACATGAGCGATCATTATGTTCTCTTTGAATTTTTCTTACACTACTTTCCGAAACACCAGTGTAAAATTCAGCGCTTTGTGTTCGATTTTGAATTGAAATAGTCAAACTATTATTTTCAGCTTCTGTAGTACAGGCCTCTATAACGCTTGCAATAACTTCACGTGCACCGCTTCGAATTGTTTTTCTTCTTTTGCTCGCCATCGTTACTTCGAAATAATAATTCAAATTCAACGCAACGCATTTATATAGAAATGAAAACAAATGCTCGAAATGTATAGGCGCCACTGGAAATAGGAGACTCTAGGCACATCCCAATTACAAGTGGACCAGTGCGAAATTTACTAAATCCTCGATTAATTTTCTGTACCGCTTAGTGGCAAACTATTACAACAAATAAAATAACATAAAATTTATTTGCATACACAAATTTTACTTTTCCGCTTGCTTAAGACTATGAACCTTTCTTTTAAGGACCGTCCGGTTTTCTATCGTGTCCCGCACTTTATTATGGATTATATTTGAAATACAACAAATTTGTCTTGGGAAATAAAAATATATTTATAAAAATTGCCAAAATATGCATTTGCATATGCTTTCATGCAAATGGATTTATATCCTAAGCCTAGTTATGAGTTTTCAGAAATCATACGAAATTATCCGATATATTCAGAAATTAAAGGAACGTATCAGAAATGTTGAGAAATTTTAGCAAATTATTCAGAAATTACTTGACAAATTATGAGAAATTTTAAGTTTTTTTGTGATACTTTCGGAAATTGGGTATAGGTCTAGAAATTTTTAACCCCTGAGCCCCTTTAATAAAAATTATTCAAAATAATGAACGTTCTATGAGTTTTTTAACATTTGATTTAAATAATGTTACACTCTGTATTTTTTTACTTTTGTATTCCAGGTGTTTCGAAAGGAATAAGTAACTTATATTTTTTATTTTTTGGCGTAAATTTTGGTTAGGTATTAAATATTTTAAATAGTCTTGTTTGCGGATAATAAATTATGAGAAAAATATATTTAAAAAATATGTATTTATATAATTTTTATAGTATCCCGATTTTTTAAACAAAATCCCGATTTTCTTGTGACTGATCTGTTATGTTTTAAGGGACACTTCTTACTTCTAACAAATCTTTACTCTTACTGTGTCTACTGACTTAATTCTACTGACAATATAGTACTGACATAATGACTGACCTGCCCCATACTGACTACCTAGAACTTATTTTTATATGAATTGCCTAATTTGAGATGCAGTGGCGTATCTGTAAAATTGATTAAAAAAGGTGTCTATAAAAGTAATTTGGGGAGTATTTGCTACGCCACTGCTTACTGTACTACAATGGTTTCTTTTAACGTTTTTATAGCTGAACCTTCCCAAGCTTTATCGACATAGTGTAAATGAGTTTATGATAGGTTTTTTCGGGTATAATAATATTTGGGGCGGAAGAACGTGCATAAAATAGAATTTGAAGTAGAATTTAAAATACATATTGTTTACTTAGAATTTCCCTTGCAATAAACGACCATTAAAGCAGCTTTTGTCGGAAGGTTCCGCCGAAATATAATGTATGTCTAAATATTGCATTTACGTGTCAAACTATCTCTAGACTAATGAATATATAATACTTAAGACTATTCACAAATAAAATGACTATTAAATAATGGGGTCACAACACCTCCCCCCTAAATGAGAGATTTTATAATAATGAAATTGTTAGAAAATTTCGTTCCTGAGTTAAAATATAAATTATGATACAAAATATACATCCTTGTAATTGATACTAATATTTAACAAAAGTATTATGTTCGAAATGATTTTACAAAATTTGCTATGAACTATGTTCTTATTCTATATTATACTAACCTATATAATACTGAAAACTGTTTTTTAGATTCTACTAAAGAAATTTATTACTTATAATAAAACATAATATTATTACTTATCTA
Source organism: Kuschelorhynchus macadamiae (assembly GCA_030620095.1). Classification (NCBI taxonomy): domain Eukaryota; kingdom Metazoa; phylum Arthropoda; class Insecta; order Coleoptera; family Curculionidae; genus Kuschelorhynchus; species Kuschelorhynchus macadamiae. Next base: position 1,238,856 of record JAUTXW010000007.1, on the reverse strand, counting down.
ATTGATCGTCTTGAGGACGTGTGACCAATAGCTCTGCGAGGCGTGTATGATATACCTGGTTGATCGTCCTCAGGGTGATCATCATTATTAATTCTATTAGAAGTTTCACTAGTATACTGAGCTATATATCTATTACTTCTCGGGGATGGTTCAATGGTTTGATTTATCCTTACGCAAATATTTGGTATTATTCCACAACAGGAAGTTTTTCTTATACATTTTGAATATATTTTGTAAACAATAAGTAATAATACAACAACAGATACAATGTAAGCTAAAACAGAACCAGAAATATTATATGTTGACAAAAAATTTTTTTTTTCAAGATTTTCTGTTAGCTTTTCTTTGTCGTCTAGTTTATGGCTAGCAATGTTCAGTTCAGGAATGTGCTTTGAAAGAGTCTTATAATTTTCGTTTATTAAAATTTATGTCAGGTTAATGTTATTATTTTTTCACAACAGTCCTCACTAATTTCTAATGGCGGAACAAACTCACTAAATATTTTCGACTGAAAGGCATTACCGTGAGGCACGAGCATCGTTGAAACACTATACGCTTTACACTGTTTTCCTATGGCGACACTGCCGCAATTTTTTAAAATAACGTCTACTGGTTTATTTTGATTAATACATGAAATGGTTAATGATTCAAGGCAAGGCACTGCAAACAGCCAAGTATTAGTTGTAAGTACCTGAATAAAGATACCTCTATTAGAATTTAATATGTTTTTCGCATACTTCTGGAATTTTATTTGTTACTTGAAGTAACTTCATTTCACAGTTTTCCACTAAATGAGCCAATGAAACTGGTTTTTGTTGCTGACAAATCATTTTATCATCCGTTATTTTTATAAATTTATTATATTCGAGATCAGAGAAAGTTATGAACTGCTGTTTTGTTTCGTCTATTGCAATGTATTTAGAAGATGGTTGAATCAAAACAAATTGGTTAGTGGCTAATAGCTTAGGAAAAGGCGATACCTTATAAGGTAGAATAATTGTGCTTCAACTAAAGGAATATTAATTATATAAATTAAATGATTATTTTCAAAGTAACTTTTAGTTCAATCGTTTTTAATATAAGATTAGAATGCATTATATCAAGAGGCACAGCAAAATCTAAACCATGGGGAAGAGAATCCGTAACTTGTTTTAGTTCATCAATTAGGCGAACTGGTGTTAAAATTGCTGGGTGTAATAAACCCTTTTTGGCAATAAGAATTGCATTAATCAAAGTCATTACTTCGAGTTGTAGTTGATGTAACATCATATTTGTCAGCGTAATGTGTTCTTCTAGATTGCCTTTTAAGTCTAAAAATTTAATATCTCTTTGTTCTTTTTCTAATTGTTTGGAAAGAATTTTAACATTGTTTTTTAAAATGTTTTCATTAAAATCTACGGTTCCAATAGTATTGTTGAAATTTGTTAGTGTAGACTTGACAACTTTAGTTTGCTCTTTCAAAAGAGCTAATGCTGAACCCTCATTTTGCGATAAATCTGAAATTTTGCTATCATAATATTTCGCGTCTTCTTCGTCTAAAGTACCGAATAGAATTTTTGTAGCCTTTCCGATAATATTGAACCATCCTCGTTTATTTCTACTTAAAGTACTATAACCTATCAATTGATGTAAAGTTTCTAAATCTGAGCTAATTTTATCAAAATTATATTTAATTGACTTTAAAAACGTGTCACAAATGGATAAGTGGTACTGAAAATTTTTATGATTACATAATTCAGAGGTTATTTTATTGTAGTTTTTTAGAGAAAGAAGTTTATTTATAATGTTGTTAAAATCTACATATGTAATTAGCTTCCATTTGTTATTATAGAGTCGCAGTTCTCCAAGTTTTTCAAAGTGTATTCCTGGGTTGTGGTCGTAATATGTGACATTATAATCGTCGCTATTATCAGAACGAAAGGTATTCAGAGATATAGTGATACTGAGTAGTATTATTAGCTTCATCCTTAGTTAGCTGGAACGTAAGGCGAATTTCCTTGTTTTCTTTCTTCTTCTCGAAACTTGTTGCGTACTGGGCGCTCCTCCAAGTCTGTTGAAACTTCCTGTCTTTGGTATACCGATGTGGTTTAACTGGTGTGATTCCTGCTGCGTTCTAGGCGCTCCTTCAGAAAACACGGGCTAGTATATTCAGATCCGCTGCCACCAATGTTATGTTTTAATATTTTTATTACTCGCCGAATGCCACCACTGTTATAATTTAATAATTTTAGTATTTTGTATTAGCACTGGTAGTAAATGTAAACACTTCAACTTGTTTCAAATCTCTCTATTATCTTCTGTACAAGAGGGACACTTCTTACTTCTAACAAATCTTTACTCTTACTGTGTCTACTGACTTAATTCTACTGACAATATAGTACTGACATAATGACTGACCTGCCCCATACTGACTACCTAGAACTTATTTTTATATGAATTCCCTAATTTGAGATGCAGTGGCGTATCTGTAAAATTGATTAAAAAAGGTGTCTATAAAAGTAATTTGGGGAGTATTTGCTACGCCACTGCTTACTGTACTACAATGGTTTCTTTTAATGTTTTTATAGCTGAACCTTCCCAAGCTTTATCGACATAGTGTAAATGAGTTTATGATAGGTTTTTTCGGGTATAATAATATTTGGGGCGGAAGAACGTGCATAAAATAGAATTTGAAGTAGAATTTAAAATACATATTGTTTACTTAGAATTTCCCTTGCAATAAACGACCATTAAAGCAGCTTTTGTCGGAAAGTTCCGCCGAAATATAATGTATGTCTAAATATTGCATTTACGTGTCAAACTATCTCTAGACTAATGAATATATAATACTTAAGACTATTCACAAATAAAATGACTATTAAATAATGGGGTCACAACAGATCTATAAAATTCTCGATTAAAGGAAAAAAAACCTGGCAACGCTGGGTACAGTAGACGCTATTCTTTCTGCTAAAATTAAAAAATATCAATATTTTAAAACTGTTTTCGCACGCGGACTCAAAGGTTACATATTTTGGAACTTTTGCAGGAATTGAAGGCAATTTTATTTACAGTATTTGCGGATTTTTGGAATTTAAAAACATATTTTTGGGGATTTTTGGGATTTAGAGACATATGTATGGGATTTTTCCATGGTTTTAGACAGGTGTTTGTCGATTTTTAGGATTTTTAATAAAGTTTATAGTATTTACGGATTTAAAGAGAGATTTATCTATATCTGAAAGATATTTATATTTAGAGTGAGCCACCCACACCTTACTTAAGTATTAAATCTTTGAAATTCTTTTATATTTTGTTCATTTATATATAACCATTTGACATGTGTTTATTTATAAAACTGATAAGAAAATACCTGGCGTACATTAAATTAACAAATAACAACTTCACAAGATATATAAAACGCCGGTCGTAAAAAAAAACCTTCAATGTGACCGCGCGATCTTGAGGCGAACAATGGCTTGCGCTTGCCTGTGAATCAAAACATTTAGAATAGAAAGTAAAACCCATTGTTTAATTGATATTTAAAGTTCTCACCCGCATTTTTTGTGCAATTCCTTTCAGTAATCAGTTAATATCTTAATATTTTGATTTTAACTTAATATTTCTGCCAGTTGTTCAGGTATTTTTTAAAAGTAAAAATAAGCAAAGCTATTTGTTGTTTGACCTTTTTTTTCTGTTGTACATATTATTTACGTTCAATTCTACTTTTTTTTTGTCCTCCCAAGCAAATGTGTTTAGCAAACATAGTACTTCCCCATATACAGGGTGTTAATAAATAAGTGCGACAAACTTCAGGGGCGCGATTCTGCATGAAAAAATAATGACAGTTTGCTATATAAACGTATGTATATCCGCCAATTATTCGTTTTCCGAGATACGGGGTCTTAAAGTTTTTGTTAAAATCTGACGATTTGTTTATTGCTCGAAAACCAGTCTAGATACGCCAATGAAATTTGGTGGGTTTTCAGAGGTAATTAGTGCGCATTTTTTGACATGCAACTAAGAATTTTATATTCATCATTGGGGCGCATACGGGTAATGATCTCAATTTTTTTAAAGAAAAATATGGTACGCCACTGAGACATTTCAAATTTTTGAATTCCTCGTTCACTTTGGGACAAAAAATCTCTCTTGCCTGTTTTTCGTATGGGGCGCGATATTTATGCAAAAAAAATAAAACATCTTAACGCGTATTTTTCATGTCTTTAATACATTATCTAGTAGGCTACTGTCAACATTCATTTTACACTTTATTACCAAAATACTGGTAGCATCAAAAATCATATTTCCGATATTTACTGTAACTTAGCTCATTCTCATTATGATGTCGCCTTGACTGAGACTTGGCTGGACTCGAGCATTAACGATACTGAATTATATCCCAATAATTTTAATTTATTCAGATGTGATAAAAACTTTCCAGCCACTGGTCATAGTGGTCATTTTCGTGTGAGCAACTGTGTTTTGACTTGAGTAGTAGTAATGTGTCTTCGCTTATCGATTTGGTAGGAGTTAAGATTACAACCCAGAGAAGCTCTCTGTTTATTTTATTAGTGTATATACCTCCCCGCCTTAACGCAGATCATTATGCAGTATTTTTTGATTTCTTATCTTCTGTATATTTTTTACAAGAAGGCAACACACTTTTACTGGGTGACTTTAATATACCTAAATATTCAGAGTTTTTCTTAAGAAATGGGAGACAAGATAAATATGTTGCCAATTTCATACACTTTTTAAACTTTAATTAAATTAAATCAATATAACTATGTTGAAAACAATGAAAATCGGTTATTGGACTTTTTAATCGACACTGTACCGTGGGTAGTGCCGATGTCGCCCTAACTCGAATTGATAATTATCATCCTCCTTTGTTAATCTTTTTTCATTATAACAATAGTATTAACCGAAACAGACAGATTCCAAAAAACAATTCCGAGGCTTATAATTTTAGAGACTGATTTTTTTCTTATGTATGAAATGTTATTTAACATCGACTGGTCTTTTCTTGAGCAAGTGAACGACACTGAAGAGTGCTGTAAACAATTCTAGGCTAAAATTTACTCTGTGTTTGAGCTGTGTGTACCTAACAGTAGGGCGGCAAATCGACGTATTTACCCACTTTGGTTTGATGCTAATATTAGGCACAGAATTAGACTTAAGGCTATTCACTGGAGGAAGTATAAGCGAACTGGAAGTAAACTAAAATATGACTCCTCCAGGTTAAGGCATGAGCTGAAAATAGATATTGATACTGCCTATAAAAATTATATTTAACAGGTTGAAGACGATGTTCGCCTAGAGCCTAACAAATTCTGGTCATTTGCTGCCTCTAGAAGGGGATCACCAGGTATAACAAGGGGAATGCGTTTTAATGGCTCAATCTTGTTCCCTCTAATTTACCCATAACTTTGTCACCTATGTTTTCAAATTTAAATATAAATATTTCTAATTTTAATGTGTCTGATGTCTTTAGTGCAATAATGCGAATAAAGCCCAAGCTGACTACTGGTCCAGACGATGTTCCAGCTTTCATTGTCCGGTATTTTTTCTTATTCTCTCTCAATAAATTTTAATAAGTGTCTAACAAATTGTTCAATGCCAGATATTTGGAAGTGTTCAAAGGTCTGTCCGGTCTATAAAAAGGTGACAAACTGGACATTACCAATTTTAGACCCATCTCTATCATCGCTAATTTTTCCAAAGTCTTTGAAATACCCCTTCATGATAATATCTGGTGCAAACTTAAAAATCTAATTTCACCTGCGCAGCACGGCTTCGTCAAGGGACGCTCGACAACTACTAACTTGGTTTGTATTACTCAGTTTCTGGCTGAGGGAATAGATCAACGTGGACAAACGGATGTCATATACACTGATTTTTCCAAAACATTTAATCGACTTGACCACACGATTCTGCTGCAATAACTACAACATTTGAGATTCTTCGACAATTTGATATTATTTTTTACCTCATATCTACAAAATAGAAAACAGTTCGTAGCTTATGGTGGGGCCAAGTCGAGCGAATATTTAGCAACATCAGGAGTTCCCCAAGGATCTATACTTGGTCCGCTCTTGTTCACCCTATTTATCAACGATATTGTTGACAATCTTTCGGCCCACTGTCTGCTATATGCAGACGATCTAAAAATTTTCTCGAATATATCCTCTGTAAATGATTGCCTTGAGTTACAGCGAAACCTTGACATTTTGCATGATTGGTGTATTGTGAATTGTCTGGATTTAAACGTGTCTAAATGCAATGTTATGACATTTACGACAAAAAATTCCGCTATTAACTTTAATTATATTATCAATGGTGTTACCCTTACTCGTCCGGATTTTTTTAAAGACTTGGGTATTGTTTTTGATAAAACACTTTCCTTTGTACCCCACATGACTGACTTAGTATCAAAGAGACTTAAGCTTCTTGGATTTATTCTACGAACGACTCGCGACTTTCAAACTATTTTGCCTGTAAAAACGTTGTATTTCTCTTTAGTAAGGTCTAAACTGGAATATGCGTCAATAATTTGGTGTCCTATTTATAAAGTCCATGTATCGAGTTAGTACAGAGGAGATTTGCCAAAGCATTGTGGTTTAGAGCTGATAGAGCTTACCCAATTAGAGGTTTTCCCCACGATCAATTGCTGCATCGGTTTTTGCTTATCAGCCTTGACGTGTATGTTCTTCCCAGCTATTTCTCCATAAACTTATTAACAACAGAATTATTTCCGAAGAACTATTGTCAAAATTAAATTTTCGCGTTCCTACGCTAAACTTTCGTAGCTCTGATACTTTTTATTTACCCCATTGTCGGACAAACATTTACAAGTTTTCACCAATTAACCGAATGTGTAGTAACTATAATAATCACAAAAATTCATATGATATTTTTAATTGTAACCTGGGCACGATCAAAAGACATTTTTACCACTAGCTTTTTGTTCTTATTTTTATATTTCCTGTTTTTTTTTTGCATTTGTATACTGTTGATGTTTATTGTTTAAATTGTATTTTTGTTTCCTCCCATTTATTTAAGTATTTAATTTTGCTAAAACTATTTTTATATATGTAATTGCTGTTTTGTACCTGTTTTGTAACTGGGACGTAGTCCTGTAAGACAGTGTATGTATAAATAAAATAAAAAAAAAATAAATAAAAAAATAAATTCATCTGTTAAATACGAATATGTTAATGAAATGTCAAATTAGCGTTTCTTCATTCTTAAGCTTTTTAGTTTGCAATAACAATTATTGTTAAAAAGTAATAAATCTTCCTTTTATCGAAAAGAATGGAAAATTTTACAAAGGCGTAATTGTCAGATATGCATTTTGTATATGGTCGAAGTAATGGAAATGGTCGGCAAACTCGACGATTGTATGCTGAGTTATATCCAGGACGAAGGGTACCCCATCACACAATATTTGCTCATTTTCACCAATGATTGCGCGAAAATAGTACATTTAAGAAACAAACGGCTGACTGCGGGCACTCTCGAGCAGTTCGCACTGTGCAACTAGAAGAGGCAGTTCTCGAGTTAATTGCGGAGTCACCTGAAACAAGTACTCGAAAAATTACCAACATATTGTATGTAAGGAACTTCACTGTATTTCAAATTCTAAAAGAACAGCAATTGTATCCGTTTCATATTCGTGTGCAAGCTCTATTACCTAGAGATTTTTTCACTTATGGGCTGAGGAAAATCCACATGGATCCTTTGAAGCTCATTTTCAGCATCAGTTATATGGCTTGGGGTAAATGATTTTTTTAATCGGTCCATATTTCCTCCCACAACTACTAACAGGCGAATCTTACCTTCATTTCCTATAAGAAGAGTTAAATGTTCTTCTTGAAGAAATTCCTCTACAGCTGAGACAACACTTATGGTTTATGAATGATGGTGCTCCAGTCCATTTTATCATTAAGGTACGTAATCACTTATATACAGTGTATCCAAATCGTTGGATAGGAAAAGGAAATATAGAAAATTGACCTACTCGATCGCCGGATTTGAATTCTCTAGATTTTTGCATTTGGGGTTTTCTTAAGGCATTAGTTTATTCCACTCCTGTCGAAAATGTCGATAATAAGAAGCAATGCAATAAGAAATATAACAGGAATATTTGCGAGAATACGACAATCAATGAGTTGAAGAGTTGAATCTTGTGACACGTCTGAGGAAGGTCTTTTATTAGTATTATTTTTTATTAGTATTATTTTCTGTTATTGTTCTGTTTTAATATTATTGTATTAGATAGTTCTTGATAATGTATTAAAGAAACGAAAGATACGCGTTAAGGTGTTTAATTTTTTTGCATAAAAACCGCGCCTCATATGAAAAAAAGGCAAGAGAGATTTTTTGTCACAAATTGAACGAGGATTTCAAAAAAAAATTGAAAGGTCCCAGTGGCGTACCATTTTTTTCTTTAAAAATATTGAGATCATTGCCAGTATTACCAATTACAACTTTTAAGTATCAGAACCTTCCGGAACCTTGCAGTGATTACTCCATTACGTCCAAAATGTACTCCTATAAGGTATTACTATAAAGTAAAACGAGTCGTTGCAGAGTAGAAAAAGTTATCATCTAATGTTACTTTAAACTGCCTATTACCAGCCTTTATTCTTCAGTTGCAACTTAGAAGTAAGATTTACAGTAATTATTTACTACAAGGAAACTATTACCTCTTGTACTTGAGGTTCCGGAGATAGGGGGCGCTGGTACGAGATTCGGTCTACAGTGGCTTTATAAGGATAGTGGCGACTATAGAAGCCCACCCATCATATCGATGCAAAATTTCTAATGGTTTAAATGAGCACACACATATTATCGTTAGTTTTTCGCAAAATATGACTAAATTAATCCACTTTAACAGATTAATTTAAGAAAATGAGATCAGCTAAAAGGTTTATTAATTAATTATTGTTAATTTCAGTCTACAAAGAGTACTGTGCCGCAGAACAAATTTGAAATTTACTTCACACTGACTTCTGTCAGCGTCAGTTGTGAATGTAGGGATATGCTAATGCTTTACTCTAATAATCTATGTGAATTGACTAGTGCAAACTTACTCTTTACAGTATTGTCTTTTACAGCAAAATAAAACCAAAATATAATAATGTGTGATATTTAATAACTTTTCTTGGTTAACATAAACTTAAAATATTTATGGTCACAGTCATTTACAAATTCAACACAAACGCTTTATAATTACAAGGAAAAAGCAGGTCAACCAGGCTTAAACACATTTCTCCATATGGCCAATGGCTTAGAACTTATTGTTTGAATCAATATTCATTTTAATAATCACAAAAACTAATAAAATAATACACTAAAACAAGAAACCTCATAAGAAACCCACGTAGGCAAAACGGCCGAACCAATCAAAAATTGGTTACCCTATTGTCGCCACCGTCCTTATAAAGTCACTGTAATTAGGTATATAGCCATTGAACTTCATTATATTCGGTCCGAATTTGTCAATCTGAATTAGTTGTGTATGTGTTGTAGACCATAACCTACGAGTAAAAAGTTAAAATGGCAATGGAGTCACATCTACATTTTACAGAAAATTAAAAATATTATAATTTGGTTATGTCATACCTGAACAAAACAACATAAAGCGGTATTTTAAGGAAACACCATGACGTACCACATTAGTGTTCAAGACTTCAAAGTAATTGGGTATAACCGTATAAGTGGCAGCTGCGTATTTAAAGAATCCAAAACTATAAAAGCCTATTGGGGCAGTCGTAGACCCTTGATGTTAAGTAATTTGATTGGTAAAGAAATGAAGCTAACTTCAAAGTAAAAGTTTAATAGAACGCCATTGTTTATTTTCATCTCCCCTATAAATATTTAGCTATGATGATGTTTATTTTTGAAAGTATAAATATCAAAAATGCATACACATTAAACATCGCTTAAAAAAAGAATCACTCTTTATAATAAGATATTTAATGATAATTTCTATTTGAACCAAAGTCCAAAATTTATTTTTGAAATTTCAATATATTTGCCGATATATTTGCCCAAAATGTATTGAAAATTAACGAATTGTAAAGGCGCGTTATTTTTCTACGACTATCATCACCATATTCACCAGAGAAATTGCCTGCGTTTTAATTTTAGGTCTTTAGCATAGCTAGAAAACTAAATGAATTGCATGTATCCTACCTCAACAACTAATAACATATTCTATACAGGGTGGTGCAACCAAGATGGGGTGGACGATTGTGGGCAAACGGAGAGGAATTTGAAAAAACATTTTTGGGATATGATTGATAGTCAAGAACGCTGTGTTTTAAAATTATACCCATTATACAGGGTGGTCTGAAAAGTTCGTGGTGAACCAAACTTGTGTTTTTTTTTAATGGGACACCCGGTATATTATTATTTTAGTTGATTCTCCTATTCGTTACGATCATTTTGATATCAGGTTTGTTGGGTCTAAAATTTATACCAAGGGAATGGGACGAGGTTAAAGTGGAAAAAAGGGTTATACTCCGGCCATTTTTTGAAAACGATTGAAGCAGGTATGGAAAAACCAAATATTCTATAAAATGTATTGTATCTAGGATTACAATAATCGCTTGTAAGTCGTTCAAAATTATTCACTGTTATACAGGGTGGTCAAGTTTTGCAAATTTACCTTGGATTGAATTTTTTTAAATGGAACACCCCATATATTTTACTGTCATATTAAAGATAACATCGCCAGCTTTCAGAAAATACCCTATTTGATATCTTTCTAATCAACAGTTTTTTAGTAAATTAACCGTGAAACCAAAATTTACTTATTCTAACAGAAACGGTATTATTTACGTTGCTTAAATTGACTACCTATAATATAAGGAGGCCATGATATAATCATAAATGAAAAGAAAGATTGACATTCTTGTCAAAACCGCAAAGTGTCAGAGAATTGGCATCAATTACCATTGTTTTTTGACGATAAGCCGAGAAATTGTTAAGTCACAATGAGTTTGAGTACTCCAGAGTTGATAAACATGACTTTTATGTTGGGCGAGTGTCAAAAAAACCCTTTACTAGCAAGCAGGGTTTATGCGGTACGATATCCCGATGCTTTTTATTAGAGAGGTATCAAGAAACAGGCAATGTTGCTTTTAAGAAAAGTAAAGTAATTAATAAACCAGTTACCAATGAAGATAATGCTTTGACAGGGTTATTAACAGTGCAAGAAAATCCACACACAAGTACCAGGGAAATTGAGAGAGCTACTGATTGAACGCACTAGTATTAAACGGATTCTGAAACAACATAAATATCATGCCTACCACATTGAATTACACCAAGAACTGTATGATCGCGATTACGTCCAACGACAAGAGTTTTCAATTTGGTTTTTAAATACAATTTGGGATAATCCAGGTTTTGTAGATAGGGTGCTGTTTTCAGATGAAGCAACTTTTAAAAGCAACGGCTTGGTTAACAAACATAATATGCACTATTATTCAACCGAAAATCCACATTGGATTCGTCAGGTGGACCATCAAAATAAATGGTCAATTAATGTTTGGGGAGGTATAATTGGCTCTCATGTTATAGGACCATATTTCTTTGAAGAGGATTTAACGGGAGAAGTCTATTTAAATTTTTTGAAAAATGAGTTACCCGTATTGCTCGAAGACTTACCTTTAATGTTAAGAAATTCCTTATGGTTCCAACATGATGGAGCTCCCCCGCATTACCATAGGCATGTAAGACATTTTCTCAATAATTGGAAAGGAGAGCATTGGATTGGGCGAGGTGGACCAGTTAAGTGGCCTGCGAGGTCACCCGATTTAACGCCACTAGATTTCTTTTTATGGGGACATGTTAAAGAAGAAGTTTATAAAGAGGTTCCAACCACAGTGGAAGATATGAAGTTGAGAATAATAAGCAGTTTTCGCAACATTTCAGATCTGACTTTGAGAAAAGTGAAACTTTTATTTATGGATAGACTCGAAATGTGCCTTCAGCAAAACGGTGGTTTAGTTGAACACCTATTATAAGATTGTTTTTGTTGATTTATATTAAATTTATTTTTTTTGTAAAAAAAGATCTGTTATTAATACTGTCAAAGCATTATCTTCATTGGTAACTGGTTTATTAATTACTTTACGTTTTTTTGAAAGCAAAATTTCCTGTTTCTTGAAATCTCTATGATAAACTTGCAAAAGCTTCTATCTTGTTTTTATTTCGGCATCGCATCATCAAAGAACAATATTTATTTATTTACTGATTACAATATTCTGACACTTTGATGTTTTGACACGACTGTCAATCTTTTGTTCAATTTATGATGATATCATGGCCTCCTAATATTAAATTGTCAATTTTAACAACGTGAATTCAGAGTAATTCGTGTTAAAATGAAGACATTTTGATTTCACAGCTAATTTACTGAAAAACTGTTGGTCAGAAAGGTATCAAATATGGTATTTTCTGAAAGCTAGTAATGTTATCTTTAACATGAAAGTAAAATATACAGGGTGTTTCATTTAAAAAAATTCAATCCAAGGTAAATTTGCAAAACTTGACCACCCTGTATAACAGTGAATAATTTTAAACGACTTACTTTAGATACAATACATTTTATAGAATATTTGGTTTTTCCATACCTGCTTCAATTCTTTTCAAAAAATGGCCGGAGTATAACCCTTTTTTCCACTTTAACCTCGTCCCATTCCCTTGGTATAAATTTTAGACCCAACTAACCTTATATCAAAATGATCGCAACGAATAGGAGAATCAACTAAAATAATAATATACCGTGTATCCCATTTAAAAAAACACAAGTTTGGTTCACCACGAACTTTTCAGACCACCCTGTATAATGGGTATAATTTTAAAACACAGCGTTCTTGACTATCAATCATATCCCAATTTTTTTTTTTAATTCCTCTCCGTTTGCCCACAATCGTCCACCCCATCTTGGTTGCACCACCCAGTATGTAGTCACCATAACTGTTTTGTTTGTATTAAAAAGAACCATACATATTTTTCAAATGGATTAAATAAAGACAGAAATAAGGAAGTAACAAGTAGGGTGAATTATTACTATTCGAGTACTTAAATTGAACCACACAATCTCATACTATCTACGTAATAGTCACAGTCACCATTACATGTTATTCACGAATTAGTTACCTTAAAATTGTTCCCAATTTTGGTAATGACTATGTAGTCTAAGCTTAAACAGAACGTGGTGACACCAAGTTCCGGTTGCTTCATCGAAAATACTTGTGGAAACAATGACTTATTCATACCTAAAAATGCCACTTTGGGATTGACCAGCGAATGAGTGAAATTCTCATATGGTTATACAAAGTGATATTTCTAAAGCTATTCTCAAGGTTATTAGTTACTCTTTTTAAATATTTATTTTAACTTTTATGTATATTTACACAGGTACACTTATGAACATTTGAATAAATCTTTAAAAAATATTAGGTATGTGCTATGTTTCGACTAAATATCAATAATTTGGTTTCTCGAAATACCACAGACTTTAATTTTTTTCACATTTTTGAAATTCCACATAATAGCATACAAATCTCTATATTATTATTTATATTACTCTAAGTTTTTAAAATACACTTGCCAGGTTCATTCATCTCATCAAGTTTCATGTAGTAATTCTTGTTTGATTTGTCCCAAAAGCAATTTGAATATATACTTACAGGGGGTCTAACTTAATGATTGGGGTAAAAAAAAGCAAAATGTGCCAAAATATAAAAAATTATGGAAATGAGAAAAACTGGTGTTGCTTCTCAATCACTTTATTATGCAAAAAGTAAAGAAACTTAAAAATATACACATTCATTTTAAAAAAATATAAGTTCTGCCTGAGGTGGAAACCGCTGATGGTTTTTTGGTGTACACTGTGTCCCAGATTGCTTGTAATCACAGGGTTTCTCGGTAACCAGCAGAGATAGAACTTTGCGGTTTTCGCGACTCTGTGTCAATTTTTCGAGAAACTTTGAATGCCGCAAACAGAATTGTACCAGATTGTTTCGTTCCCGAGATACAGAGTGAAATAGAAATTTTGCGCTTTTGGGGGTGGTATCATATTTCGGACACCCTGTCAGATAAAGAAAAGGTAAAAACTGCTATGGATAGAGATTTTTACGTAGAGTCCAGTGCTGTAGTCGAAATTTTTTTTAGACAAACCGTTTTTGAGATATAGCCCAAACTTAGTATTTTTTAAATGGGACACCCTGTATTTTTTTGTTCCAAAAAGTTTGCCTTTTTTTTTCTCTTTAAAATGATGTATCACACTATGCACTTTTGACGTAAACTAAGCCTTATAAACGCAATATTAAAAGAAAAACGTAAGTTGGCCATAGAAATATGGCATGGAAACAAAAATCAAAACTATTTGTTTCTTAAATATATCAAATATTGCCGTGTTTATCCTCTTATCATACGAGTTACCAATAATTCTAACAGGTAAATTAATAGATATTAAGAAATAAATAATTTTGAAAATAGTCATTAGTATGATATGATAGTTTGTTTTATTGAATGTCATGAAAACAGTGATCAAGCATCTGATTTATATTTTAACAGGTAAGCACCAAGCGCTTAAATTATTATGAACCTCCTTTCAAAATTTTTTTTCAATTCCACTTTGAGTTATGGACTATTTCCAAAAGCTTTTTTTATATCGTAGATATCCAGAAAGGCCTCAGCCACACAAGGCAATTTTTCGCCGAATTAAATTAAATTTAATTAATGATGGATCATTTTCAAAGCACAGGGCTAAAACATATAATAAACGAAATCACGAGAACAATGAGATTGTTGTATTAGCAAGTATTCAGGCCAAACACGCGAATTCATGTAGGCATATTCAGGAAACAGTGGGGGTGTCAAAATCACAAACGCAAAGGATATTAAGAAAACATAAATATAAGCCTTATAAAGTAAATGTAGCACATATCCAGAAAGGCCTCAGCCACACAAGGCAATTTTTCGCCGAATTAAATTAAATTTAATTAATGATGGATCATTTTCAAAGCACAGGGCTAAAACATATAATAAACGAAATCACGAGAACAATGAGATTGTTGTATTAGCAAGTATTCAGGCCAAACACGCGAATTCATGTAGGCATATTCAGGAAACAGTGGGGGTGTCAAAATCACAAACGCAAAGGATATTAAGAAAACATAAATATAAGCCTTATAAAGTAAATGTAGTACAACAATTGCATCCTGGAGATGCAGAAACGCGTCTAAATTTTTGTAACTGGTATCTTCAAAAAACCCAAAATGACCCTGACTTCGGTAGCAAGGTTATATGGTCCGACGAAGCCTATATAAGTTGTAGTGGTATTTTTAACAGACATAATAATAGGCACTGGTATACGGAAAACCAATTTTTAACAAGAGAACGTCAGCAGCAAGGAAGGTTTGGGTTTAGCGTCGCTTGCTTTATATTGGGAACAAAGATTACATTCCATATTTACAATAATAATTTAACAGCAGATAGATATCTAGCAATTTTAAATCAAATACTACCGGATTTATTGGATAACTTGCCGCTAGCAAATTTGCACAATATTTACTTTCAGCAGGACGGTGCTCCTGCCCACAATGGGCAAATTATAAGGCCATTTCTATTTGAAAATTTTCACGATCGCTGGATTGGTACAAATGGACCAGTAAGGTGGACTGCTAGGTCGCCAGACCTCTCAATATTAGATTTTTTCGTTTGTTCTTACTTAAAAAACAAAATTTACCTGAATCCAGTAAATACGATGGAGCAGCTGCAAAATGCAACCATTCAGGCATTTAGATCATTGGAAGATAGACTTATAATAATGATGAATGCTCTAAGAAGAATTCGCACTGTGTGCCAATTATGTGTTCATGAGGGAGGCGGCCATTTTGAACAGTTTTTCTAGTTAGGTAGAACTTGTTTAGTATTGTGATTAAGTTTATCAAGATTATTAAGTTTATTTATTTCATTGTAAAAAAAATGGTTATTAATTTTTTATGTTGTTTAATTTTGCTTTTGGACACTTTTAATATCTACCCATATTTCCATGGCTAACTTACGTTTTTCTTTTAATATAGCGTTTATAAGGTTTAGTTTACGTCAAAAGTGCATAGTGTGATACATCATTTTAAAGAGAAAAAAAAGGCGAATTTTTTGGAATAAAAAAATACAGGGTGTCCCATTTAAAAAATACTAAGTTTGGGCTATATCTCAAAAACGGATTGTCTAAAAATTTGTGCGACTACAACACTGGATTCTACGTAAAAATATCTATCCATAGCAGTTTTTACCTTTTCTCTATCTGATAGGGTGTCCGAAATAAGATACCGCAAAATCTCTATTTCACCCTGTATCTCGGGAACGAAACGATGTGGCACAATTCTGTTTGCGGCATTCAAAGTTTCTCGAAAAAGTGACACAGGGTCACGAAAACCGCAAAGTTATATCTCTGCTGGTTTCCGAGAAACCCTGTGATTACAAGCAATCTGGGACACAGTGTACAAACCTTGTGTATTCCATTGCATTCCAGTGAATTCCATGTAATCTAATGTATTCCATTATGTATTATGTGTACTTCCACACGCGATGTATGCAATGTTATTTGCAGGATTGTTTTTACCTCACCAAATAATAGTCCAAGTATTCTATTATTAATGTACTATAATAAGCTATATAGGTGAAGTATTGTATTTGTAAGAATTTTCCAAATATATAATTGGGATTTTTTGGGTTTTGGAGTCCCTAAAGCTGGGGTATATATTCTGTTTGACATCAAAAAATTGTAAAAGTCATTGGCGTAGATACTTTTTTTTTAGATATAAAGAATAATAATACAAAATTTCGATAAACGGCGAAATACGTTAAATTATTTTTTTGATTTGTGAATGAAAATGAAAAAAAAATTAAAAAGTTTTATTTTAAACGGTGAAAAAGGCCAAAATTGTTTACTTTTTTGTTTATGTGGTAAAATGATTTATCTTAAAAATTGTGCAAGTCATTGGCATAAATACCTCTTTTTTTTGGTTAAATGCTCAGGTAAATGTATTCGTTTTTCAAATTTACTTTAGCCGAAATGTGATATATTTACCAAATTTTTTTTATACTTCCATAGGGTCTCCCAAACGTGATATGGGAAAAAATCTGTGGAAATCTCCAATTTTTGTTTTATTTAATTGTCATCTTCATTTTTTACCTCCCTCGTAAAAGATAAGTATAGTAATTGTGAAAAAATCATCATCAGAGATTTTTTCCGAGCTTTACGTTTTAGGGTCCCTAGATGGGGAGTAGCTAAAAAACTACTTACCCGATCGACTTCAAATTTTGGTCAAAAATTAAGGGTCATATGGGGATGACCTCGTAATATTTTGGTAAAAATCCAATATGGCAAGATACGTAAACCCAAAAAGAGTGATTTTTTCACGATTATAAATATTTTATTTAGCCGCCATTTTGTTCGGCCATTGAATTAGTATCTCAGTTTTACTAGTTCATCCGTATACCAAAATTATTTTTGGCACACATTTTGAAATCAGTCCATTAAGTAGTCTCTCGGGCAGAATTTTTAATCTTTTTCTAAGCCGCCATTTTATTTTGCCATCTTGAATTCATACCAAAATGTTACCAGTTGATTCCTACATAATGCTTGATTTCTGTGCAAATTTTAAGAAAAATTGTATAGGTAGTTTTTTGGTAATAATTTGTTTAACATTTCACTAGGCCGTCATTTTGTTTTGCCACATTGGATTTTTACGAAAATGTTACCAGGTCATCCCCATGTAATCCTTAATTTTTACCTAAAATTTAAAGTCAATAGCAAAGTAGCTAGTAAGCATAGTGAGCTACGCCGTGAACTGACAGTCAGACAGACAAGGATCAAGAAAGGCCTCACTGCAATAGGGGAGAATAATGTTATGATCTAAGTAAAATACTCACATGTCTTTTAAAAACATCAAGTGATCTACAATCCGTTACCTTTACCGGTAACTCATTATACTGGTTTAGACCTTTAAAGAATAAAGAATTCATGGCTCTACCAGTGTTAGTTTTTTTAATGTGAAAGTCATTTCTATTCTGAGTTAGGTAGTCATGTACATCTCTATTATAGATAATATATTCACAAAGATATGCTGGCAAAAAATTGTTTAATATCTTATATATAAAAATCATTGTAAAAAACGTAATTCTTTTTTCAACCGACATGCATTCCAAAGAGAAGAACATAAGTCTGATAGGGATATATCGGTTGCACACCAGTACAATACGCATACCCCTGTTTTGTAATTTTTGCAGTGGTGCCCTACTATTATTATCAAAAAGAAAAAGCAAACTGGGGCAATAGTCAAAATTTATGCTCAAATGTTTTGCTACCCTTGAAAAAAAGAATAATTTCTTTGAAATTTTTTTATGAATGTATTCAAAGTGACTTTTAAATGATAAAAAATTGTCTATAAAAAAACCCAAATATTTAACCTCTTTCACCAGCTCTAGCTGAGATCCATATGTTTCAATATTCACATTGTTTATAGTTGAATATTTATACTTTGTTGTTAAAATCATTGCCTTAGTCTTATTGATATTTAATTTTAATTTATTTACATTTAAATATTTTTCTGCTTTTAATAGTTTTTTATTTATATTGGTCATAGCAGTCTGAAGATTCTTATGGCTACAAGAAATTAGAGAATCGTCCGCAAATAAATTTAAAAAATCAGGTTCAATAAAATGACTTAAATCATTCAAATAAATAATGAAAAGCAAGGGTCCAAAAACGCTCCCTTGCGGTACTCCATAATAAATATCAATTTGCTCAGAAAAACTCTGATTAATTTTTGTAATTTGTTTTCTATTTTTTAGGTACATTGCAAAACATTTAAGAACTCCATCCTTAATGCCATAATACTGAAGTTTGGATAATAATATTTCATGTTCAATTGTTTCGAATGCATATTTAAAATCCAAGAATATTGCTACTACAAATGTATCATTATCAATTAATTTACTCCACGCAGCCCTTGTAAGTTGTAAAGCGGACTCACAAAAATGATGTTTTTTAAAGCCAGATTGGTTTGAGAAGAGTAAACTGTTTGTTTTGAAATAATCTGTCACCTGTTTGTGAACAGCTATTTCTATGATTTTTTCAAGAGCTGGAAGGGTGTTTATAGGACGAAAATCAATGGCATTTATACTATTGAATACTTTAGGGATTGGAGTAATAGTAGAGCATTTCAATTGCTCAGGGAATGTGCCCTGCTCCAATGATGTATTAACTAAATGCAATAGAACGTGGCCCATCACAATTAAAACACTTTTTAAAGTTTTTGCATTTAGCACATCATTTATATTACATTTATTATCAAGAGAACTTATAATTGTTTTAAGTTGTTGCATAGATAAGGGTTGAAAAGCTTCCAAAGTTGTTTGTATTTTTGGGAGATTACTATCAGACCACTTTTCAGCTACGGAAATGGTCCCACATATATCAATAATACTATCAGCAAAGAAATGGTTAAATGCATTTGCAATGTTAATATCCCCATTTACAAGTTTAAAGTTATTCTGAAATTCAAAATGTATACAAGTATAACCAAATCCTTTACCATCATCATTGACCAATCTTTTTAAAGTTTTGCGCATTAGTTTACTATTGTTGAGATTTAGGTCTATTTTATTATAATAATAATGGTCTTTTTTTGCTCAAAAAGTGTCACAAAATGATTTCGACATCGCTTATACTCTTCCCATTTAACAACTTTCATAAGTCATAAGATATATTTCTTTTAAAGTCTAAATATGCCTCATTCTTTCTCTCGCTTGCTCTTTTTAATTCTAAGTCATACCATGGCAGGTCATTTGCTCGAGCGGGCATAATTTTAATTGGTGCTATTGTATCAATTATTTCAGTGCATTTAAGAACAATAGTAGAGATAATAAATTTATATTGACTGAGTTCATCACACTTGCCCAATCGACAGTTAAAATATTATAATTTAGTAATTTTTATGTTTTCATGTACTTTCCACATAATATCAAAATTTCCAATTGCCAGGTCTAGAAGGGTGCTGCTTTGTTGGCTGCAGCGTGTTGCATCAGCTATCCACTGACTTAAACCTAATATGTTTATAGAATGCTTTAATTTATTTACATAAAAACTATCAGATGAAAATTTTAATTAAAGTCCAACTAGCAAAACATTCTCATTTCTTAATAGGTCTTCGCAAAAAGCTTTAAGATCATTTAAAAATATTGAAGGGCTTGAGTTAGGAGAATGGTATACAACACTACTACTAAGTCCACTTCACCACTATCCCTAAGCTGCACCAATTCCTCTTTGATCCTCTGATATTCCTCTTGTTGTTTTGATGTTAAATCCATGCTTATATATATGCGTCTCGCTCTATACAGTTTCCTTTTATTCGCAATTAAATGCTGTACTTCTTGTGAACTGTTGAGTGTGACCTTTAAAGCTCTTCTGTTATATTTATTCTCTTTACCAACCCTGACTGCTTTAATTATGGTTGGAGGATTGTTGCTTATTTCACTGAAGATTTGCTCAATAGCTGTGACATCAGATGTTTGTGTTTCTTCTACTAAATTAAATATCATGACATTAGTCATCCTTTTCTGCCTTTCAAAGATCTCCTGCATTATATCTTCATTCGAAATATTGTTTTTAATGGATTCTATTTGGATATTATTTTGAATTCCATTGTCAGTCTGGCCAGCTAGACAACTTGGGGATACATCAAGCCTTATGTTTATGTCATTCATAAAGGTCTCAAATTTTTTCTCCAAAACTTCCAAATTTTGCTTGAGAATCGGAATTAAGCGCATTCCTTTTAGACAAGAATCACAGATAAATTTGCGAACACGCTTAGTTTTAAGCTCTAAAACTCTTATTTCAGATGCAGTTAAGTCAGTACTTGAATTATGGATACTGACCGCTCATCCATCACAGTCGACCTTCTTTTCATTATTGATGGATTTTTTTCATTTACCACATACAGTCACCATTTTGATTAAAGTGTTGATTAGTCTCTGAATAATACAAATTTAATCAACATTTTTCTTCATATGTCAAACATTTTTGATCATATGTCAATAGTTTAAAAGGTACTTATATCCTACCCAGAGTAATGCAGTACGGCAATCAAGCACTCAATAATGATAATGATGTAGCAAATGCCCTTGCTTCGCATTGTCAATCTTGCTACTCCTCATACACAGGTTTTGAATTACCTAAATTTAACTCAGTCAAATTTCTTACTACCTTATTATTCCATACATTTACACATGAAGAAATAAATAATAAAATAATGCATAGATGTTTCAAAGAGGGCTGGACCGGATGGCATATCACCTGCTTTACTGAAGAGTTGTTGCAGATCACTTGTTAAACCACTAATGATTATTTTTCAAAAGTCAATGGATGCCAGCTTTTTTCCTGTAACATGGAAACATTCTAATCTTTTTCCTATATTTAAAAGTGGTGACAGAATTTAGATAGAAAATTAGATTGCACCTGAACAGCACGGTTTTTACAGAGGTCCCTCAACTGATACTAACCTTGCAGAGTATAAAAATTTTCTTTGTTTCCTCAGTCGAGGCTGGACATCAGATTGACTGCATTTATACTGACCTGTGTAAAGCTTTTGATAGCGTCTGCCATGCTCTACTGTTGCACAAACTATCTGAAATGGGTATTTCTGGTAATTATCTCGGATGGATAAAATCATATTTGACCCAGCGTCAAGAGCGGGTAGTGGTGTCTGGTTCTGTCTCATGTGAAGTGTTTGTAACATCAGGCGTTCCACAGGGATCTCATCTGGGGCCTGTAATTTTCTTATTATTCATGAATGACGTCATTTTATGTTTTAAATTGTCTTATTGTCTTTTGTATGCAGATGACTTAAAATTTTTTACTATTGCAAAGCCTGATTCTGAATGTTTGCAATCTGATCTTAATAGATTTAACGAATGGTGTAATTCAAATTACTTGACAATTAACACATCAAAATGTAAATTTATAAGGCTCCTATAAGCGTCGAGATCCAATCAGAATAGTATATGCTATCAATAATATAAATATTGAAAATGTATCATCCATTAACGATTTGGGAGTCATTTTTGACACCGGCTTGACATTTAACTTTCATATTGACAGCATTGTTCTGAAGGGGTTTAGAGTGCTTGGTTTTATTATAAGGACCACTAAACATATTTATGACACGAAGGCACTTATTTGTTGGTTCGCAGCATTTTACAGTATTGCTCAGTAATATGGTCACCATTTTATGCTTGTCATGTAAATAGACTAGAACGAATTTAAAATAAGTTTGTTAAATACTTACTGTATAAACACCATTTTCCATATCATAATATACCATATGATACCAGGATTTTGCTTTGTGGTTTCAAAAGTTTGGAGCATCGACGCAGAAATGCTTATCAGCTATTTCTTTACAAACTTATTAATGGTTTTATTGATTGCAGTAATTTATTAAGCTTAGTGTTATTCTTAGTTCCATTAAGGTATACGAGAAAAGCTCAATTATTTTACGAACACCATCATAGAACTAACTATGGCCAAACTGCCTTCATTAACCGTTTAGTATGTAACTATAACAGCTTCATTTCTGAGTTTGACATTTTCCCGCTTAACCTATCTGGTTTAAAAAGAATGTTAAACAATTAGTAAATCCCTATAAAATTTCATTACCAATATACTGACTTAAAATTTTGCTTGTCTTTATACATAATCACATACATTATTTAAGTAGGTTTTAATAGTAGTTTGTATCAATTAGAATGTTTCTTTCTGTAGTGTACTTGAGTGAATAAATAAATAATGGAACTTCAATTAACTGTTTTTAACTCTTGTAATAACCACAATACAAATTCAATTTGATTATTGTTTTGTTTTCGTTAAATGTTTTCTTTGGATCTCTTGTACTAGTTTATCTTTATACCACAATTTGAAATCAGGCACTTAAGTAGTTTTTCAGGCTTGTACCAAAATTTTATCAGTTAATTCCTTTTTGTGCAAAATTTGAAGTCAATCAGGTAAGTAGTTTTTTAGCTATGCCGCTAACAGATAAACCAACAGACAGACCGACAGAGTTGAGAAAACATGTTTTTCAGCATCTAGGGACCCTGAAACGTAAAGATCTGAAAAAATCTAGGAGTGATGTTTTTTACAATTACAATAAAATACCTCTTTTATGAGGGAAGTAAAAAAGGATTTTGAATAAATTGTGTGCCAGCCAACTTAAAAAAATACTACAAGACTTAAAATTACCTTAAGAGGGTTTGTGGAAAAAAAAAATGAAAATATAATATATTTATGCTGCCAGTAAACAATGTATGCCTTGTATTCCAATGTATTTTCTGTATTCCTATGTATTTCATGTAATCCAATGTATTCCATCATGATTTCCATGTATTCCATTTATTTCATGTATTTTACCTGTATGCCAATGCAATTATGATTTTTGGTGTACACATTTTCACTAATGGTTTTCCCCTCGGTACTGCCTTACATGCATGCCCATGTTAAAACTACCAATGTCTGTTTACAACTATAATTAAACCTTCTAAAAGACCACTACACTATAAAATGTTTAAATAATTTAGTGTTAATTGTATTATTTAAATATCTGATACAACTAAAAAATCAATGAAACTTTAGCACCCTTGTCTTATTTTTAGAAGATACATATACATTCCCTATAGAAGGGTACAGTGACATACCATAAAGATTGTCATGGAAAGGGTTTTGAACTCAGTTTTGGGATTTAAAGTGCAGCAGAAAAAATCACTATAAACAATTTTACTAAAGACAACGTTATGCTTACTTGAATTAAAAAATAAAGGTGCTATGATGCAAAATATACATTCAAAACCAAATACTTTGTCAATTAAGTGTTATGAACAATGTAAACTTTTATAGTATCAGGGTTTAGAACCTAAAACTGTATTATAAGTTTTTAATTAATTACTTTTAAGCAGTCAAGCAATGTCAAACAAGTAATTAAGTTAATTAAACATAGCTAATTGAAAATATTAAATGGAACATTAAGTAAAAAATCTAGTTTATGGAATTATCTTATATTTTCACAAACAATTGTCAAGAAAATGTTTTGTCAATTTTTTTGTAAAGAAATATAATTTTTTGAAAACAGGAGCAATGCCCGTATTGAGGCCCATACTGGTTTTCATTACACATTTATATGTATATCTCTGGAAATGTCACTTCTGAGGATACTTTCAAAGATTTCGCCTTTCCTACTTATAAATCTTAACATGATAAAACTAAAATAAAACAAAATATTTTTTCTGTACTTTGTAAATAAAAAATGACCCTATTATAATACCTACCTGAGTACAAAATACCTAACAGTACTTAGTTATGGTATATTAAATAAGTAATATAAAGTTTTAATTAAAATAATTCAATTAAAAAAAAATGTGACATCAATATTAATATTATTCACACAATTTTATAAATAAACAAGTAGGCTGAGATATAAATTTTCCCATTAATTTGTTTGGAAATATTCTCTTAATTGTAGTTATTTCCTACATAAGATTTACATTATAATTTCAACATACTTTTATAAGTGCCCACCACTTATGCCATTACAGTGATTTCTTCATTGAAGTGTAACTGTACTTAATTTAAACTGCCTACCTGCCATTTAAGATTGGTAAATATATCATAAAAAGCAGGTAGACAGTTCAAGATCATTAGTCCAATGCCCTATTTTTATGTTTTTAAGGAAATAACCAATAAAATAAAACAGCCTGACAAATGTTTATAAATATTGAAAATTATTTTTCTTATAATGTTTATGGATATTTAGACATTATTATTCTTTATTTTGAAATTTAAATAACTAGTTTGGAAATATTTATTGTTTTCATGGTGTAACAGAAGATGATATCGAAATACGCCCACTAGAGAATCGTTGATAAAGCAAAGGCAGTTTTATAATAATTCTAGACCTATTCAATTTAGAGCCCCATTAACAAAATACTTACCGAAAGCTCAACACTTAAATCGGTCCCATCCAAAAGTATCACCTTGCACTGAATCAAATGTTTCTTAGCATGTTTACTAGAATTTTTGCCACTAGCCCTATCAGCCCCCGCGTTCCTTGCCTTCCTTCCACTCAAAAAACGGAACATTTTGGGGGGCTATTCGTCAATTAAAATCGCGGCGCTCCGTCTGCTTTTGTAGGTTAGATCGACGCGGAATACTAGTTTCGCGTTTTATTACATCTATAATTAATCCCGAGATAATTAGAGATAATTAGTTCTTTAGAAACAGACACGCACTGCAATCTCAGACGCCATATTTTATTTGTTTATTTTTTTGATGGATGAATTTTGACATTTTACTCATCTGCCACTTGTTGAGCGTCGCTAATGCCATCTAATTTCTTCACTCGAGCCATCGTGATTTTCTTTAAACTGGCAACTTCCACAAAGGCTTACTTTCCGCAGCTTGAAGACAAAGTATATGAGTATGATCTGCTCGTGTACTATCAATCATTCGAAATCGGCTAGGGTACCACGTTTTTGTTCATATGCTATATTACTAAAATCAGAAAAAAAAGCAATAAGATGACCAAAAACTATACCAATTGTTGTCTTCAAAAATGTATGTTATGTACATATTTTTTTTAGATGAATATATTTTAATTATCATCTAACGGATACGGCGAAAGAACCTGATGAGTAGCAATGTTCACTTAAAATGTAAACAAGATGAAGAGGCCACGCTGTAATCCTGTATTTATGTTTTCAATTTGACTGAATTGTACTACAAATTCGTCTTATCTTTTATGTTTCCGGCTCATCTTGAAAATATATGAGTCCAAACCAGTAGTTTATTTACAGTAATAGTTACTTTACTATTACATTAACAAATTATGAAGAACAGATTTTTTTATAATCTAAATGTTCCGATAGGTAAACTTTTAAAGTTAATAATTATAATGTGTCAGCAAGGTATAGACAAACGTTATACAAAAAGCAGAATTTAAAAAATTAAGCAAAATATTATCTAGTATATAATACCATTAATACTAGTTTAAAACTAGTATTCTAATAAATACATATGCAAGAATAAAATTACTAAAAATAGAAAATTAATTGAAATAGACAAATATCTTACAAAGAGACCTCAGTTAAGATTAACCAGAGTATGAGGCCATGCGCGAACTAAACGAATTGGAACTGTCTATGTTTGGATCACAATGGAGCTTCCGTAAATCTTAACGTAAAAACTAACAAACAAAAACAAAACTTAGGAGGGAGTAGACAGAAAGTAAAAAGAAAAAAAGAATTTGTTGTAACATTTGTTGTAAAAAATGGATGGTAATTTTGACGTTGGAGCTGAATATAATCGTTTATAGCCTACGATTCAAAAAAGTATCTAACCAAACATTGAAGTAAATAGATGTATACAATTAATGTAATTTGCATTGTGTTCTAAGCTTTAGATATCATACCATATTTAAATACCTATAATGTAATTATACCATAGGTATTTAATTTTTCTTACAATAACTCACGTTTAAAATTCAATTAACTTCCTGGACTAATAATAAACTTTATTAAAAATAAAGAGGAATACATTTTTTTTATGTGGTTAAAATAATTACTGGTTATTGTTACATCTGTTGCTACTGGGTAGAGATTAATTTTTGGTTAAAGAAGGGGAAATGGCAGCAATTGACAGCATGCCAATGACAGTCAAAATGGTGGTGATGTAAACAAATTAGTATATGATAATTTTCAAAATTTCTAACTAAAAACTTTTTAAAATGTCGGAGTTAAGTGAAAAATTCCTCAGTTTAGAAATTACAGATGATATTTTTAAAGATATCAAATATTTTATCACCGGAGAAGTGCATGAAAAGGTAAGTAATCGTCAGTCGCTACAACAGCTCATAATATATAGCTTCATTAGATTAGAACATGCCACCTGAATACTTGTATTGTTGAAAGCTTTGTTATTATTTATGTGTTAAATAATAAACTATTAGAATATTTTTTATTGTACTAATAATTTTTTTTGTGATAATGCTTCTGTCCTTAAAATACCTTTTCCCTTTTTCCCCAGATTGAGAATTTACTAAAGTCAGGAGCTGCAGAGCGTCAAAATTACTTCTCCGATTATGTTACCCACTTAATAGTTGGGAGAAATCCAGAAGAAAATGATATAACAGATGCCAACGATCTTTATGAAATTCCTGCTGTTACCCCTAAATGGGTTATTATATGTGCAAGTCTTAACAGATGTGTTGATCTTAGTCCTTACCTGTTTACATTAGAAACTAAACTTTTCAGTGGTCATGTATTTTGCTTCTCAAAGATTTCAGAGGATAGAAACAATCTTTGGGGGCTTATAACATACAATGGAGGAACTGTTCATATGAAACTCACTAATATGTGCAATTTTTTGGTAACTGGGGTTACAGATAGCCCTAAATATGAAAAAGCCTATTCTCTAGGGTCTGAGAGAATTAAGATTGTGACACCGGATTGGGTATTCGAGGCTGTAAAATTAAAAGGATTTCCAGATCCAGCTTTATTCCACCCTAAATTAATTAATTGGCCCAAGCCTGTGAAACCCCCAGAACCAACTACTGCTATTACTGGTTTTGAACCAGATACACCAGAAAACGAAGAGAAACCTGAAGAAAAAGCTTTTCCAGATGCAACTCAAGCCCTCCTTGAAAAATTAAAGCAACGTATGCCTTGGAATCAGCCAATTTCTACTTCAAACACTACTACAACTTCAAGCAGTGACCCAGTGGCGCCCCCAAATGTTATAGCTCCTAGTTTTCTTAGTAAGATGCATGCTGCCAACCAGAGAGAACAAATGTTTAAGCCTCCAGTGTCTCAAATGCCAACATCACAATCTTTACCAGTTGTGTCAAGTTTCACTTCTGCTGGAAATCAGTCTCCGAGCCATGTTCCAAAGTCAATAGTTCATCATACACCTAGCAGTCAACAGAATCAACAGTCTCCCCTGCACAATAGCCCCTTAAATATTAGTCGTCTGATTGGACAAACTCAGCCTAATAGACCAACTAGTTTACAGCAACTAAGAGGTCAATTGAATACTTCTCAGTTTCATCAACAACTCTTGCAGCAAAGAATTCAACAACAAAATCAACAGAACATTATCCAAAGGACTTCAACAGGACAAATAAGTATGAATCAACAGCTGTTGCATCAGCATTTAAGTCAAGGACAACGACAGGCATTACAAAATCAACTGTTGAATCAACAAAATGTATTAAATCAACAAGGCCTATTAAGTCAAAATGTAAATCTAAATCAAAATCAGCAAGGTCAAAATCCTATGAGCGAGTCCCATAGTCAAGATACTTTACTAAGTCAACAAAGTCAAAATAATGCACAGTTTAATCAACCGAGCCCACATACCAGCCAAGCAAATCAACAAAATGAACTACCACATCAGAGGAACCAGCTTGATCGATCTCCAGGTCCAAGTCAAATTATGAGTTCCCCTCAGCATACCCATAGCCAGCTTTTAAGTCCTCAGCATCAGATTCAAAATCAACTTTTAAGTCATCAACAACAGCAAAATCAACCATCACCAGTAAACCAACTACAGCAACAAAATCAATTGATACATCAACAAAATAACCAACTCTTGAACCAACAACAAGTTCAAAATCAACTAAACCAACAAGTTCAAAATCAGTTGAATCAGCAACAGGTTCAGAATCAACTTAATCAGCAGCAAGCTCAAAGTCAGTTGAATCTCCAGCAAGAGCGCACCAGTCAGCTTTTAAACCAACAGCAAAGTCAAAATCAATTAGTTCAACAACAGAACCAAAATAATCAACAAATTCTTAATCAACAGCAGGCACAAAATGAATTACAAAATCAACTGCTAGGGCAACAATCTCCACAACATCAAATAATTCAGCAAAGCCAGCAACTGATTCAACAAGGTCAGCATAATCAATTAATTCAGCAGAATCAAAATCAGTTAATACAACAGAACCAGTCTAGCCAACAGCTAATGCAACAAAATCAGCAATTAATTCAGCAAAGTCAACAAATAATCCAACAAAACCATCCAAATCAACCAATGGTGCAACAAAATCAGCAAAGTCAACAAAACCAGCAATTAGGTCAGTTGAATCAGGGCCAATTAAATCAGCAGGGTTCAATTATTAGACAGAATCAGTTAATTAACCAACAAACTCAACAAATATTGAATCAGGCGGGTCAACACCAACACACTCAGCAAACTTTATTAAGTTTGCCACCAAATCATCATTTAAGCCAATTAAGCCCTCAGCAACTGCAACAATTGCAACAGCTCAAGAGAGAACAGCAGCAACTGTTAAATCAAACTCAGAATCAGTTAGGAAATTTGAATCAACAGAATATTAGCCTTAATCAGCAAAATATTGGATTAACTCAGCAGAATATTGGTTTAAACCAACAGGGTGCTGGTAGTCAAGGACAAAGTCAGCAATTACTGAATCAGAATCAACAGATTATCGGACAAAATCCACAAATCCAACAACAACTCATTCAAAATAGGGTGATACAGCAACAGCAGCTTAATCAGGGACAGAATTTTAATCAGTCAGGATTGAACCAGCATTTAATAAATCAGAAGCAGCAGTTATTTGGCCAACAGCAGATAAATACCAGTCAGCATCAGCATCTGGTCCAGAATCAACAGAATTTACCGAACCAACCCCAGTTTGTGAATCAGAACCAATTTGACGCGATTCAACAACAAAAATTGAATCAAGGTGGACAAAACCAATTGAACCAGATGAGTGTTCAAGCATTGAATCAGCAATTACAGCAGCAGAATCTAGGACAACAGCTTAATCAGCAATTAATGCAGCAGAATCAGCAGGGTGTGTTAAATCAAGGCAATTTGAATCAGCAAAATCTTAATCAGAGTTTAGGATTGGATCAAGGTTTGAGTCAAAACTTGGGATTGATGAATCAACAACAACAGTCTGGTATGAATCAGCAGGGAGGGCTAAACCAACAGATCAATCAACTCAATCCTGGGATCAGCCAGCAAGTGATCAGGACACAATTTCCTCAGCAGGTGTTAGTGAATCAAGGTCAGCAAGGTGGACCACAAAGGGCCCAGTTAAGTCAACAGATTTGGGCTCCCCAGCAACAGCAGGGAGTGGGACCTATACAAGGTATGTTACATGTATAGACTATATTAAAATTATTATTTATTTCTGTTATTTTTTCTGATTCGTCTACTTTAGGGTTAGCAGATTTCTCTTGGTAAAAAAGAGGACAGAGGGAGTTCAGGGGTGTTTTTTTTTGTACTAGGGCAACAAAAATCAACTATTATCTCAACATAAAAAAAAGTCATGCAGGGTAATATCTTAAATAATCTTTTACAGAAATACAGAAGATACTTTTATGAGATAATTATATGATTTTTACTTCCTAATATGTCACTTATTATATTATATTATTAATACACTAGGCTAGATAGGGGAAGTATTGGAATTTTTGAATAATGTGTAAGTTGGGTATTTTTGATGTCCAACTTACCAGCCAGACCCAGAGAGAGTGTAAATCAAATTTTGTACAAGAAATAACTTGAAAATGGTCAAATCAATTCAATTCAAAGTCATATTGGCACCAAAAATAGTCTAGGTCAGTATATCATAAACATGAGATTTTGGAGGTCATATGAATGTAGATCTTGGATATTTTTGTATAAAAATGTAAAAAATTCATATTTTGGGAATGCATAAACTGATATAGTCAAATTGAAAATATAATCCGTTAGGGTAAATGTTCTAACATTGAAAAATTGTGTACATACTTGATTTTTTTTTCATCCCCCACGAAATAAAAAATGAAGCTTCTGTCAAATAAGTTTTCATGGTATCTAATAATTGTACTACTACTAGACCACTATGAAAGTTGCTGAAAAGTACATTTTTAACGAAATTTCAATAATAAATGCTTATAAATCGAAAACTTGAAAAGTTAGATATAGGCAAAGTATATATTGCTACAAAGCTACTATTATCAGTATTGATATACAGGGTGTCCCATTTCAATAAATTGTATATTTGTTTGTTAAAAACAATTACATAATAATGGAAAAAATGGTGAAATACATCAAATTTATTTTATTGTTTTTCTGTGCAAAATGAAACACCTACCTGAAAATAAAAAAACATTTCAGATGCGTTTAGCTCTAGGTTTAGCTTTTTTAACAGATGTTGACAGACATCCAATTTCCTTTATTTTTTGGTATATAATTACATTTTTCTGCGTTCAACATGGAAGTTCTAGAGGTATGAAGCAGCCGCCAAAAATAAAAATATTTAAAGTGGTTAAAGTTTAAAAAAAATCTTTTTTTCTGTCTTTATATATAACATTTTATGTCCTCTGTGCAAGATAGTCCTAGGAAATACAAAAGTTCCTTAAAAGTACCAATATTTTTAGTTTCCAAAATGCTTAGCTGTTAAAAAAAATTATAAAACTAGGAAAATGTATTTTCTTTTTTTTGCATAAAAAAACATTTTTTCCTTTATGTGGGGTTAATCTAAGTCCCCTAAAAATTAAATTAGTTAGGTTAGGATGGGAGATGCAAAATTGTTTTTATATAATTATTTATTATTATTATTATTTATTTATTACGGGACTTGCCCAATCATACTTTCGTTATACATTACTAAAAAGAAAAAATACAAAATATTATAAACAATGTCAAAACAGAACTATATATAATTCAATAACATTGAACTATCACTTATTTAAAAAACATGTATGTATTAAAATAACCATGTCAAGAGACTAAAATACTTAAAAACACTAAACATACACAATGACTGCACTTTTACAAATTAAAAATATTACAACGTCCGTTTTAAACAATACAAAGAACAATTAAATATATCTAGCTCAATGCTATTTGCATTGGCCTTCATCCTATTCACACTGGAATTCTGACCATACAAAGTACGATGGTGTTCCAGGGCCAAAGTAGTGGTGCATCTTAACGAGCGAGCAGGAACGTGAATTCCAAACCTCGCAAGCAATTCCGGACTATTTATCACACCAGTTATGACTTTGTAAACAAAGAGTTTGTCAAAATTATTCCTACGGTGTGACAAAGTAGTTAATCCTGTTAGCGTTCGTAGATCTTCATAATTGACATTTTCAAGTGGAATCTTAAGTTTAAAAGCTATATATCGTAGGAACTTATTTTGGACGCGCTCAATCCGGTTTACATGTATTGCGACATATGGACACCAAACACAAACACTACTCTCCAAGTGACTTCTAACTAAGCCAATGTAGAGCATTTTCAGTGCATTCAGATTGTTAAAATCTTGAGTGTGTCTCTTAATAAACCCTAACATTTTAAGAGCCCTATTACAACACAGATCAATATGCTCAACATAAGTCAGTTTGTGGTCAAAAGACACCCAGATCACGAATTACCTTAACAGATTCAATTTCATTACCATCAAGAGAGTAAGTGTTCACAGTTGGTGACACGCTCCTGGTAAATTGGATATATTTACACTTCTTAATGTTTAAGCTCATTCTATTTTCCCTACACCATACTTCAAATCTCAGGAGATCATCCTGCAACCACAATGCCGAATCTAGACAGTTTATACAACTAAATATCTTTAAATCGTCAGCATAAAGCAATACTTCGCTGTGCTCAAAACAGTTAACTGCATCGTTAATAAACAAATTAAATAACAGTGGTGCAAGATGAGCCCCTTGTGGGACACCAGATGTAGCCAAGTATGGATGGGAGAAAAATGAATTGTTTACTTTAATTATTTGCCTTCTGTTGATTAAGTATGAATTCAGCCAGTCCATGAGCTTACCTCCCAATCCATAATTGCCTAGTTTCTTTAACAGTATCCTATGGTCTACCCTATCGAAGGCCTTCGAGAAATCAGTGTATATTGAATCCACTGAATAGCCTTTCTCCAAAGCCTGCAATATTGTATCCTGATATACAAGGAGATTTGTTGTTATCGACCTACCACCCACAAACCCATGTTGTCTTGTTGATATAACATTTCTAAAAGCAAAAGTTAAGTGATCATTAATTAATGATTCAAACAATTTAGGAATCTGAGAGATCAGGGTGATTGGCCGATAATTTTCTACATTCGATTTATCTCCCATGTTCTTATAAACTGGCACAACATATGATGTTTTCCACGCATCTGGAAAAGTCCCACTACATAAAGACTGGTTGAACAGGAGCCATAAAGGCCTTGCTAAGGAAAAAGCACAGTTTTTAAGAAGTAGAGGAGGTATATTATCAGGCCCTGCGCCTTTGCTGACATCAATTTTATATAGTTTTTCCAACACACTAGAGATTGTCACACTGCAAGAGCTAATGGAGACATAGGCATTACTATCCGTATTAAAAGTGGTACCCTGGGATGATGAACATGTGTAGACAGAAGAGAAATACCTGGCAAAGAGATCTGCCACGTCATTCCCCTCTGTCACCACATGATCGCCATATATGATTCTTGCTGGAATATCACCATCTTTAGTCCTATTGTGAACAAATCTCCAGAAATTTTTTGGGTCTTGCTGCACGCCTTCCTCTATATCTTGAATGTATTTTAAATAACATGCACTGGATTGCATCTTACACTTAGCTCTAAGATCACCAAAACTCTTATAATCATTTAAGTTTCCAGTCTGTTTGTATCTTTTATGGGCTTCCAGTTTCATGTGTATATTTAGCTTTAATTCATCATCAAACCACACAGGAAATTTAAATCTGCTTTTAATTTTTATTGAAGGTACAAACAGATTTACAAAATTATACAAAACTGAGTAAAACAGACTAACATTCTTATCTACATTCATAGATTCAAAAACAGAATCCCAGTGTACATTACCTAAGTATGAAGCCAGACTTACAAAATCTGATCTCTTAAAATCATATACCTCATGTTCATACTCCAATACAGGACTAGACACATCACAAGGCAAGGTTATTTCCAACGCAGGATGGTGACGATCACATTTTACTAGACAATCTTCCGCACACTTAACACTAATTTCGGACATATCACACAAGACCAAGTCCAATATCACACCATAAGAATTACGCACCACATTACACTGAAATAAATTAAGGTATGGCAACATTTCCGCCAATGGCTGGGCCGCAGCTGTGACACCATCCACAAGCACTCCCATGTGATCATTACTCCACTGTACTTTGGGCAGGTTGAAATCGCCCAAAATACAAACATGCGAACTATTTAATTCGAAGACTTGTTCCATAGTTTCGCAATAATTTTGATACACTTCTGCCTTTGACGCGGGGGGAATGTAGTTCCTCACTTACAACCGACACCCATATTTCTTCCAATTCCGGCAAGGAGGTTTTTTCAAGCTTAATTTTCTTTGATTAATAACTCTTATGGACAGGTATCAGTACATCACCATTGCGAGACTTGCCTGTCAGCTCTTGATTACGGTCTTGTCTAAATACAACATAATTCATAAAACCCAATTCAAGACTGTTGAAATCAGGTTTTAATGATGTTTCTGTTAGCATTATTACATCATAATTGAGATTAGAGATGATAATGTTTTTCATTACACAAGGGGCTGAAGCTGGTTTTATAACGTGAAAATATTTTTTTTATTTCAGAAAGTATAATTAAAAAAAAAGGCCAAAATAAGATAAATTTATTATATGTTTTTGGAAATAAACCTCAGCTGGGAAAAACCATTTACATACAGTAGGTATGTACAGGGTGTTCCAGCGAGGACTGAACAGGGACCTATTTTCGACCTTCCTTGTATTTTGGAAAAATTCAAAATAGCCAATCGATGTATTTTTTCTTGTAGAATCCAAAAATGTCATCGAAAAAATATTTGTTTCGCTATGCATCAGGTGTTTTTTAAATGGAATGTATCGTTTTTTATATGATTTTTGGAAAGAGTGATTTTTTTTATGTCCGTTCTGATTAAAAGATTTGATTTTGCGATAGCTGTTTATATTACATTTTAATGTTTTACAAACTAAAATTTTAGCTTCACCTGTTTAAAATATACGATAGGTTGGTATAGGTGATCAAGGTAAAATGACGTTTGAATGCTTTGTCAATAAAAATTGACATTATTTTAATTATTGTCGAAGTCTTCACCTAAAAAATATATATTTGACTCTGATCGAAATGAAATACTCTTTGGACGAGAGACTACAGATTGTTATGCTATTTTACAAGTGCCAAGAAAATGCAAGAGAAGCAAGAAGAAGATTTATTGCAAATTTTCATAGAAATATATCCATCAATACAATTCTAAGGATAAAAAACCTATTTGAGGAAAATAAAACTTTACATGATAGAAAAAGAAATTCAATAAAAAATAATTATTAAATAATAAAATAAAACTACTAATAACATAAGTTTTCAATGTGACCGCCGTTTTTCTCCAAACAACATCGATAACTCCTTTGTAGCCTTTCTAAACTTGCGGTTACAATATGATTTTCCTGGTTAAGGCGGTTTATTTCATCGACAATTTTTCCCATGATCTCTTGAATATTTTCGTTTCGTTGTCTGTATACGACGTTCTTCAAATGGCCCCAAAGAAATATATCCAAAACTGAGAGGTCGGGGCTATTGGGCGGCCAAGCATATGTTCCATTTCGCCCTATCCATTCGTTATGGCGCCGATTTAAAAATTGAACCACATCATGCACGGCATGAGGAGGCGCCCCATCATGTTTGCAAATTAAATTCTGATATTCTGCCAATGGTAAGTCTTCCAAAAAATTTTCAATTTCGTTTTCTAAAAACTCATAATATCTGTGCCCATTTAAAGTCCCGTTAAAAAATATTGGTCCCAAAATTTTATTGTTTTTTTTATCCCACACCAAACATGAATAAAATTCCTCACTTGAAATTTAATAGTCTGGAACTTTTTTGGATTTTCAACGGCCCAGTGGTGACTATTATGTCTGTTGAATACTCCCGATGTTGTGAAAGTAGCTTCGTCGGTCCACACAATATTTTTGAATAAATCAGGGTCTTCGTTTTCTTGCCGAATTACCATTTGAGAAACAAATTGGAAGCGAAGTTCTTTTTGTGCCGGTGTTAGGTGCTGAAGTGATCCTGTGAACAGTCCCTCGGGTAACTCTTCTGCGCCTTACACCGCCACCGTACTGAACTTCCCGAACTGCATCCGAAATAGATTTGGTTGGATTAACTTGAAAATAATTTATAATGGCCTGGTCTCGATTTCTTCTTCTTTGTATATTTCTTTTTCTATCATGTAAAGTTTTATTTTCCTCAAATAGGTTTTTTATCCTTAGAATTGTATTGATGGATATATTTCTATGAAAATTTACAATAAATCTTCTTCTTGCTTCTCTTGCATTTTCTTGGCACTTGTAAAATAGCATAACAATCTGTAGTCTCTCGTTCGAAGAGTATTTCATTTCGATCAGAGTCAAATATATATTTTTTAGGTGAAGACTTCGACAATAATTAAAATAATGTCAATTTTACCTTGATCACCTATACCAACCTATCGTATATTTTAAACAGGTGAAGCTAAAATTTTAGTTTGTAAAACATTAAAATGTAATATAAACAGCTATCGCAAAATCAAATCTTTTAATCAGAACGGACATAAAAAAAATCACTCTTTCCAAAAATCGTATAAAAAACGATACATTCCATTTAAAAAACACCTGATGCATAGCGTAACTCTTTTGTTTCTGGTTCAAATATTTTTTCGATGATATTTTTGGATTCTACAAGAAAAAATACATCGATAGGCTATTTTGAATTTTTCCAAAATACCAGGAAGGTCGAAAATAGGTCCCTGTTCAGTCCTCGCTGGAACACCCTGTACATATAGAGGGAAGTACTGGCAAACCAAAATAAATTTTTTTTAAGTCTAATTCGTGTGAATAAAAAGGGGACAATTCAGTTAAATTGCAAAATATATATCAGACGGCCATACACATGCCTAAAATGATGACATGTTTGGTAAAACGAGGACATCTGGTAAACCTAGCCTACACTCTCATATTATTCTGATCATAATTTATTTTACAAGGCAGGTTATTTCGTGAAAGAGCATGGCATTTTTTATTATTTTGTGACTTAATTCTGTATTATGTCTTTTTGGATACTATTATTGTTTTAGATTCTCTAGACTCTTGGTAATTTAGAGGATTTATATGGAGGTAAAAAAACAAAACTTATTAATACAGGGTGCATTGGAACTTCTACTCAGCGAACTTCTATTGAGTGAAAATTTTCATCGGGATATATATTACACATTCTGTTGACAACAGCCTTTTGTCCATAATTAGTCCTGTTTATTGAAGAAGTGAATGAAAGTTTTTGGGGAGTATTTCTGTTGGGTACACAAAAATGTATTGCTTTTAAGAGTTCTTCACAGTCAATGTGCCCTTTAATTAGCTTATAAAATTAAAATAAAAAGCTGTTTTTACGTCGAGTTTATAGGCTAGAGTATCCAACTAATAATAGCGGAATCTCATGTGATATAGTCACTGTGTGGTATATGTTGCTTAAACAGAATAAACTTTACAAATCTGGACTGTACTCTAGATGCATATTCCAATATACTTCTAACCAATGAATTATATAGTATATTTAGAGCTTTGATATCCTCTATATATCTACAATTTCTTTTTAAAAAACCTAACATTCTAAAACTTCTAGCAACTGACCTATCAATATGTTGATTAAAACTCAGCTCACGATCAAAAATTACACCTAGTTTGTTAAACGTTATTGCAGATTGCAGAGCATTATCACAGATAGTATAAGAAAATATCACAGGAGTTTGTATTTTGTGGAATCTTATGATTTTACATTTATTAACATTGAACTTCAAGTAATTACGTTCTCACCAATTATCTAGTCTATCTAGTCTACAATAGTTCTATATTATCACAATAAAGCTATTTTTTGACGTGACTTGACTTGACTTGACTTGACTTGAGATCATTCTGTATCGTTTCAGGGTCACTGATATATTTAACTCTTGCAAATAATTTCAAATCGTCGACATACAGTTGATATTTACAAAAAACAAAATTACAATTGCAAGAGAATGCAGGAGGTGCTAATAGCTCAAAAAAGAATTGTTCGAACTATTCTATTTCAAAAAGCCAAACAGTCATGTCGTCCACTCTTTAAAAATTTAGGTCAATTGACGGTGACCTCAATTTACATACTTCAGTGTTCATTATACGTACAGAAACATATCACTGAATTTACCTCAACCAGGGATATGCCTAACACCTATGATCTTAGGGACACTTCTGATAGTCTAAGATTGCCCGTTCACAGACTGAGTATGACTGCTAGTAGTTCTTATATCTTGCCTATAAAAGTTTGCAATCACCTTCCACTTAACATAAGAAGAATTCAATGCCCTAAGCAGTTTAAGACGGCAGTTGTTGCATTGCTGTTGGGACATTCTATTTATGACATAAATGAATTCTTCTCGCTTGAGCTGTAACTTGCTGTATTGTTATCTTTTATCTGTTATCTTTTACTTGTCCTAAATTTTAACATTGTATTGTATCTTATACCTACTGTTTAGTTTCATAATTTACAGTTTGTATATTTTTATCTTTATTTTTTTACTTTTTTATGTACTTGTGACGAAACAAATGTCATTTTATGATCCACATTGTGAATTTTAAATAAATAAATAAATAAATAAACTGTTGGTTTAAAACTATACTTTCGCAAGTTTTGAAAGAAAATGAGCAAGACACATTTGGAATGAGAA